>LR749517.1:3111913-3337376 GCA_902729485.2 Mus minutoides | reverse complement strand
TGTCTTTTATTACTCTGTGACTCTAGAATGTTCACTATGAATAAATATATTAGTCAAGATGAGATCTCTTGGTTGAAACTGACAGAATTTTCAACTGAAGAATAAACTGATAAGCTGACTTGATAGGTTAAGGTGCTTGCCAGCCTTATCACCCTGAGTCTGAGACCCAGGACCTTCATGGTAGAAAGAAAAAACCAGCTTCGCAAGTTGTTCTCAGACCTATACATATATGTGTGTGTATGTGTGGCATGCACTCACATATACGTCTGCACACACAATAGTAATATGATAAAAATAAGCAAAAGTCAATTTTCCCTGGTTCATATGACTGAAATTCTGGTGGGTGCAATTCTGGCTCCAGACCAAGAAAGGGGGATGATGTCATCAGTTCTCCCTCATCTGCTGTCCCCACCTTCCATTGCATTTGCTTCATCCTGAAACCTTTGATCATGACCCTGCGTACTTCTGACTCATATCCTCTGAGTTCAGCTTCGTCAGAAAGAGAATAGGCTTCTCTTTCAACAGAGCATCTTGGTGATTCCGACTGAATCATGTGTCCAGGCACAATCCCCTATGACTCAGGATTGCAACACCTGGTTCCTGAGGTGTGAGTTAAGGTGGGGAGGGAATGCTTTTGTTGCTCACTGACTAATAGTTGTTCCTTAAAGGGGAAGCCTAACATCTTGAGACAGGTCTGAATAAGTGGATATAGAACAGCAAGGGCCTACTCCAGGCTTCCATCTGGCTTACAGCCAACAAGTCTCTCTAGAGAATCTCTCCAAAGTATTCTCATGCCCGCCTGAAACTCACTCATGGTACTTCCAGCAGCCCATGGTGTAGGGCAGGTAGACTTACAGGCTGTAAAAGAATCGATGCTGGTGTAGACTATGAGTTAAATCCTCCTTCACACCAGCTACATTTTCTCCTGCCCCTCTCGTTCCTAGCTTACTTACAGTTTCTGAAGCTGGCATGCTAAGCAGCAATCACCATTTGATGTAGATGTGGCTTCACAACCATACTGTCAGCCAGCAAATCCTTCCCTACAAGAACTTTTATAGTTTTCATCAGTGACTCCAGCCCTTCTCTGGGAAAATTTAAACTATTTCTTAATCTTGTGTTTTGTCTTGGCTTTGGTTACGGGGAGAGCTCAACTTCTCCATGCTGTTTGTCCGCAAGTCACTGGCGTTTGATGTTTCAGCTTTAAGCATGCCTTCTGCCTGTAATTTTTCACTTTACCTTCTTTAAGCTCACTCGGACCATTTGGGCAAAGCATAATTACATGCTATTAACATACTCTTGGGTGGGAGCATGGAGAAGCAGACAGAGTGTGTTTTTCTGTCACCTGGGAGATCATATAAAGTAGTTGATGTCTACACTTGAACTGATTTTTGTTGATGTTCACATTGATAGCTCCAACTGAAAACATTTGAAATTACCTTCCAGAAGCCATCTTCCAGCTTAAAGGAAGATGCTTGGACCACATCTACAGTGGGCCAGAAGTGCCAAGAAGTCAACATTCTCAGGAATAGGCTTGAACAAGTGACAGGAGTTGGTAACTAAATATCCCTGTTTCTTTGCTTCTTGGGATTCTTTTGCCCTATGAAGGAAATGCTTTAAAGTCGCCTGAGGAAATAGCAAATCGTCTCCTGCTCAGGCTTTAGGCAAAATGCCATGGTTTCCATGGAAGAAGGAGCCAATCCTGTCTCCCTCCTGAGAGGGTAGAAGACTGGTATGCCATGGTTTCCATGGAAGAAGGAACCAATCCTGTCTCCCTCTTGAGAGGGTAGAAGACTGGTATGCCATGGTTTCCATGGAAGAAGGAACCAATCCTGTCTCCCTCTTGAGAGGGTAGAAGACTGGTACAGATCCACAGCTGTGAAGAGGATGTGGAGAAAAAAAATGGCCCCCTGCTCCTAGGGGAGGAACAAAGGACCACCCTCAGCGCCTAAGCCTAAGCTAGCAAGCAAAGCCTAAAAATGCTCCACTATCCAAGGCTGATCGCATATCCACAGCAGTGCTTCTCAGCTACAGGGACATGGACCAGAATGATGAAAAACTACTACCTCTCCAGAACAAAGTATCAGGGTAAGCTTGAAATTTAGAGAAGAAAAAGGAAGCCCTCCATCTCCAGTATGGTACCAAGATAGAGTAGCAAGCAACAAAATCTATTGAGTGGAAGGGGTTCTCAGAGGCAAGAAAACACAGCAGCTTGAGGAAAAGCCCTCCTCATGCTGGGTCCACACAAAGGCCAAGGAAAAGTCAACTGGAGACATGGGAAGCCTGTGGAGTTTCAAGAGTAACAAAACAACAAAACCCAATGCCAGCTCAGCTCCTAACTAAGGGCCTGACAGAAAAGGTCTACAAATTTGTGTATTCAGATTGGTTTTAAATCATTCTCTCCAGCTAAATATCTTGTACTTAAATTTAAAATGGAACATATATACAAACAATTTTAGAGGTAAGAGAAAAAGAGCCCAGATCCAGAAGTGACCTGAATGTTGAAACCATGAACTATATAGCAATTGTAATAATATGCGGAAAGCTTTTTGACTCATCAGAAGACAGAAAAGAGAAAGAAATCTGTGGGCTTCTAGAAACCATGAGATAATTAATTTAAAAAGGAAAGAATGACGAAGGAAAGAGAGAAAATGAATGATTAAAGAAAAACAATATCCAAATGCTCACAAACCAGACTGAAAGTCTAACATATATTAAAATAGAATTTTGAAAATGAGGATAGATAATTAGGCAGAAATACTTGAAGAAAAAAATTTCTGCAAAGTATATAGAATCAGCAGAAAAGAAAATCATGTCTGAGAGGCCTAGGGATTCTGTAGTCGGACAGACAGGAGGACATACATACACACCAACAATCAGCATACTACAAACCAAAGACAGAGGAAACCTCTCAGGCAACAAAATGAGATGGGAGATTACCAAGGAACAAAGAGTTACATCAGACTGTTCATCAGGAACCTCGAAAGTCAGAAGAAAAACCCAGTATCTTCAGGCACTGATAGAAAAATATTACTCATCCGTGTATACTGTGCCCACTGAAAACAGCTCTCAACAATAAACATGAGCTAAAGCTGTATTTTCAGGTGAACAAGGCTGAGAGAATGCACTGATGCATTGATGCACCTTGACATAAGGTATGCATAAAGGTGGTACAAGCAGGAGAAATGTATACTTGTGACAAAGTAGCTGTATGTAACACAATATGATATACAATAAAATTGTACAAATGAAAAAGTTAAAGAGGGAAAAAGCCAGAATAACCTCTTTTATGTCTAAAGGAAAAATGTTATATTTAAAATGATGAGAATCATGAGCATATAGAGAGTAGCTTTGTTTGAAATGATTGACAAGGATTTAGACAGAGGTTACAAAATGTTCCGTGTACATGGTCGAATTATATTTTAAGCTCTGTAATGTCATTGTTCCTTCCTGATATTGCTCTACCTATTTGCACAGCCCTTTGTGAACATTAAAAAAATTAAATCAAGGCATACCTAAAGACAGGCCAGAGACATATTTTTGCCTTCCTGTAGTACTCTCTGCCCCCCTCCCCCAATATAAGTAAAAAGAGGAACATCTATCATGATGTTATATCAGATTAAAATGCCTGGTAAAAATGAGAGCAGAAAGGGAGAAAGTAGTCTAGAGTCAGAAGAAAATAGACAATGCTTCAGGGTTCTTACATTGTTGAAATCATATAATGAGGTCACCAAGTAATATTGGATAAGTTAAAGCTGTATATGACCAACCCTATAGCTTTTGATCAAAGAGAGAGAGAGAAAGAGAGAGAGAGAAAGAGAGAGAAAGAGAGAAATATAATTCAGCAATAATTATAAGAAACAAAACCTAATGGAAAGTAACTGGAAAGATGATAGATCTAAATCAAAAAATAACAATAATTATATTAAATATAAATAGCCTAAATGTACCGGTTAATGGAAGAGATTGTCAGATTGAATTAAAAATCAATATCTACTATATTCTATCATTAAGAAATTCATTTTGAGCCAGGCAGTGGTGGCACATGCCTTTAATCCCAGCACTTGGGAGGCAGAGGCAGACAAATTTCTGAGTTCGAGGCCAGCCTGGTCTACAAAGTGAGTTCCAGGACAGCCAGGGCTATACAGAGAAACCCTGTCTTGAAAAAACAAAAACAAACAAACAAACAAACAAACCCCCCAAAAACCTCAAAACAAAAAAATTCATTTTAAGTATAAAGACACAGATAGGTTAAAAAATATGGGAATAAGATAGTTTACCTTTCAAGAGCACATGGAATATTTAACAAGATTAACCATGACACAGAATGCAAAACAAGTCTCATAAAAATGAAAGGAATTAAAACTCACATAAATATAGTATATTTTCTGTCTACAACAGGTCTTAAATAGAAATCAGTGTGGGAAACTCCGAATACTTGAAAATCAAACATACATACTGCTAATTACTCACAGATTTAAAAAAATGAAGCAAATTAGAAAATTAGAAAATATTTTAGTTGAAATTGAAACCTACTAAGATTTTTAAGGTATCATTTAACAAAATTTTGAGTTGGTGGATTAAGCCAAGCACTGTTCTAGGTGTAATAAAACATTGATTTTAAAAGACAAAGATCCGTGTTCTTTAGGAGTTTATATTCTAGTTGAAGATAAAACCATAAACAATAAGCATATTAAGTAAATAGTTATTGTGATGGTTATTCCTGGTTGCCAACTTGACTACATCTGGAATGAATTACAATCCAGAAATGGAAGGCACACCTGTGATACAGATCTTGAGGCTGGAAGACACAGGCTTCTGTCCCAGATCTTGACATGGGATGACACATGATTTTGATCCAGATCTTGAGGCATGGTGGCCATGGAAAGCTTAGGCCCAGGCAAGGTAGTACATGCCTTTAATCCTAGGAGACTGAGGCAAACAGATCTGAGTTTAAAGCTAGCCTGTTTTCTGAGTTTAAAGCGAGTTCCGAATCCAGGTGTGGTAGTACACACCTTTAATCTGGGCCATACCTTCTGCTGGTTGATGAAAGAAGGAAGGCTCACTCTTTGCCTGCTTGTACTTACTTGCCAACACATCTGTTGGAACCTACTCCTTCAGGATTCCAGCTTATAGAGATGACCGGTTGAAACAACTAGCCTTCTGGGACTGAGCAACTACTAGATTCTTAGACTTCCCATCCACAGCTGCCCCTTGTTGGGTTAGCTGGACTGCAGACTGTAAGTCATCACAATAACTTCCCATTATATAGAGAGACATTCCATAAGTTCTCTGACTCTAGAGAACTCTGACTAATACAGTTACAAATGCTAGTATATCACACACGCTTTGAGTAAGGGAAGGTAGAACAGAGAGGGGAAGTCAAGGCAGGTTACAGTGAGCAAGGATGCGATTTAAATTAGCTGGTTAGTCTAATGAGGCTCAAAAGGTACATTTTAAAAGAGCTTTTGAACAACAGTTTGAAGGACTTGACGGATGAATACTTAAAGAAGGAAGATCGTTCTAAAACTGAGAAGAGCTGCAAGATCTAAGACCTAAAGCAATAGTTCTCAAACCTCCTAATGCTTTCAATCCTTCAGTACAATTTCTCATGTTGTTGTGACACCCCCTCTCCAATCTAAAATGATTTTCATTGATACTTCATAACTATAATTTTTCTACTATTATAAATTGTGATATAAAATCTATGTTTTCTTATTGGCCTTACGTAACCCCTGTTAAAGACTCATTCAACCCTCCCAGAGGTGTGGTGACTCACAGGTTGAGAACCAATGCCCCCAAAATGAGTTCATACTTAGCATATTCTAGGACCAACAAACAGGCCAGTGTGGTCAAGACAGTGAAAGGGTTGGGGAGGGGGCGGTGCGCAAGGTAATCAATCTGATCACTTGAATAGAACTGTCATCAGTTAACTGATGCAGGCTGTGGGTGGAATAGGTCTAGAGAGGGGTGTCTATCTGAAACATAATGATGACATGTAGGCAGCAGTCAGAGATAGTGATAATAAGTTCAGAAAAGTGAGCTCTGGACTGGAGATGCTCACTTGGCGATGTCAATCATTGCTGTGTACCCATTTCCCCCAAATTGAAACATTCCCTCCTTGGGAGAGAGAGAGGATTCATAAGGCTTAGGAAGGTAATGGTACCAGGCTCAGAAAGCTCCAGAAATTACAAGACTAACAAGGCCTCCCTGTAAACAGTGAAGAATTGCTGAGGGAGAGGCGACTCTTGGTGGTGCTGCCTGCAAACTAGCCAGGGAGTTCTAGTGATGCAACTTTTGTGGATTATTGATAGGGTTAGGAGTGACACCAGCTGTCACTCAAGCAGCAGCTAGGAATAGAACACAAAAACCAACTGTCACGGTTGTCAACTTGACACACCTGGGAAAAGGGACCATCCATTAAGGAACTGCCTCCGTCAGGTTGGCTTGTAAGCAGATCTGTGGGACATTTTCTTAGTTGCTAATTGATGCAGAAAGGCCCAGCCCTCAGCCTCGAGCAAGCAGTACTGGGTTGTAAAAGAAGGTAGCTGTGTATGCCATGGAGAGCTAGTTAATGTGCCACCTCCTACACGGTGTGAGCTTCAGTTCCTGCCTCCAGGTTCCCGTATGTGTTCCTGCTCTGACTTTACTTGATGCAATAAATCCTTTCCTCGCCAAGTTGCCTTTGGTCATGATGTTTATCACAGCAACAGAAAAAAAGTGACATAAATAAAAATTCACAATCAGAGCCAGGAACAGGCTGTGTTTGGTGCCCGTGAAACAACAAGAGATCAGAATGCTTCGTTGCTAATCTACTGGAGTCAACACCTGTCTGGGGACTTGGTTTCCAAAAGCTCATTTGAGAAGAAAACTTCTGACACCTACCAGGAGTCTAGACACCCATGTTAGACTCCCCATAAGCAGGGAGGCTCCCATTGGTTCCCATTGCTTCTGCTCCCATTCCTGCTTGAGAT
The DNA here is from genome assembly GCA_902729485.2 of Mus minutoides. Lineage (NCBI taxonomy): Eukaryota > Metazoa > Chordata > Mammalia > Rodentia > Muridae > Mus > Mus minutoides. Next base: position 3,330,405 of record LR749517.1, on the reverse strand, counting down.
GCACTGTTATTGCCTTGGCCTTCAAAGACTCTACTACCTCAGCTGCAACCAGGGACACTTCAGTTAACTCACTGATGGCTGAAATACGTGGGTAAAATTGTTTGTTTGGTTTTTTTTTGTTTTTGGGTTTTTTTTGTTTTTGTTTTTGTTTTTGTTTTTGTTTTTGTTTTGTTTTGTTTTTTTTTTTGGTCTGTCATGCTGCCCTATCTTGGTAAATATATGTTGGCCCAAGTTTCCCTAGGAAAAGTCATCCGTGAACCAAGCATCAATCAATCAAGGGCCTTCAGCAAACAGAGTTTACTCAGAGCAAGATATCGAGAAGAGAAATACAAACAGGAAGGCAGAAGAAATGAGCAGGAAAAAAATCTACACAAGATGGTAGCAGATTTCAAGAAGCTGGCTTGACTAGCATGAAAAAAAAATGGAGAAGCCAATACTCAGGATCTGAAAATGTCTGAAAATGGTGTTTCTACAAAGAACACAGAACATCACGGAGGTGACCTTGTGTAGGCAAATACAATCCAGTAAAATATAAACGCTTCAATCTGACTTTGCTATTGTCTCCCATGGACCAAACCATTTAAGGTCCAGGTAGTTGGTAGGGTTGGAGTCGGGGTGGGGCGGGGTGGGACTATGCACTCTGTGAGAGCTGAATGGGAGCAGATGAGGAATGACTGGAAAGAGATTGTAGGGGATGAAGGCTAAGGGTTTCCTCGAGTGCTGAGGTTAGAAGGAATCAAGAGAACATGCGTCTAGAGAACTTAAGACCTGGAGCTGAGGCATTCCAACTTGAAGACTGGCTACGGAATAGACATGGCCAGAGAACTGGAAAGTCCAGACTGGTTCTGGGGAAACAGCTATGCTAAGAGGAGGATGTGGTTTTGTCAAGAGCTACTGGTAAAGGAAGTAAGCTAAAGACTGGAGACCAGTGAGTCTAGACACATGGGCCTGAAAGGAAGGGTTTCAGTAGAGTTGAGATCAAACATCCAGTAGGAGGCAAATTAAAAAAAAAAAAAATAAGTGGAATTGAATGGTGGCTTTTCTACAAAGGGAGGTAATTATTTAGGAAGAGTCTGGAAGAAGGCTTTGCTGTTGGGTTTAGGCTTTGTCTTGTAAGAGGCAATTATCTCATGGCTCTATGAAGGCAAATCTGTGCTACTAGATTAACTAAATGATTGCCTAATGGAAATGCGAGATAAGAAATTCCATAGCAGATTTCTTCCAGAGAGAGAGAGGGATGTGGTACAAAAGCACTTAGCACAAACATTGGTATAGAACTCATGGGCCTTCTGCTCTAAGGAGTGGAAGCAGTGTATGAATGCAAGCCTTTGTATCCTGTAGGAAGTACCAGGCAAATGTCTGCCTTTGCTCATGATCACGCTTTACTTTACTAGGCCTTGTTGTTCCTCTAAAAGCTGGCATACATTTCTAAATGCTTCCCAGATTTAACAAGCCATTAGATTAGACAACTCAAGCAATGACACCTGACTAGGACCCTTATCTCCCAAGCCAGTCTACATGAGGTCACTTTCAATATTTTCTGTGAAGTCAATGCCCAACTGATATCTGTACGCCCATAAGTGAAAATTGAACGGTGTGTACCAAGAGGAATGTCACTGCCTGCTGCTGCCCTGGAAGAAACAGTTAAGGAGAATTCTCACAACCCCTGACTAAGACTCTCTGAAAGCCACTGAGGCCGCTGCAGACTCCAACTGCAGACTCTGTTGCTATGTAAACTGCTTCTCAAGGCATTTAAAGACTTAACACAAGTGGCTGACGGTCTAATCTTTTAATTCCATTGCTCCATAAGTTCCTTGTAGGTTCAGTGAACAAGGAATTCAGACATAATATTAGAAACCCATTTCAGGAAAGGGCTTAGGGCATGGGGAAAACAGCCTGCGTTTTAGTGCACAAAAGAAACTCCGCACTAATCTCTAGATTTACTTAGTCTAAAGGGCACCTCTTGTGCCCAACCTATGGGCAGACACGTGCCTACACAGTAAATTGTCAGTGGTGTGCTCTGCCACCTCCCTCCACCAGCACAACCAACTGTCCCCTTCATTACAAAGCTTTCATATATATGACTAATGTGGGTCATGTTCCCTTGAAAAGGACTCAATTCCCTGTGAGATGTTATGTGCCATTTACATTCTTCGGGACATTTGCACTTTGAAGCAGTAAAAATAGTCACCTGGCCACATTATCAAACACAGCATGCATATTCAAGCCATTTGTCACAAAGTGGAAGCCACTAGCTCTCTCAAGGTGGCCCCAGACATACACAGAGTTGTCACCATGCTTGTGTCTGGAGAAGGCTGCAAGCAGTTCTTTGCTGAGTGCAGAGATGGAAACTGATTTAACTTGTAGAACCCATGAGGGCAAAAAGGGTGTGTGTGGATGACATTTAGAAACTGGCTCTCACATACTGAATACATGGACATTAGCTGCACCATAATAGATGGAGAAATATAACATCAGGGGAAAACCAATCACAATCTATCTAGCCTGAATTACCAGAACCTGTTTGCGTACATCAGGTTTAATTTTATTTTTTACGAGTCACTTGAGGGCAAGGCACATTTGCTACTGGAAGCTTGAAGGAATGCTGAACACACATGCTCTCCCCTTCTCCCCAGCCCTCAGGAACGTGACAAGAGACTAAACGGGCATGACACTCCTTGACACTTTTTCTAAAATTGCCTACTAGAATTTTCCTCAGGTTTTAATTTTCAGTTTCTTTTAACTGTTCAGTAACTCAAAGACTGGGATTTTTGAGAACCAAGTGCTACGATTTAGGTGTCTGGAACAAGAAAGTGGCGATGAGCTTGAGGCTAGCAGTACCCCAAATTTCTCCTTTTGACAGAAAAGGTAATTAAAGATCTGTACCCACACTTCTCTGCCTATAGAATGGAAGACAATGCCAATCCCTTCAAGGGAGGCTTACAAGAATTGTTACAAGGTTTGAAACTCTCTTGGCACATCAGACAGCAAATTCTACTGCTACAGTTCAGAAGTAGCATAAATATTGTATTTTGTTTTGATCGTGGGATTGCCAGTGGCCTTTCTTCTTTATGTCATAATTCTGAGTATAATAGGATTTGGTCTTTTTCTTTTTTTTTTTTTTAAGAAATGAGAAACTCCTCAGAGGTTGCAGACCGAGAAGCAAGCATAAGAGAAGTATTTTTAGCATAGAAAAAGATGTTACTATTGGGGTCACCAAAGTGTGAAGGAAAGAGAAGAATTGAGGCATAATTTATCAAGTCAAGGTAAGTCAATTTTTACAGATGTATGTAAAGGTCTGATAACCAAACAAGAAGACTTTAACTTTTTCTATTGTAACCTTTTTGTATATATTCCATTATGACAAGAATCTGGATTATTTTTCATCTCCTTTTCTTCACATTAATGTTCAGATTTGCATAATCTTGGTGAGCAACCATGCTATGGAGGCCAGATTCATCAAATAAAAATACAGGACACACAGTGAAATCTGAATTTCAAGAAAATATACAAATTTTAGTCTCAAGTTTTCCTATCAAAACTAGGGACATCACCACCACCACCACCATCATCCCTATAAATGTGAGTCTCAAATTTAACTGAATACCTTTCATTTTATCTGCCAAGCCTATTCATGCTGAAATTTGTATAAATCTATGCAAAATACCAGTTGGCTGGGATTGTCATAGTTAAAAGGGTCTAAATCTAGACAGTGCCAGAGAAACACAAATCCAACAAGTAGAAGTAGAGTTAGCAAAGTGGTTTGGACAGCCTGTGCAGGGCAGGTAGCACAGCCAACAGCAGCAGCCCCAGTGGCAGAGGTAGCTGTGGTGTTTGCCTGGCTAGCCAGGGGGGAACCAAGGTCCAGCGGTGAATGTTTCAGGAGAGAAAACTCTTCCCAAATGTTACAACTCTCAGATGATTCTCAGTGAAATAGTTACACTTTCCTCCATGTGAACAGGGAGCTTGGAGTGTGGGGTGGGATTTAGGGGTAGGTGTTTTCTATTGGCTGGGTTTGAGATGTTAGTGATGCTCTATGTGCATAGAGAAGGACTCCAGGTGCTACATCACGTGACTCTCGGCCCGAGGTCCTCTCAGTGCGATGTCATAAATATGTGTCCCAGAGCAGGCACAGAGACAAGCAGGAAGTGGCTCAACTCCTGTCGTTCTCAAATCTCTGAGATTCCCAGGCTCTGAGTTCACTCAACCTTACCAGTTCTGAAGTCTGTCTGGTGGGCCCTGCACACTAGCCCTACAAGGATGGATGTGAGAAGCCCCTACACATCCTGCATTGGTGGTCTTGAGTGCTGTAAGAAAGCTGGCTGAGCAAGTCCATGAGGAGCAAATCGGTAAGCAGCTCTCTTCCATGGGTCTCTGCATCAGCTTCCTATCTCCAGGTTTCTTCCCTGTCTAAATTTCTACCTGGCTTCCCTCATGATGGAGTGTGAACTGAGAATTGTAAGCTGAAATAAACCCTTTTCCTCTTCAAGTTGCTTACGGCCATGGTGTTTTATCACAACAGTAGGAAGCTAAGACAAGTCCAATGACTGAAATGTCTCTATGCAAGCTATTGCCCCGTTGTTACTGACAAGTAAATGCTTCTTTGATTAACTGACACCATAATCTCCAACTGAAGAAAACCTCACTCAAAATGAAAGCAGTTATGGACCAAAATGAGCACTTCTGCAAATTCTTCACATTTCTATTTCCAAATATGACTAGCATTGTGGTGGGGTAGGAGGTTTAAAAAAAATACAGGAAAGGAGTCCACCTCTGATCAACTGCATTAAAATTTTGAGGTAAAGAATGACCATTAGCATGCTTTAAAACAGTGGTTCTCAATCTTCCTGTAATGTGGCTACTGATATGAGTCAGAACATAATATCTGTGTTTTCCAATGGTCTTAGGTAACCCCTGTGAAAGTGTTGCTAGATCTCCAAAGTGGCTGTGACCCACAGGTTGAGAACCACTACTTTAAGGAATTCTAAACATTGCAGTGACAAGCCTTTTTTAAAAAATATTGGACAGAATAGCTAGAGAGTTGACTTGGCAGTTAGGGGTAATTGTTACTCTTACAAAACAATAAGCTGTTTGGCTCCCAACAACCATGTGGTGGCTCAGGACTGTCTGTGACATCAGTTCTAGGGAATTCAACACCTCCTCTGACCTCTCTGAGCATGAGTGCCAGGCACAGGCTTACGTGAAGGAAAACACTCGTACATGTTAAGAGTTAAGAAAAGCAATATGTTGGATAGAGGAAAGAGTATGGACCACTACTTCACACCAAGCTGAGGTCAAGCCACTTTTCTAATCACCACAGCTCTCTGTGAGAAGCCTTGAGTCTGCTTGAGGCCTCGGCATTGCTGCATAAGCAAGTAATTATTCTAGGATACATTGTCCTGGCCATCCAGGGCCTTTCTTTCCCCAGGTAAAGAAAGTGGACTCACAGCGTGCTTGGTTTTTAACTTGTTTTCAATACTTGTCTTTCTTGACTCTTATGTTATTACAGATTGCTTGGAAGCCGATCTTGCTATAAAGAAGAGACTGACTGTGTGTTCGCTGGTGCTTTCTTTTATTATCTTGGCATTTTATGGAGCCTGGACCTAAAGAACTGGGGATTTTTGCGACAAGGAGTTGTGAAGAGAAATTTAAATTGGCTTATCACTCTCATTAATGTTTGCTGGCTTTTGTCTTTGGTTTTATAGCCAGAGTTCTTTGGAGCACTTATGATGTGCTTACTGAAAAGCATTCCTTTGATCTGTAGGACAGGAAGTGCTCATAGATAATTCACCTGCTTCCCCTTAATATTAAAATATTACCTATCTTTGCTCCATTTGTCAAAAAAGCATAAGATACTGTTTATTGAACTAAAAACTTTGTATTTGACCAGTAAAATTGTCCAATATACCCTTAGCTGTATATCTATCCATCCATAATAGTAACTAGTATTTCTAATGCAGATTCTTTGCATTTTTAAAGAATATATAATTATAAAATAATTTAATGAAATAAAAGGCTTTTTGTGAATGTAGAGTTGGATTTCTTCACCACAGAAATATTACAATACAAATTAGTTTCAAATGATACAATTTGATATGCCATTTCACTTTTAGTCTGTACATTTATATGTACAGCAGAGTTGAGGTTTTTATTTGTTTGTTTCATTTTCCAGAGAGCAGGGTAATCGATATTGATTTAATATCTAACCTGACAACTGCTGTCACTTGTTAAAGTGGTGCCATTAGTGGCATGGTTAAATTTAAACCTCTGAACGTGGATTGCAGATACAGCTCTGTGGTCGAGTGCTTGTCTGGCATTTTAATTGCTTTCTATTGTCACACTAACAAAACACCTGACAGAGACAACTTAGAAAAGGAAATATTTATTTTGGCTTATTGTTTTAGCTTTTTTAGTCTGTTGTGGTGGAGCAGGAATGGTAACACTCTGTCCACAGCTATAGGAGAAAGAAATGGCCGGTCACATTGTAGTGGCAGACAAGAGACAGAGAGTCAACTGTAATCTAGGCTATAACCTGTGAAGTTATGTTTGATTCTGTTAGCGGTACCGGTACCTCACCTTCTAAAGCAGTGGTTGTCAACCTTCCCAGTGCTCTGATCCTTCAGTATAGTTTCTCACATTGTTGTGACCCCCAACTATAACATGATTTCCATTGCTTTTGCCACTGTTATGAATTGTAATGTGAATATCTGATATGCAGGATATCTGGTATGAGACTCCTGGGGAAGGGTCATTGACCCCCTTTGGACACACAGGTGGGGGTCACAAATCACAAGTTGAGAAACATGGTTCTTAATAGCCGACAATTTTCCAAGACAACACCCTCAACTAAGAGCCAAGTTTTCAAACACAAATGCTTTATAGGGACATTTTACATTTCAACCTGACAAGCTCATGGACCTGGATTATGTACTCAACAACACAAAATAAAAAGGCCAGAGGCACTTCCTAAATCTAAAATATTGACAATTGTTTTTCCTATTTAAAAAACAAAACAAAACAAAAAACAAAAAACACCAACAAGATATTGAAGTGTTATTTTTGTGATTTCATTTACTTCCCTGCTGTAATGAAACACTCCTAAAGTAGCCTCGGGAGGAGAGGGTTTATTTCATTTTGGAAGTTACAGTCTGTCATCAGAGGAAGCCAGGGCAGGAGCCCAAACAAGAGCAGAGGTAAAAACCATAGAGAGATGTTGTTTAACCCCTGACTCAGTCAGGAGCTTCCTTATAAACCCGGGCCCAGCTGCCTAGGGAGCCACCAATCAATGATATGCCCCCAGGTATGCGCACAGGCCAGTCTGACACAGACAAGTCCTCAACTGAGTTTCCCCAGTTTTTCTTTTTTTTTTTTCCAGTATTTGGAAGATTTTATTTTACACCTGGAAGTGAGTGAAAATCCACTTTTGCAATTTGATTATCAGAACTGCTATGTGAACCCATGGTATATGGGAGACTTAGGATACTGCTTGTTATTTCCCTTCTTTCTTTCTTTCTTTCTTTCTTTCTTTCTTTCTTTCTTTCTTTCTTTCTTGGTCACATTTTTTATTAGATATTTTCTTCATTTACATTTCAAGTGCTATCCCACAAGTCCCTTATACCCTCCCCCCACCCTGCTCCCCTACCCACCCACTCCCACTTCTTGGCCCTGGCATTCCCCTGTACTGGGGCATATAAACATTGCTAGACCAAGGGGCCTCTCTTCCCAATAATGGCCAACTAGGCCATCTTCTAATACATGTGCAGCTAGAGACATGAGCTCTGGGGGTTCTGATTAGTTCATATTGTTGTTCCATCTATGGGGTTACAGACCCCTACAGCTCTTGGGTACTCTCTCTAGCTCCTACATTGGGGACTCTGTGTTCTGCCCTATAGATGACTGTGAGCATCCACTTCTTGGCCATTAGTTGGCGAATTCTTCATTCTCTTGTATTTTCATTGAATTTAGACATTTTCATTTACTGAATTTGAAAGTATGTTCTTTCCATTTTTATTAGGCCTTTTAATATTAATTATATCATCTTAAGGTGCACAACTACTAAATAGTTCTAATACCTGGGTTTTGAGTTATTGATGCCATTATTAGTTTTATAATTGCTAGAAGTTGTGTGCTGGCGGGCAGTAGGGACTGTCTTAAACAATGTATATATCTAAAGATGTCAGACAGTCATGTGGAGACTAAGTCCATCAAGTGAACAGCTGGGCACATTGGGGTGACACGAGGACCTGGTTACTCTTCTTTCACCACTGTCTCCACTGTCTCCTGCTCTGGCCTCAAAGTGGGACCTCGGGTGCTTGAAGGATTTCTCTCAACTTCGCAGCTCTGCCCTTAGCTTTTGGAAGTGTGTTTTGGCGTCACCTCAAAGATGAGGGACCCTCTTCTTATTCCCCGGTGGGCTATTGCCGCCTTTTGCTCACTTCTAGGTTCACACTGTGGACAGTAAAGGGAAATGTAGGCTCTTTTGGTTCAGCCTGCGGATTAATGCCAGTGAGTCTACACTTTGGGTCCCTTCTCCGGAGTTCCTATTCTGGCTCTCTATCCTATGCCAAATTCTGCCTTGTGTGTCTGGTATGTCTTGAGATGCACGAACTTCCCTGTCTCTTCCCAAACAGAAGACTTCTACTGCGGGTATTCAGAATCCCTAAGTCCAGGGGGATTATTCAGTGTTTGGGGGTCTATCAGCAGCGCCTGAGTCCTTAGAAACAGCTGCTCTCTGCCTGGCTACTTCACAGAGCAGGTGGACTTGACTTCTGCTTTGCCCCTGAGGTGCTGAAGGCAAGGTGTGTTCCCACTCAATCCCAGTACTTGAGGCTTTACTTCCCGTGTAAGAAAGGTCCGGGAAAAATGAGCTATGCGTTATGACCTCCAATCAGTGACATCCAATCATGTTTTATAAACCTCCTGGCTCCATCTCTATGCTGTTTCTCATGAGCTTCTGACAAAGTCTTTGGGGAAGCGCAGTAACCAGAGTCTGAACTCCTTAATATTCTCGCTTGGGGGTTTCCAGCTATGCGAGGTTGCTACTCTGGCCTCCCTCATGTTTAGAAATTTATTACAAATTTTAACAAAGTTCTTCTTCACCTCTGCCATGGTTATCTCTCCCTCCTGTGCCTTGAAAGAGGAAATCATTCCTGTGTCTTGATTCTAAAAACTTGACTCTTGTACGGCTATGGTTTTATAGGTAGGTTATCTGGGGGGTTTGTTTTGCTTTGATTATGAAAGAAACCAACAGGAGCAAATTTTTTTCTCACAACTTCTCACATTCTAGTAGAAGCAACAATTTCTCGGTAATTTGATACTGTTATGACGCCTGTGTAGGCCTTACCTTTCTTAACTCTGGTATTGAATTCTGAAGTAAAATGCAAACTGTTTGGTTCAAATAAAGATACCTTAGTGGAGGATTATTTGCAGAAATGAAGATGGATTCAAAGGAACAGGCGACTTCCATAAAGATTCCAGTATTTGTACTTTTTTGATCCTAATTTTTTGATAGTTTCATACATACATACAATATACTATGATCACAGTCCATCTCATCTTCTCCCTTATCTCCCCCCAACCCCACTGACCCCTTTCTTCTTCCTAACCAGTCCCACTCCCATTCCTACTTTCACACCTTTGTATGAGTGTGTGGTGGTGGTGGTGGAGAGGTGGGGTAGAGAATTTGGTTTTGGTAGGAGTGCATATATAAGCATCTGTAAGGGATGTTTATGAATCTATGGGCAATTTAGCAGTCTATAGCATCAAATACCTCTTCTGCTCCATCCATCAACTGCCAAATGTACTGAGGGGCCATAGACAAATGAGATCATTCCCTTATCTATGCTATAATGTTGGTCTCAGTCTGGTGCACGGGGCCATCTGTCCCTGTCTGCAGAGGCTATGCCAGGAGCAGCAGACAGCACGTCACAGCATCTCTGCCCATCCTCAGGCTGCTCCTCAATGTTCCGTGGCCCAGAGAAGGGTATTGTGAATGCCTGGCTTCGAGCTTTGAACTCAGCCGTCATTTATTATTAGCATGTGGAGCAGTTGGGAGTCTCTGCGTTAACTTGTGGTCTATTATAAGAAGCTTCTCCAACCAAGGCTAAGAGCTGCACTAGTCTGTGGGTATAAATATAATATTTAGGAGATATTTGACCACATATCTATTTAATAAAACATCAGCAGTTAATTTGCCATTAAGGCCTGAGGTAGGCCTTAAATCTATAACATGTAAGAAAAGTAGGAGATAAATCATACAAAACAAGAAAGCCTGCCTTTGAGTCTGTTTCTTTTATTTCAAAACAAGCATGTTGTCAAGGTTTTCCAGAAATCAGAATGAAGGGGTGTATGCCTACAAGATCCTTGTAATAAATCTGTGTGCAGTAATGTGAAGGCAATTTCACTATGAAGGCCTGCAACTCTCAGATCCACAAGGAATGTCACCAAGCTAGAAACACAGGAGAGCTTATTATTAATTTCAAGGGCAAGAATAAACCTATATCAGAGTTAAAAGGAGTCAGATATGAATATTTCTGTCCTATATAGTTGCAGTTTAATCATCATCATCATTATTATTATTATTATTATTATTATTATTATTATTATCATTTTCAGGATTCTATTTTTTTTAATGAAAGCCATCCACATTATGAGGGGTAATTTGCTTTATGTATTCTCCCAACTCAAACACCACAACAGTCACATGCAAAACAATATTTAACTAAATATCTAGTTGCTCGATGGTACAGTCAAGTTCATATATAAAAGTAACTGTCAAGGCAGGTAATAAGCTATTTGTTTATCTCAACCCATTGGGGCTTTTTAATCTCTGAGAATTATAGTATTTTATAATCTCAAACTGATGGAGATGTGCCGGGAGGTGAGAAGTGGGTGGGTTTAGGGGGAGAGATACACATGTGTGCTTTTGACTAGGAGCACAGGATCCTCCTTGTTCTATGAAAAAGAGTCTCTTAAATCTTAGAGAGTTTTTAGAAGCTGTCCATATATCTGCTCATCTTCTCTCATATAGATGAAGAAAGCAGTGTAGACAAACCTTCTCTGGGGAATATGGGGAAACATGTCTACCTTCCCTTTACCACCCTAGGCTTAAACATAGGAGCCAGAAGGGGTAGATCTGTAACTCTTAGCAGAGCAGTAAGTAGCCTCTGAACTTCAGGTCCATTTGCCTTTTGAACATTGGATAGAATAATGGTGCTTTTCATCATTTCCTCAGAGAGATTGTTTATTGGGCAGAGATAACCATATGCAAAGTGGGAGAAGACCTTTATAAAAATAAGTAAAGATCACCTCAGTCAGTTCTAATTCCATGCATTTCTGACAAACAATGAATGTAGGCACTCTGAGAGTTTTGTTCATTCTTTTCAAAAGCTTTGTAGAGAGCTGGGTCAGTAAGCTAACTGTCTGTGGGGAGATGGCAAAGTCTCTGGTTAACATCAACATCATAAGTAGCAAGGCTATTCCCAGGGTCCACTATGCATGCTACTTAGGTACACTTTGATGTCCAAAGAGCCTTGGCACACTTGTGGTTTAGGAAACTCAGGCATTCTCAAACATTCCTAAGCTAACCTCCAAGTAGGTACCATGGTGTGCATGAAGTTCATGCCTTACTGCTGGCTAATAAAGGCTCCTTTCTGCTGGGAACTTTCTGTGATGGATAAGGGATATTTATACTAAGGATATGCGGTGGGATAACTGAGGCATGGATGGATTGCACTGCTCTAGCGCCTCTCTGTTTTCAAGTGTTTCTTCTTAGTCTACACAACTGAGGACCTACATCTAGTATATAACCATGACCACTCCGTGTGACAATAAGGGAGTGCAGGTTAGCATCTCTCTAAAGTCATTGCTAAGTCATTGTAAAATTGTGCTTCCTGATTCGTTTTCCCCAAAGGCAGACAGCTTTGTTGCAATCAGACAGCCCGTGTTCATTCTCAGCAAGCTAAAAACCTGCCTCGTTCCACTTATCCTAAATGGATGTAATGAAATTACTCTTCTCCCTGATATCCTCACTGAAATACTTTTGTCATTTAGCTTTCATCAGTTTCTAGAAGGTTCTGTGAGTGGGATTTTTATCTTTTTGATTGTCTAGTTTTATGGGATATGATTTTTTAAGTATAAAGTTTCTTTCCTTCATGATTAAAATTATTGGCCATCTAAGAGGCCATAGATAACCGAAACACAAATCCTTGCCTCATACATCAGCCTTAATATTCTTCTGCAACAGAAAATAGACTTAAAATGCTAATGTGCTCATGGAGCAGGTGGCATTTGATAGCATCCCAAGCAGCATCACGATAATCCTGTCTACTCAGTAGAAATGAGAAAGGACTGTTTTTCATCTTGGATCCCAAACATTAGCTACCTTTTATTTGCAGCAAAGAAAGAAGTTTTCTTATAAATTTTTTTTCATGGTAGCAGCCAAATGAAAGGGACTAATTGACTAAAGAGTGCTAAGGAAACTTCCCAGGGCCAAGGAAAGCTCAGACCAGAGGGATGGATGTTACTGGAACATAGTTCGTCTGAGAAGACACTTCAGCTATGGGCGAGGCAGATGGAAAGGCACTCCTGCTGGATGCCCAGCACACAGCAGAGAAGTCAGGTGATGAGGCTCAATAAGCACCCATTGAATGACTGAGTCCTCGGGGGACTGAGTCCTCGGGGGACTGAGTCCTCGGGGTACTGAGCCCAACTGAGCTCAAGGTTAGCCAGTTCTGCTAGCGCCGACCCTTTATTCAAGATGATTTTGGATTCCGGTCACTCTTTAGCTATCTATATAGACTTGGAGCATCATACGTAGTGATATAGTAAATGTCACTCTGCACTGGGGTACTAGGGAAAGCTAGTCCGTTCTAGTGAAGGCACAAGAGTCCTGAATTAATACATTTTAGGAGGAATCAGAGTGTACTGTGGAACCAGATGGTTAGAATGCGTCTAAAGTCACGAGAGAGTCCAGGGATGCACTGTGGACCCTCACTGAGCTCTACGGCTATGGCAGAGCTTTGTGAGAATATGTTAGGGGCACTTGCCACGAGGAGGGAACTCTAGCTACCAGGTAGAAGAATAAGCCATGGAGTGCTCAGTAGTTACCTAAGAACTTCACAACCACCCTATGGAGACAGTTCTCCCCTCTGCCACTGTCATCGGGAAGGATGCTGTGGCTTTTGTTTCAGCCCTGTCTCTCAGATCCCAGTTTAATCCTTGTGTATCCCACTGTGTGGTCCTGGCACTGAGATTCTGGTGCAACTTATTTCAGTCAGCCTTGCTACCGTGTACTATCAACTGACTGCTTTAAATAGCATATTGCAATTATCACTGTTGCAGAAAACTGTTGTCTATATGCAAATTGCTAAGGATGGAGAAGGATGTCCAAACAGACTTGATTTTAAGTGGGTTTCTTGGTTTGGGTTTTGTTTGTTTGTTTGTTTTGTTTTTTGTTGTTGTTGTTTGGGTTTGGGGTTTTTGTTGGTTTGTTTTTGGTTTTGAGACAAGGTTTCTCTGTGTAGTCCTAGCTGCCCTGCAACTCATTCTGTAGACCAGGCTGGCCTTGCACTCCTGAGTGCCGGAGTTAAAGGCCTATGCCACCACCACACAGCTTAAGTGATCTTAAGAAGCCTAAATATCAGCATTTAACAACTCCCAAAGTCGTTTCAACATGCCACCCAGTCTCATACCCATTGGCCAGAATGAGACTGGAAAGGAGGAGGGCCAAGTTAATTCCTGTTTCCTCTTTGCTTGATATCTCCCACAACACAGTTGCAGAAGTAGCTCTCAGACCAGTGGTCTCACCACTTTAGGTCTCCATGAAGAGTATCCACTCATTATAGAAAGACACCTGTCTGTCCAAAGGCAGCTCCAGCCTAGGAATTTTATTTTTCCTGGACTTCGATGGTTCCTTGCTAGACATTTGTTTTCTATTTCTTCCCTCTATTGTCTCCCTGTTCATGGAACACTGAGTTCCCCTTCTATATTCGAGAGAGGTAAAATCTTACCCGCTTTTGTTCTTGCTTTGGTCAACCCTCCTCATGCTTAAAACACGTGGGCCAAACATTTCTTCTATATGGACAAAGGGATAGGAAAGCTAATAGTATGCAGATCAAAAAGGGATCCATATTCAAGTAGAATACAAGTTTATTTTTCTTTGCTAATGGGTGTTATTTCCAGGTGAATTCAACAAGTAAATCAACCCCCTTTAACAGAAATGGCCAGATGTGTTGGATAGAATGGAAAAACTGTGAGCATCTACTCATAGTCTTGGAGACCATATATGATCTGATTGCATCCTGACACCATCTCCACAAAGAGGGTGAACAGCTAATTCATCTTCCCCAGTACATCGGCAGCCAGGAGAGCAAGTCTTTACCTCTGCAGGGCCAGTTGGATGGGGCTTCACACCAGATTGGGTATCATAATGCCTATCTTCAGGATAGTATTGCTTGGGCTGTACAGTGGGACACTGGTTCTCCCCCCATTTCCTCTTTTTTTCTTCCCCACCCTTTCATGAAAGACAATAAATTTGCTGACCCAAAAAGACTTTAGTCTGTAGTCAAATGCATTTTGGTTCACACTTCTAAGTACAAGCTCCTCCTAATGTAAGCAAAATGAACTGCTTTTTATAATTAATATCACAACTATTGTAAAGAAAAGTCTTCCCAGTTTTCGTACATTCCCCCCACCCCACCCCCGTGTGTGTGTGTGTGTGTGTGTGTGTGTGTGTGTGTGTGTGTGTAACAACTGGGTACATAAAAAAAGTGAGAATAATTTTTTTCAACTCAGGTCCCACACCATTGGCATCTCTGTCCCCACAGATGCCTGACACTTCCCTAGGCACTCTGCACTGGGCTGGGAAAGAACTCCAAACCTGGGGGAGGAGAACATTATGTCCTCACATTTAGACACAAACTCTGGCTTCTACTCTTGAATAGTAAAACTTCTGCCTTTCCTACACCATCTGTTTTCTTTCTTTCCATTTTGTTATCCCTCTCTCCTTGCTAGCATCCCTTTCTTTTGTCTTGGCCAACACTGTGGGGCCGAAGGAGCTCTGTTTACTACAGGAAGATGGGAAATATTTTCATATTTATTTTTCACAACTCCCTGTACTGCCCGAACATTGACTTTTGTTGTTTTTCTTTTCCAGCTCACTATAATAGAAATCAGATTTTTATTTGTCATCCTTTTCACTGGCCATAAATTACACAGCAAGTACATTGTGTAGGGGTGAGAAAGCGTGACGCCGCTCTTACCTCATGAGGATCCCAGCTGCCACTCACACAGCAAAACCAGTCAACAGAAGAAAAACACTTGCATTTATCTGATCAAAGTGGTTGGGGGTCTTTAGAGTAGAAACAAACACAGAGGGAAAATTGTCCATCTTATGCTTAGATTTGATCAACGCTGGGCACCCATGTGATAGTAATTAAACCAAAAGAATGTGACCCAAGTGTCACATAAGTATCCCAATTTGTCAGCTAGGATTTCTCGGTCTTGATCTCTCTTGCCTTTCTGTGGAATGAGGTAGCACCCTTTCTAGAATGAGGCTATGTGCTCTCCTAGGAGACAAAAATATCAGAGAATCCCTTCCTTGCAGATTCTAACCCAGAAGGGCAGAGGAAAGGACCTATAGTATTTCCAGTCTTGATGGATGGTTTTGGAGGCCAAGATTTTAATTTCTCTGATCCACTTGGAGTGAGAAGAATTTTACTTGACAAAAGTAGATAGAAGGGAAAGTGGGGTGAGAGTAGCTTAGAAGAATACTTGGCTTTAGAGATCGTCAAGTGTCCTTTAGTTCAAAGTACTCAGATGTCAACATGCCATATTTTAGGGTGCTATTTTCTGAAGCACAGCACCATGCATTGTTAGGCCTTCCCATGAGTATTTTGGGTCACCAAATAATTGTCTTAGAGAAACTATCTTTGCTTCTTAAAATGGGCTGAAGAAATCTAATACCAGAGACATTCTTCTGAGTTAAGGTTTCACCATCAACAAATAGCAATGCTTCAGGATGTCTCTGAGTGTTTCAGGGGCTCACGTTCATTCATCCTTGTCAGCTCTTTTTGAATATCTAGAGTTCATGAGACTGTACAATAGATCCATGCACTATGGAGCAAAGGTTATTTGTAATCCTGTTAGCTCAAAACAGTGACTCACAGATGACCATCTATTAGGAAAAGGTAGAAAACTAAAATATTTTTTTCTCCAAATTAGTCCACAGCAACTGTCCTGTGTATTATCATAATTAATGTATTACCACATCATTAATTTGTGCCCTCGTGAATTTCATCTTAATTTTTAGGTTAGTTTACATTTCTAGGGGTTGGAAGAGATGTGGGAGAGAACAGGATGAAGAAGTCAGCAGAAGAAAATGTCAATCAACATAGGCGAGAATAGAATTCAGGCCCACCATTTTTCCTTTTTAAAGGTCATTAAAACCTCATTTGAGAGTTGAAAATTAGTTAATTCTTTCAGCAGTTAAAGGTTTAAAACCCTAAAGCTACTTCATTTAACAAGTTTATTTGAAGTAGGGGGTGGAAACAAAGGCCAAAGCTTTAAAACCTCCCAGGTAGTCAGCTCTGTGTGCCCAGTGAGAAAGCTAGAAGGACTTGGGATGTTGTTTATTTCATTAGCAAGACTATTTGAGATCAGTTGAATCACTGACTGGGGGGCCAGACATCAAAATGTTTGTCTTCATAGGGTAGAGCTTTGCAGGATCTGAAATTAATTTTATTAATGGGGCAGCAATCAAGATGCTGGGGATCTTTGGGACAGATTACAAAGTCACTTGACATAAAGAAGGCTGAATGTTTCAAACCCCTCAACGATCTTTCCATCCTATAGGTAGGTCTGTGATCTTTAAATGTTTAAATCTTTACATCACTGCAAACAACCAGACAATCCTTGTGTGGTAATTCCCAAATATAATTCATTAAACACACCCAAAAGTAAAAGCTTCATATTCTCATTCTCTCTCTCTCTCTCTCTCTCTCTCTCTCCACCTACTCTCTTTCTCACCTGTAAAATTTCTTTATATCCATAAAAGATAATATCTAAAACAAAACAAAATTTTAAGAATCAGATTTTCTGTCTTTAAATTTAAGTGTAGGCATCTAGAAAGTAGACTTTAAATGGTATGAGCAATAACTTATGCCCAACATGTATCTGAGCGTGATTATAACAACATAATAGTCTGGTGTGATAAAATAATCTTAATTCTCCATAAAACATCTGTCTGTGTGTGGCACATTGTCTGGTGTTCTGGAGTATAGATATTGCTTCTCTAGGTACAATTCTCAGAATCTCAATTTTCTGTCTGGCTTCTAAATTGTTGCCCAATTAAAGGATTTCGCATTCGTTCACAATATTCCCTTCTCAGGCAGAAATGAAATGATGATACCACATTTTTTGTTTCTCTATGAAAGACATTGTGTTACTATTTGGGTGGGTTATTTTGCTTGAAATGTGTTAATTATATTAATTAGCTGAAGCTGGTAGAATGAATCCCAGCTAGATCACTGACATTCCAAACCTCCCTTCCCCTCAATTCCCTGGTGCCTTCCTGGCCTCCTGGGCTACAGAAAGTCACTGAGGTTTAAATCCTTACTCTTTGGGCTACTTCCCCCCAATTTCTTTCATTAGTCTTGTGTCATCTTTTGTATGGAAGTGTCTTTCATAAAAATAATATCCAGTAATTTATTGACTTCATAAAGAAGACTAAAGCTCAGTAAATATCTCCGAGTCTAACCTTCCTTTTTTATTAAATTTTTTTAAAATTTGTTTTATGTATATGTGTTTTATGTTTTATGTATATGTTGTTTTACCTGCATGTATGTAAGTATATTATGTGAGTGTCCGGTTCCCAAGAAGGTTGGAAGAAGATATCAGACCCCCTGGAACTAGAAGGTGCAGGGAGTTATGAGCTATGTGAGGTGAATATTAGGAACTCTACTTAGGTCTTCTGCAAAAGCAACAAGTGATCTTTAACTTCTACTCGGCCTCTCTGCTCCTCTGACTCTAATATTAATATGATTGGCCAAGGTCCTTCCCATTTTCATCTACATATGTATTCATTCATTAACCTATTTAGGACAGAGAAGTAGAAATAATGTTCAGTAGTATACAACACAGTGAACTTTCAACCATTTTTATTTTCTTGATATGAGCTAAGCTCCACCCTGAGACATCAACAACTGAACTTAAGCATTTATATGAATATTAACATCATCTCTGCAGCAACCTGAATGATAACCTCTCGCCCACCCTCTGTTAAAGCAAGCAGGGAAAATACCAGTGATGTCCAGATGGTATTATAATGTCCTCATTCCCAACACTGAAAGGCATGCAAAGATGATATTTCAGACCTTGCAGATTCAGTGAACTGTCTGCTTCTTCTCAGTCCATACTGTATGTGAAAATCATCTTAGGATCTTGTCACAGATTCCAGTGGGCTTGAAGTGTGGGTCCTAAGATTCTTCATCTATAAGAAGTTCCCTTTGCAATGAATGTTTCTGGGGGCTAGATAAATCACAGCTTAAGTACAAAAGACTACTTTCAAATTTCTGTATCATAGTCTATAGCAAGAAATATATTTTTATATTATATATATATCACATTTGCAAATATGGTGATAATTTATATATGTGTGTGTTTATATACTTATATATTTTAACATTTTATATTTATATTTATATATAAATATTATGTATTTATATAGTATGTATTTATATGTATCACATATACAAATATAGATATGTTAATGTTAAAAATCAATGTGCATGCATATTTGTGTGCATGTGAATATAAATGACCACAAAACTTGTCCTTTTCATGTAAACAATTCTTATTTTTCTGCATGTGATACTATCTAAACTGATCTTATTTCATCTGTTACCTTGATTTTGCTGATGGTTGCATGAATTTGAACTTGAGATAAAGCTGCATAGAATTTTCCAATGCCAAATTCCTGGTTTTAATACTCACTGTGGGAGCTATGCAAATGTTGGTGCTGAAGGAGGTAGACTAGACGGTGTGTACAGTTCCCCTGTACACTTACCTGAAAATTACCTTGTGAACGTATTGCAAAAGGAAAAGAAAAAATTACACTGGACCCGTGAAACTGGTTTCAAGACCACTAAGGCATGGAGTGTAGGAATGCAGACAACATTCCTCTAGGCTTGGTCTCAGATCAGACTCTAGAATTAGGTGTGGTTGAAACGTGTCTTCATCGGAATGCCAAAAGGGTATTGCTAAGATTAGAATGTGGAAAGAGGGAGGAGACATTCTGAAGGGTTTTGAGCAAATGGTGCTGATGTAGATGAGTATAGTACAGACTACGACTCTCACAGTGTAGCATGCATCATCCCACATGCGCCAGGAAAAGAGAAGGCACGCAAGCGCTCACCTACCACAAACTTCATCTAAGAATGAATGGCTTTGAAGTCTTGAACAAGCCAAGTACCTTTGTCTGGTGATATATGGTGTACATGTATGGAAATACCGTACATATATGGGCACAAATATATGTGATCACTATATGAAACCTTGAAAGAATGATTTAAAAGTATGCTTTCTGATACTCCCACTTTATCAGAGCAGAGTCTGCTAGAGTCTTGGTTTTGCTCATATCTACTTCTAGAATCTGAGGAGACGACTCTATGCTCAGTGAGCATGGCTTGGCTGAGGGGGTGGGGAGGAAGTTTTGGAGCATGAGAGAAACATTTGGAGAGCGGTGAGTCTGCGAAGACCTGAAGGTTTTAAATGGCCTTAAACTTTAGCCCTTAACTTAGACTAAGAAACCCAGAATACAGCTGTTCACCATTTTTTGTGAGGCATTATTAGGACAGACCAACTGTTTCATGCAAAGCATAAATGTAAGGCCCCTTTTACTCAGTTGTACAGATCACAAGAAGAATATAAAGGAGGAAGAAGCATCATTAGCTAAAAGCTTGTGATGCAGAATGGGAGGAGGGAAGATATCATAATCAACATCATGGTCTGCTAGAAATATGCATCCATCGTAGCACGGTCGTTCCCAGCTAGCACCTTGCTGATCTGCCTAACTGTAAGAACAGCCATACACTGTTTTCCTTAAGCCCCCTCTTGTCATCCACTTCACTGTGCTGAGATGCACTTTCCTCTCTAGCTAGGTAATTGTGGAGCATTTCTTCCAATAGCGGGTAAATCAGGGAGATCCGCAGAGTCTAATTTAGAATAGAAGAAGGGTTTTTTTCTGGATAGTATAATAATTCATTTCAATTAGCACAAAGAAACAAACTGCAGAGCCATTTTTCACTGAAAATGTTGCAGTGCATTTCAGGGAAATATTTTTTAAAAACCATTTCTAGAAGCACAAACAAGCTTACACATGTGTTTCATGGCCCTAAGGAAAAAGAAAAGATTGCAAATTATCCTATCCCACAGATAAGAATTATCTGCCATCTTCTGCACTCCAGGAGAAAAAGAATCATATCAAGCTTATTTATAGTCACTCAAATATGATCCCAGTATATGCCCCACTGAAAAATTACTTTTATTTGCATTATTCTTCTTTAATGTGTGCATCTAAGGAAGAGATAAAAATGGGTCTATTGTGAGATTTAATAAAAATGTGATAGAAAATATCTATAGAAACAAATATTGCCTCCAAGTGATGAATGATATTGAGTAAAAACTGGTGTAATTAAAAGGCACCAAGATAATTCTTATACAGGCTTAAGGGAAGTTGTGGTTTTTGTGCCTAGGACTTGAGAGAAAGTCACTCATAGAATAGGGTTTGTCCTGTATGTGAATGTAGGTGTTTCTGTGGGTGGTATATAGATCTGCTGACTTGTAGCAAATAAATCAAGTACAGTTAAGAAAAACTGTGAAACTAATTAGGCTCAACATATTTGGGGGATGGTTTTAATTTTCTTTGGAGGGCACAGAGGCCAACACTAGAGTCAAGTTGGTGAGAAGTGCAAAGAAAGTCCCAGGGGAAAGTCGTCACCATAGAAAAGTCAGTGAGCATCCTAGAGACAGGGGAGGGACTGGAGCAAGGCAGAAGTCGGCAGTCTGTCTGTGTGAGAGTTAGCCTTGCAGCTTGTAAGGGCAGCTTTAAATCAGGTGCTGCTTGCATAGCTCCGCTGTGGGCATACGCAATATGTAACTTATGAGAAATATTGAGAATGCAGGTGCTTTATATGATATGATAAAGTATTCACGTTCATAACAATTAATATTTACGAAGACTTACTTCCTATTTAGGGTAATTTCTTGAAAGGGGGGGCGTGCCCTCAATTCATTTCTGTAAATGAGACAAACATCCTAACAAAACACAACACAGAGGAGTGGGAAATTTGTTTGGACTATAACTCTAGGATACATTGTCCATCATTGTGGGGAAGACATGGCAGAGACTTACTACAGCACATCCACAGTCAGAAGCAGAAAGAGAACAAATGGGTGGACCTTTGCTAGCATGCTGCTCAGCTCTTCTCCATTCTTACACAGTAAGGAGTGGCCCATGACGTGGAGCCACCCATACTCAAGGTGGCCCAGCCCGCCCACCACTTGAGATAATCAGGACAATCCCTCACAGACTTGAGCAGAAGCCAATGTGATGTAGGTGATCCCTTATTGAAGCTTTCTCCCAGGTAATGCTAAGAATGTGTCAAGTTGACAGACCTAACCATTATTGGGAGGAAGGGGGGTAGAACTCCCACATTTTCTCTCCTAAGATGGCTTTATTAAAACTAATAGGCATTAATCTAAAACTTGACCCATAAGCATAAGGTCAAATAAAGTAAGTTACTTCTTTAAAATTTCCTTTGTCTGCTGCCAAAGTCATTTAGGCTTGGTGGTTCACTTGAGGCATATAATAGAGGGATGACTTCATTGGTCAATGTCTTACATACCCAATGACTTAAGCTCTATTTTAATCAATGCCTTTAAGTTCCTAGTAACCTAAGCAGTAGCCGTGATGGAAAGATATATCTGGAACTAGCATATGATTGCTTTCTAACATGGAACTCAAGCAAGCTCTTCTATTTGGAACTGCCACCCCAAAGGGCACCCTTTAGTTCCACTAAGATGGGTTTGTAAGAAGCAAACGCAGTGAATTTGCTGGCAGTTAATAATCATGAAAATGAACAACTGTTAGGAAGCCTCATTTCCTGGAAGAGGCCTCCATGATTGCGATGAATCTCTGCCCTTGGCTCTTGCCTTCCTGCTTGATGCTGGAGACTCCGAGACAGACCATATGAGGTAGCAGAATGATACTGGGGTAGCAGACAGAGGAAACCGGCTTGTAAAACTCAGACAGGTCTTCAACAAACCCGGTGTTGTGCCTAGAGCTTCCAGTAACATTTGCATTCTCTCTTTCTCCCCCAAGCATTCTGTTACGCGTTTCCTCATATATTGCTATTGCGTGTAAATATTTAGACTGGCCTTTCCTGGCACCGTACACCTATGTTATGCTTCTGAGACTGTGACTCGTCCTCTTCCACCCACTTGCGGGAAACACTGTTTTTGACATTTTTTCCCCCCAGTCACACGTATTCTGCATTTTTTTGGCATTGCCTCTTGGCTCTGCCAGGAAGTGTTAGTTACCAGTGTTTTCTCCCCGATTCTGTAAAGTAAAGAAATGAGTTGGAGGAGTGTTACTCTGCTGTCTTCGCTAAGGAGGCGGAGAGCCCAAAAGGAACACAGAGGGAACAGTTCTTGCTTGTTCTGTGATGCTCCCTTCCAGAGGCGGAACAGGAAGTGGGGGGTGAGTTACCGCTTCCTGAACACTAACCCCGGGGATCCCTCTTCGTAAAGACAGATACCCAGAATTCTCCATCTGCGCTTAAGGGCAGCCATTTGATTTTCAAGGGGACTACGGAGCACGTTTGTTCCACAAATGTTCATTTTCACTTTGAGTGAATATTTATTTGGAACGATGATGGACTTTGAAGGGAGGATTACAAACCTGCACATTAACCTTTCCTATGTCGCTACTGCAGAGTGACGGTCTCCCACAAATCTAGCCATTCCAAAAACCCTACTGACAGCTACTTCCTTACAAAGTACTGGACCATGAAAGTCACGATATGTTTACAAGCTAAATATATATATTCGTTTTGGTCCTTTGTTAAGTATATGAATAGCAAACAGAACGTTGTATCTTCAAAATCAGCAGGAAAGCACTAACTGAAATGTAATTTTACAAAACCTGGCCATCTTTCAGCAAGAGTGGGTGGATTTTTAGCACGACAAATATTTGTGTATTATAAAGTATTTGCCATGGTGACAAAGCTGGGAGAAACATCCTATTAGCCACAGACGGCTACAGACTGTTCTGATTATCCATGTCCAAAATGGAGTGTGGATACAGCTTTGTGTTTTTTCTTTTTTTTTCTTTTTTGGTGTTTAGAAGTATTCCATTTATTAATACTCATTTACTATCTGGTATACTTGGCTGTATGTTATTATTCGATTTAAGGTTACTATTAAATGTGTTCTTAGAGCCTATTAGTACCATCTCTATGTAGCTCCTGTGTGGGTTAACGTTACTTTTAAAGTGGATGTGTTTATATTGTTAAAATACTAAGCTTTAGAAAAATGAAAGATTTAGAAAAAGTATCCCAGAGCACCGATTAAAATAAAAAAGTCCCTGTAGAGAATTTTTTTTAAAGGAGGAATGAATGTCTGTCTCAATTTATTTGCATGGATTTCTGACTATTGATTTCAGTTTTAAGAGTTACAGAGTTGGAATGTAAATAAATAAAATAAATTTTAAAAACTGAGTTATGGACTGTTTTGAAAGGAAACTTTTACCTCAAGTACAAGGGGGAGAAAAGTGAATTCTATATATCTCACAGAAACCATGCCACTGTGTGGAAGAAGCCACACTTCTCATCTTCCCAACACTTTCCCATTAAAGAAAACATGGAACAGTTTTAATTACCCCCTGCACCCAATTTTGGGGAGGAGTGATGTTTATAAGCAAAAAGTGTTTTATGATGCAGAATGAAGTCTCACAAGGAAACCTGGCATCATGCAAACCTGGCATCACACAGGGAGTTGTTTTGAAGTTATCCATGGCTGAGCAAGGTAACGTCAGAAAGAATAGAGGGGATGGGTACATTACAAGAAATAAAGAGAGAAGACACCTTAAGGTCATTGGAAGGTGAAAGAAATAGGTCACTGAAAATTAATCCCCGTGAACCTTAGCCTGCTGCAGCGCCTCCCTCTGGAGCTAGGCTGGGCTGGGCTGGGCTGGGCTGGGCTGGGCTGGGCTGGGCTGGGCTGGGCTGGGCTGGGCTGGGCAGGGATGGTAAGGAAAGGACTTCACAACCAATTCCCAGCCACCGCACCTCATCTTCCTCTACCTTTCTGGGTGATTTGTTAGTGGAGGTGAACCAGATGTTTCCTTCTCACACAAATAATGAGGAAGTTCTAACCTACCTGTTTATTGTTTGGTTGTTTAGGCCAGGCAATAGGAAAGGCCATGCCTCCAAAGAGGACTAAAGTACGAAACACTCTAATGAAGAAGTACAGAGCTTTCTATGGGTATCCTGAGCAAATAAAGCTAGGTTAGCGTTCTTCCAAATATTATGCTTTCTTGATTCACTTGAAAAATTACTGATTCACGTGTACATCTGCACAAATTGATCTGTCTTTTCAGTTTTCATATGCCTTAAATATGCCAATATTAAGAGAGAATCTGCTAACACCTTTCATAATTTTCTAAGGGGTAAGTTTAAAACGAGTTTATAAGGGCAGAGGACTCTCAAATTTTTTACTTTGAGGATTTTGATTTTTGAATAGGTATGTACTGACCCTTTCTTACAGTCCTAAGACAAAGGATTGTCTAAAAACTAATTCTCATATAATGTTTATTCTTGCCAATCAGCTAGTGAGCTAAGTCTGTGAATCTACACCAATGGTTGCAGCACTGAGACAGTTCAGACCTGTAGTATGGCTGAACAATGTCAGCTGTCAATGAGCAGGGTGAGTGGAGTACCGGCATCTGGGGAAGCACTTGGGTACCAGCATCCAGGGGAAAGACTTAGGTGCCAGTATCTGGGGGCACTTAGTTGACTATTCCAGGATGGTTATTCATCTCTAGCCTGCATTTCTTCAGAGTTCACATTTGGCATTTTCCACAAGAGTCTGGACTTCTGCCTTCCCGACTTGAGCTGAGATGGTGGAGAGGGCTTTCTCTATTATATTCAGCTGGAGACTAAGTAAAACTAGGCAGACACAAAAGGCTGAATTCCTGCTGCATCTCTCAAAACGGAAACTGTTCGTAGGTGAAGAATGTCTCCTACATATTTGTGTTTCAGTGGATTAATACATCTGTTATTTATTTTGGAGTGGCAGCAATCACATATGCAAAAGCCCCTCACTGATAAATTACTGCATTTTAATCTAAAAATCACACACAAAATATTCTGTTCTTTAGAAGAAAATTGTTTACAAAGTTATCATTGCCAGAGGATCATGTAGGTTCTCCCCACAAAGACGCTAGGCATCATGCTGCATGCGCACAAATGCATGACCAGTCACCATTGTCACTGGTATAGTCACATCATGCCTGCTTTCCTTATTTTAGGGCATAGACCCAGAACGTACCCATTAAGGATACAGATGCCTCCTGTTGCCTAGACCACTGAGGTTTGGAGAATGAATTAAATTCCTACCTACCTCACCAACAACTTCCTTCCTAAGATTGTCTTCCGGAATGTCTACTGGAAATCACTTGGAAGAACTCCTGCATCATCGCTGTCTACGTGTTTCTTGGTCCATCTCTCCCTTTAGATAAGTAAAGCACTCTACCCATACCCCCAAGAAGCACTTTTTTTGTTGTTGTTTTGTTTTTCGAGACAGGGTTTCTCTGTATAGCCCTGGCTGTCCTAGAACTCACTTTGTAGACCAGGCTGGCCTCGAACTCAGAAATCTGCCTGCCTCTGCCTCCCAAGTGCTGGGATTAAAGGCATGCACCACCAAGCCCGGCTAAGAAGCACTTTTCAACTCAAGTAAAAGTTTAAAACATTGGAGGAACAATTACTAGAGCCATACTACTTCATTTTCTTGTTATTCCCATGGACTGAAGGGTGGCATACTTCATTAGCGTGTCTGGAATTCAAGTCCATTCTTCTACTCAGAGACTGTCCTTTCTGATTCTGTCAGTATGGGCTTACCCATAGTTAATCCAGTCTCCTCTTTCTTTTTCATTTTTTTTTCTCCTGTTTTTTTAATTAGATATTTTCTTCATTTGCATTTCAAATGCTATCCCAAAAGTCCCTTATACCCTCCCCGTGCCCTGCTCCCCTACCCACTCACTCCTACTTCTTGGCCCTGGCATTCCCCTGTACTGGGGCATATAAAGTTTGCTAGACCAAGGAGCCTCTCTTCCCAATGATGTCTGACTAGGCCATCTTCTGCTACATATGCAGCTAGAGACACGAGCTCTGGGGGTACTGATAAGTTCATATTGTTGTTCCACCTATAGGTTGCAGACCCCTTCAGCTCTTAAGTACTTTCTCTAGCTCCTATATTGGAGGCCCTGTGTTCCATCCTATAGATGACTGTGAGCATCCGCTTCTGTATTTGCCAGGCACTGGCAAAGCCTCACAGGAGACAGCTATATCAGGGTCCTTTCAGCAAAATCTTGCTGGCATATGCAATAGTGTCTGGGTTTGGTGGCTGATTATGGACCCCCAGATGGGGCAGCCTCTGGATGGTCCATCCTTTCGTCTTAGTTCCAAACTTTGTCTTTGCAGCTCCTTCCATGGATATTTTATTCCCTATTCTAGGGAGGAATGTAGTATACACATGTTGGTCTTCCTTCTTGATTTTCTTGTATTTTGGGAGTTGTATCATGGGTATTCTAGGTTTCTGGGCTAATATCCACTTATCAGTGAGTGCATATCAAGTGATTTCTTTTGTGTTTGGGTTACCTCACTCAGGATGATATCCTCCAGATATATCCATTTGCCCAAGAATTTCATAAATTCATTGTTTTTAATAGCTGAGTAGTACTCCATTGTGTAAATATACCATATTTTCTGTATCCATTCCTCTGTCAGTCTCCTCTTTCTATACTTTCTCTGAACATACCAGAACCACTGCTCTCCTCATTCCTAGACTGGGTTGAGTCCTACACTTAAAGCCTATTAGCTTTCAATCCATACTACATCCTCCAAGCCATTAACAACAACAAACATTTTTTTTTAAAAATCTACTTTTGATTCCTATATACCTCTTTGAACTACTCACCTAGTATTCAGTATTTAGAGAGAATATATAATGTGATTTGGACTCTTTTGAGCACTACTTAAATCTTTAAGGCAGTCATCTTACTGGGTCTTAGTATTCACATGACCACATACCTGCTTACTAGACTACAGCCAATAATACCAAGCTCCACCTGCTGGAGAGTCATAAACCCCAACTAACATGCAGGGCAATACTACATGCTGGTTGCTTTTATCATAAAATCATACCACTGATAATACAGTAGCATAGTATGAAAACTTTACTCCAGAAATTTCATGAGTGCCATTAATAGCTATAAAATCACCATGGGGGAAAGAATGTCATATTGATGTGATCTCTTGAATATTAACTACTGAGTTAACCTCTGTGCTAGTCCATTTGAATTGCTTTAACACCAGTCTGTGAAGTTTGTAAATAGAGGAATTTACTTCTCACAGGTATTGGGAGTCTGAGGCTCTGGTGAAGGCTATCTTCAAGTCACCCTCACATGACATAAAGGGACTCTAGGGAACCCTACATAAGGTCCATCCTCATGATTTCATTAGCACTCAGGGGTCCTATCTCCTGATACCACTTCATGGGGAGTGAGAGTTTACACATATGAATCCCCAAGGGGGAACAAACATTTGGTCCATAGCAATGGGCTCCTGCCGCTCCCTGTACTACCCAGCTCCCCACCACACACACACACACACACACACACACACACACACACACACACACACACACACATCTCTTAAGGACTACCTCACTGTCAAGTAGCCATGGTCAAGACTGACTAAAGGATCAAATGTACAAATCATATTTATCAGGAATACATGGTCCTTTCCTGAGAAATAAAAGTCTGGTTTTTCCCTAAAGTGTTCCTATTTTTTCAGGATCCAAGCTCTGAGCTGGGCTTCCCTACCTCTGTGTTCACAGAAGGATGGCAGGAAGGCCCGAGAAGTAGGACAATGTGAATATCTAAAGGTCAGAACAACCCTGGTAGATTTTCCTCATGTTTTACACTTGAGCTGGAAAATCCTCTTGACACAAAATCTGAGTCATGCTAAGTAGAAAGTCCATAAGTATAGATGAGCCAGTTCAAGAAATGAGTTCTGGTAATAAGCATTATATCATCACAGCCAGACTAGGAAACTTAGTTCTAGAGTCACGCAAAGGTCAGTAAGTCAGTGGTCCACTTGAAGGTTACAAACCAGCCCAGACTGTAAAATTCAGAGATAAGCATGAGCAGTTCTAAACAGTCCTTGGGTGACTCTCTGTCTTCCATTTTGTTGTGTGATTCCTGTTGATTTTCAGCTTTACATAATTTCTAGTAATAAGGACTATGGTTAAGTGCCTTTGTCATTATCCCTAACCAAGATGCTCACATTCTTCAAAATAATTATAGAAATCAGCAACTCATTTTTTTTCTTGACAAAACACTATTAGCCTACCCTTAACAACACCAATATTTATTTCTTTTTTAAAGTATGCATTCTGGCCCTTTAACTCCATTAAATCCATTAAGCTAATCCCCTAACCTGTTAAACTAAATCACGTTTGTTTGTTTGTTTGTTTCAAATAACTTTCTCCAAGACCTCTTTCCAGAAGAAGTAAGGATGGGTTTAATCTCAGGGTTTCTAGGTGTAGACGAAGCTTGAGTTGATTATAGAGAAAACAGAAAGACCAGAGAGGCTTAGACAGAAGAGGGAAGCAGTTGAGATGGAGACAGTGATGAAGACACTCACTGAGTGAAGGAGAGAGTTAGGAGGTCCTCCACAGGCAGAGCTGGTGATGAGAGACAGGATTCTGAGAATGTGACATCTGGTTATTGAGAAAGGCATTTGCTTGACTGACACTGATGTTTCCAATGGAATGAGCCCATGGGTGCTTCTGTGGCTCCATCAGCAAATGTCTCTCCTAGGACACCTTCACATCAGTGGAATATGGAGCTCCAAATAAAAGAGCATATACTGAACAACTTCTCTTATTTTCAAAACAAATTATCCAGCTTGCTCTCTCATACTGAAAATATGTGTGTCCTGCTTCAATATAAAATGTATCTTCACCCTTAACACTTGCTAGATAGCAAAACCTCATCCGTTGTACATAATTTTATCGTATTTGTACTTCAAGGTCATTTAAGGAGTACTTGGGATATAAATTATAAACAACACACAACAGAAGCTCTAGGATTGGCAACATTGTTAGATATCTACACTGATTTGCTTTTGTCAACTTACCATAAACCTAGACATATCTGGGAAGAGGGAATCATTATTAATAAAATGCTTTATGCTTTACAAAGTTGACCTGAAGTTTATATGATACTGTCTTGATTGACGGTTGATGTTGGAGGGCCCAGCTCACTGTGGACAGTACAGCCTCTGTGCAGCTGATTCTGGAGTGTATAAAAGAGCAGCTGAGCAAAGCCATGGACAACAAGTCAGTAAACAGTGCTCACCCATGAGCTCTGCTTCATTCAGCTCCTGCCCCAGGTTCCTGCCTTGTTGTAGTTCTTGCCCTGACTTCCTCCAGTGATGGACCACGCGTGAAACTGCAAGCTAAATAAACCCTTTCCTGTCCTGGATGCTTTGGGTTGTACTTTAGCACAGCAATAGAAACCCTAAGACAATATCCCTGGATGGAAAAGGAAACAAATATACACTGAGCTTTCTCTGCTCTACCCAAGAAAGCAAGAAATTGTTACATAGTTTGGAAAGGTTTTTCCTTGCTACTTTTAAGATGTGCTGGCAGGTGAAAGCTCCTGTTATCTAGAAACTGTGTTTCTGTGTGCAATACTCCATGCCCCAGCCATGTCACTGTGAGGGGCAATGCTGTATCACATCAAAGAGAACCGGACCCTCCACAGGGCACTGCACTTCTGCTGGCATTCCAAAAGGTCCCCTTGTTCTGCTTTCTTCGCCATCCTTGCAAGAGCACAATCGAATACCCAGAGCTGTCCCTAACAACTGAACTGAGAGCAATTTGATTTGTGGATTTCCCTTGAAGATAATGCCTGGCTGCCTGGCAAGGCAAAGGCAGCATCCGTGTGACAAGCCCAAGTACACCGGGACATGATCACTTTATACAAATGTAGTTACATTTTAGAATAGCGAGTAATGAGTCATGGGAGGTAAGATACTGTATCTTTGCATTAGAGTGCTGCTAAGCTTAATGTTGTGTCTCTTCTGTGAGCTCTTTGAAAGAAAGGAGGCTGGGTTGCTCTTCCTCTGCCACCTAACCATTATCCAGGACTATGACCACATCATACAAGTATTCAATCAGCCCCTGAAATGCCAGCAAGTGACAGTTAGAGCCAGCATTCTTCGTTTGCTCTAACAGCGCTCAGGAAAGACCCAGGGTCCCATTCATCCTCTGTCCTTCAACCAGACAACAAAAAGCCATATCCACCAGTATGCATCCACCAAAATCAAGACAGAAGGTGACCTCATTTGCGAGGGTGTGAAAGGAGGGTAAATCATGAGCACAAGAAATGGTGAAACCAAAGGTTTCTACTCATTATTCAAGGAGGGAAAAAGACTGATCCAAAATGAGTTCATTTCCATGGGAGACAAGGTTTAAGCTCACAATATTTAAATTACAACTTTAAAGGGGAAAGATAGCCTCAATTATAGCAAAAGTTACACTGGTATGATACTGAATTTATATAGGAATGAAACTCTTTTCAAAGGTAATTCTCAAAATGAAACATTTTGAGAGGGAAAGTTGCCCAGTCAGGAGAGAAGGGCCATGCTGGCATGTGCAAAGGACCAATCCAGGGGACACAAAGTCACATCATTCGAGCCAGTTAGTCAGGAAGATAGTGTTTCCCCAGAGTCACTCTTTAAGAGTAGATCACCAGAAGTGAAAGTCCATCCATAACTAATCGGAAAGCTACCAGCCTTGAATACACGTCATATATACATACACATACAGTACATATAAACCTGAGATACATTGTTGTCTCGTCTAAGGTTGACTTCTGGAATGGCTCTGTAAGGGACATCAAGATCATCCCCATTTTCTGAAATTAACAAGACAGGGATGGATTGCTAACATCTCCTATCAATACTCTTTCCCAACTGTCTATGACAATTTCAAAAGACTTGGGATCTATGAGAACATGCCAAACACATGCACAGGGTTAGGGCCCAGGGCCCAGATTCCCTTGTTTTACCCATCATGCAGGCTTGAACATGGACACTAAGAAGGACTGGACTCCAGGCAAAGAAAGAAAGAGAAAGCATCATAACACAAATACAGAATTTTGCAAAGAGCCCTGCTGGCCACTCTTCTCTCCATAACTTTCCACAAGTCACCTAAGAAGAAGATCAGTGCCAGGTTGTAATTACCTGCCTGGGATATTTACACATTTTAAGACTTGTTTATGTGTAGAAACCCAACAAAGGTAGCTAAAACAGATTCTTCTCAGTGGAGTATCAGCCCTGATACCTCTTTAGTTAAAACAAGAGTGTGAGAGCATTGTTAGCTCTTTAAAAACTGGTTAAGTTGATGTTTTCATCATTGCCTAGACAATAACGCTAGTATCAGGGGAAATCGTGTATGTGGTGTGTGGTGTGTATGCATTGTACATGTATGGTCCTGCATGCATGTGTGTGTGTTTGAAATCACAAAAATCCTTTAAGTCCATTCCCTAGAGATGCCCTACAAAGTAACAACATTTCAACTGTATGTATTTAATCCAAGAAATCTAAAATGCAGTAAGAAAGACAAGAGTGATGGAAGATGTGACCCAGAGATAATCAAGGAATCAGGTGGAGAGAATGCATGTCTGACTGGCTGTCACTCTGTCTTTTCACCTGAGGGAGAATGGAGTGTTATCTTCACTGCGCTGAACAAGACATATACAACCCTCACCTAACTTGAAAATCCAGGCTTCTTGGGAGTCTCAAAGTTTGTTTTAGGCTTTTGTTCCTTAACTGCAGGAGTGGGAGCAGCAGCGGCAGTGGCAGCAGCCTCCAGGATAGAAAATTATGGAGATGGGGAAAACCTGAACAGCTTTGAATTCTTTGCAGAAAACAACTATGTGTTGTGCCCAGAACAACCAGATCAAAGAGGATGGCCCAGCTGTGGTGAGTGCCGGGTGACCAGAGTAAATTCCGATCCTGCAGGGTGGGATGACAGGACACTGGCTCCTTCCAGGTCTTGATGGTACCTTATTAAAACATCCACTGGTCACCCTGTCATCCACAACCAGTTTGAAACCACTACACAACAATGATTTTATTTCCCTTTTCCTAGTCCGTGCCCGGGAAAGAAAAATGCATAAAAGCCCCCGTGAGCTGTATAGCACAAGAAGGTCTGAAATGATAGTGATTTTATTCCTCTTCATTCAAGGAGAAAGAACGAGCCAGGAAAGGGCAGCCTGAGAGTAGACGCGAGCGGGAAGGGCATTTATTTCCTTGTAATGGCTCTAGTCTAAGTTGCCTTTTTATCCACTTAGGCCCACAGGACAAGCTCAGCCTGGAAAGCTCTTCGGCCTGGCTCTGTGCAGATGTAATCCGACCTGCTCTGGTCAGTCCTAATTGCAAACACATTTCTCTCCCTCTGCACCCTCCTAAGCAGGCAATGGTCAGAGCCTTGCCAGCGTTTTTCTGGCATCTTTTTCTTGCTTTGTTTCCAAATCTGCATTTTTCTGTGAGAAAAGACGTCGGAGAGATTGTAAACAGGATAATTATACGTCAATATGATTCCCAATGCTGTCTTCCCTTGTGGGTTCCTTTGAGTGTGTAGGGGTTGTTGTGGTGTGAGGTTTTTTTTTTCCCCCTCTCTGTCTTTGAGTCAGGGAGATAAAAAGTTATTTTGAAAGCAGAAGTATATGGATCCACTAGAAACCTCCTACGATGTTATTCTAGACATTTAGGAAAGATTATTGGTGGGGGAGGGTTAGCAAACAACTGAGAAAGGAGAGGGAAACAGTAGACATGCAGGTGGCCAGCATTTAGAGTCTCATTCTGAGGACAGGCGTGTGCCCTGGCCATCTGTTCTGGAAGTGTAGAGAAGGAAGCTAAACTTCATGGACAGTCTCAAGTTCAGAATATCACAAAGTTATGCTGTCTAAAATGGCGCCATTCCATCTGGGGAAGGTCAAGTATTATAATCTCTTTAAAATACATTCTCCTGTTCTTCCTCTATGCTTTGATGACTTTCCTCTGTGTTGTATGAGGTGAGATGTCCTGAATATAAGATGTGAAGTAATACCAAATACCACATGCTCACCACACAACTTCCATGCATGGACACAGCCAGGTTTCTTTTCTTTTCTTTTCTTTTCTTTTCTTTTCTTTTCTTTTCTTTTCTTTTCTTTTCTTTTCTTTTCTTTCTTCCTTCCTTCCTTCCTTCCTTCCTTCCTTCCTTTCTTCCTTTCTTCTTTCTTTCTTTCTTTCTTTCTTTCTTTCTTTCTTTCTTCTTTCTTTTTTCTTTTTCCATAAAAAGGATGTGATTTGTTGTAGTCTGAGGTAGGAGGCATATCATGGTCCATACTGACAGCCTCATAGGTTGCTTGGCACAACTCACCTCTGCAGTGTACATGCGTGCCATAGTATGTTTAATGCATCCATAGCCATGGAGCATTAAACCAAGGCAGCTGGGAACACATATACTACACTTATCATAGACATTTTATCCTAGGTGCCTAGAACACTAATTAAGTGTTCAATAAATGTGCATTCAAAAGATCCAGCCTATTAATAATCAAAGAACTTCTCTTTAACTGTTGATTCATCTCCTCAACAGCCAGGAAAACGGGGAAACGGAGACAAAGAAAGCACCGTCCTGTTCCTAGGAAGCTATGGTTTGATGAGAAAAACGCATGCGCAGGAGCCAAGTGAACAGAGGATGCTGGGAGCACAGAACGGAAAAAAAGAAATGCGTTCTGCAGTGCTGAATAAGAGAGAAAGACAGAGACAGAGACAGAGAGACAGAGACAGAGAAACAGAGAGATAGAGAGACAGAGATAGAAGCAGGCAGAGAGAGAGAGAGAGACACACCAAGACAGAATAACAAAGACAGATCTAATTTTATCATTTTGTAGATTTTAGGGGGAGAGGAAAACAATTGGGTATGATGATTATGCTAAATACCTTAGATTCTATTTTCATTTTGAATGACAATCCATAATAACCTTGTTGTGTTTATCACTAGAATATATGGTTTTACAAATTCCCTTTCTAAGGAATCATCTCTTCATGTGCTGTAGAAGGACCTCATGCTGGAAAGTCAGGCCTCCTCCAGCATGTGGCCTTGAGAACATTGCTTTCCCCGTAAAACGGAGTTGTATCAGGTAACAACTATAAGGGCCGTTCCTCGACTGGTAGGTGTTGCATGTTGAGCTTTTTATAAATAGCCTACTCACCTTGGCCAGTGGTTGGTGATCATTGCACATAAGCAGGTCTGGGAAAATCTTAAAGGGCTAACAATTTGCCTCTTAACCCACAGGGGTGGTACTGCTTCTCTTTCATCATCTTCCTGAAGGAAAGGTATAGGAAGCATGGGCTGGAACTCAAAGATATCAAGCTGGACTATTAGTGCTATACCACTATCCTGTTCAAATGGAGTTTCAATACAATCAATGAATGCTAACCACGTGTGATTCTCTCCATATTCCCTGCACTTGGGCGGGTCGGATAAAAGGATCACCAGGAGTTTGAGACCAGCCTGGGCTAAAGAATAAAACGCTGCTTCAAAAACAAAAACAAAACAAAAAGCAAAGCAAACAAACAAAAAACCCTAAACCAAAACCAGAACAAATGTCAACTGGTAGTAAAAAAATTTTATCATTACTGTTATTCTTTATGTTGTTGGTTTATAATATTAATAAGGCAAATTATATCTTTCATGGATTATTGTTCAATTAAATACATTAAATAAACTTGTTTCACAAAACTCTATATATTTATTTTAAAATCTTCTAGACTGTTATTACTCATTTCATCCCAGGGACAATTAAAGACTTACTTTTAACAAGCATCCATGCATTCAAAGAAAACAAATGAAAGGCATTCAGCTGTCTCTCTATAAAACACAGACCTAGAGGCAAAAAGGAAAACTCAAGCTTAGTTCATTTCCAAGATTTGTTGACAGAAATTCAGTTGACATTACTCCAAACTTTACCCCAGATTACGCTACTCAGGGCTGCTAAGCAACACATTCCATCTACTGGTGTGCTGTTCATGGTAGTACCATCGAGCCCCGCCCACCAAAACAAAAACCACATTAAGACAGAACAGAAAAATGAAATCAGCAGTTTACAAATTAGACACTATAGTTGATACATTGGCTTTATAGCTCAGCTCTGTCTAATTCTATGGTTAATTCTAGATCATCCATTCATGGTGATCACAGACTGGCTATTGCGTGGCTCCTGCTGTGCTTGGTGCTGAGAAAACAAGGCAGGAGAACATCACCACCTCCCTGTGATATTTTTTTCCTCCTAATGGATCCTCAGCACCTGAAATAACACCTATTTACAGTGTAGATTTTTAATGAGTGTTTATTGAGCGAATAAAGAACTGGCCACATGGACCTTACTCTTTATAAAAGCACAGTACAGGGGGAAATTGACACATTAATTCAATACTGGACTTCCCAAGGCAGCCTTCCTCCACTCTGTCCTCACCATCCCCAGACTTGCTTTCAACGGCCTGACAGAGCCCTTCTAATTACAGAGTCAAGTGGAAAAATATTCAAAATAAATGAGATCTGGTTTAGTTTTCTATTCCATTACTTTTATGTTCCTTTAGACAGATTATTGATTTTCCCTTCTTCAGTCTTTATCAAGTGGAGATCATCCTACTTGCTATTTATGGTGCTTTGGAAAATTAAATTGCATTGTATAAAACTCGGAGGCCGGCTCTGATGACCCCGGGGCCAGCTCTCCTGCCGGCCATCAGTGGCAAGGGGTGGGGTGCAGGGGTGAGAGGGGGACGTGGCCATCTCTCTTTTGCTTGTGTCATTGGAAATCAGATAAGCGGCGGGGCCAGTTCTCCTGGCTTCATCCTCAGGACCTACACCCCATGGCTGATTTCAAGATTACGATGCCCCTTAGAATGTACTGCAGGGACTGAAACCATGAAGGCCCTTCTTTTTCACACCAGAGGATGCTGATTTTGAATTCACTATGGAAATGCTAGGTGACTTCCGAAGTTATCCATTTAAGATGATATGACTTCCATCTGTCTCTCTGGCTCCTGAAATTAGCCCTTTGCAACTCTGACCCTGTCAAAAGTCCAGCTGGCACAACAGACACTGTTGTCCATCACTTAAACATTGTTCAGATAAGGGTCTCCCCCTCCCCCTCTTCCTCCCTCCCCCCACTTAAGACAGATTAGTGACCACACCCCCAGAGTTTTCCCAGTCTGAGCATGGGAGGTGGTACCTAAAACTTTCCTTTTCTAAAAAGCTCCCAGGTGATAGGCACTATTAGCTCAGGGAACACACACACACACACACACACACACACACACACACAGACCACCTACCTTCTAGACCACAAGGTCTGCCTACCAAACTTGTCCCTTAGAAGGTGCCTTAGCATCACTGCGGGGTGTGAGGGGGCCTTAGAAATGCATAATGCCACGCCCTGTGCGAGATGCACAGGGATACTTAAGGAGCGTCACAAAATGGAGCCTTTCAATAAGGATTCCTGGGGGCTCTGTGCCAGAGATTTTGCCCAAACCCGTGCTCTTCCTAAACCACACTGGGAACACTCTGCTCTACAGACTGCACAGACACTTGTTAGCCACAGAATCCGCAATGAGGTTGTTACTAGGCATGTGCTGTTGCGTCTGGATGACCTTACCAGTTGTCGCACTGGAACAAGAGTTCGAGGCCAGCCTGGTCTACAGAGTGAGTTCCAGGACAGCCAGAGCTACACAGAGAAACCCTGTCTCGAAAAACCAAAAAAAAAAAAAAAAAAAAAAAAAGAGTCCCACCACCCAGGTGGGACTTGTTTTTTCTAGGGCTCAGTTAAGGACTGCGTGTGCTTCTTAATGAAGCCATCTAACCATGACCTGTTGGGATAAAATCAGGATTGAAATGAGCTCATTTTTAAAGATGGATGTCAAACATGGGGAAGAGTAAGACTTTTATTGAAAAGTAAGAGACACTAACTCTCTGTGGCACAATGGAAAGGTGAGTTCTATGGGGGAGATATAAGGCATCTGACAACATTCAAGAGAACAAGGGACAAATCATCTCTAAGTGGTCCAGAATTTATGTGATTCTCTGTAGCAGCCTCTGTTTTCTCAATAGGCCACAACTGTATATTGCCTACCATATGTTATTCCTAAACCTAAAATTCATACCAAGGGGAAGAGTTTATGCCATCTTCTCTTGAAACTGCCTTTATGCCTTTGTGAACAGAGCACAGCTGAGAAAGTACAGGGTGGCTCACACAGGCAGGTCTCAAGTGGTGATGTGACTTTTGGAATTTGCCCTTTAGAACCTCTAACTTCTGTGGAAGTGCAGCTATGGTGTAGATTCCAGCCTGGAGAGACCACACAGAAGACAGAGAGCCACAAGAAGCCTTGATGTACTGGCCCTCAGCTATTTTCAGGCTTCCCAACCCAGGAGGCAAACACTGAAGAATGCCATTGATGTGTCTATAGCTAGAATTAAGTAATAATCACATGAGATCCCCATCCCCCTGCAGAAAGACCCACCTTTTCTCACAAGAGACCCCCAAAGAGATGCAACTTTCCAAACTTCGGATCACCAGGAGCTAATAGTAAGTGATTAATGGTGCTGCCTATGAGGATAAACAGTGTGTAAAGTCCAATTTCTTCAACTGTGAGGCTTAATTCCATACAGGGCTGCGTAACTGAATATGGGAATTGAAAAGGGTCAGGGCGCAATGCCAATAGCACAAGGTTTCTGAACATGCAACAATTAAAACTTAATCCAAAATGCAACGTGTAACGAACCTGAAGCATCGCTAGCAGCACTCGTCTGTTGCATTGGGTGACTTCTCTGCGGCCTTGATCTGGAAACACCACTGTATATGTGCTCTCTTGTCAGTCTACATAATGACAACGCTGCCTAAAACAACTCAGATTAGATTGAAGACTATAGGATGCTATTAATTGTAGTGTGTGTGTGTGTGTGTGTGTGTGTGTGTGTGTGAGCACATATGATACAAAGCTCTCTGTTCTTTTTTGTTGTTGTTGTTTTGTTTTGTTTTGTTTGTTTTGTTTTTCGAGACAGGGTTTCTCTGTGTATCCTTGGCTGTCCTGAAACTCACTCTGTAGACCAGGCTGGCCTCGAACTCAGAAATCTGCCTGCCTCTGCCTCCCAAGTGCTGGGATTAAAGGCGTGTGCCACCACGCCCAGCAGCTCTCTGTTCTTATAGAAACATACTGGTCTGATTACAAAGAACAAAGACTTTAAAAATGTTTTACTACTCTCATTCGTCAGCATGTATCAAATTATTGTATCGTTGGATTATATTGCTAGAATGCTTGTTTTAAAAATTGCTGCTGAACTGAATTTTATTTTAAAAATCATATTATATTGGAGAGGGGTGGAGAGATGGCTCAGTGGTTAAGAACACTTGGTGCTTTTGACGAAGATTCAATTTGTAGCACTTACATGGCAGCTCACAAAGGGTTCTAACTCCATTTCCAGGGTATCTCATGCTCTTTTTTGGTCTTTACAGGTTCCAGGCACACACAGGGACAGCAGATATGCATGCATAAAAATGCTCATACCTATGAAATAAAAATATTAAAAAAAAAACTATTAGACAGGGTTCTCTAGAGCAGTGGTTCTCATCCTGTGGGTCACACCTTTGGGGAATGACACATCAGACATGCTGCAAACCAGATCCTTACATGATGATTCATAACAGTAGCAAAATTACAATTAGGAAGTAGCAACAAAATAATTTTATGGTTGGGGGGTCACAACATGAGGATCTGAATTAAAGGGTTACAGCATTAAGAAGGTTGAGAACCATAGCTCTAGAAGAACAGAACCAATAGAATGTGTACATGTCGTAAAAGGAGATTTATTAGATAAAATCAAACAGGGTCTGTGTTGTCAGCAACAGCGCTTTGCACAGAGTAGAATCTGAGAATGCCAGAGCTGCACAGTGCTCAGTGTATTCAGGACTTTCAGTAGTCCCAATCGGGCACTGAAGGACTGGAAGGTTCCTGGTGAGTTTCTGGCCTTCAGTCTATTTTAGGAGGCAGAAAGGACTAAAGCTGATGTCACCAAAGGATACAGACACTTACCGACAAGAATCAAAGAATTTGTGTAGCCTTGACTGTCCTGGAACTCATTCTATAAACCAGACTAGCCTCAAACTCACAATGATCCAATGACTCCTGGGATTGAATGGGAAAGGAATTCCTGAACCCAACCTTTTAAACATTTTATTTTATTTTACTTTATTTTATTAACATATATTCTGTATGAGTGCTCTGTCTACATAAATGCCTGAGTGCCAAAAGAAGGCATCAGATCTCATAATGGATATTGCTGGGAGTTGAACTCAGGACCTGTGGAAGAACAGCCAGCGCCCTTAACTGCTGAGCCATCTTCTATAGCCCAACTACATCCTATTATGTCATGCTTAATTTCCAAAAAATGACAATAGCAAAGTCACAATTCTACCTAATATAAAAATTCTATTGTTATGTACAACTAAAAAATGCACACATTTGAGTTATTTCTCTGTGTCACTTACCTGTGTCTTCAAGATCTTCTCAGACATAACATGTATGGACCACTTCCACTTGGTGCTGGGTTTCTGCTCTGCTGTGCACATCCAACTTTACGACCTGTTGGGTTGAGCAATACCCAACTGATTATGGGAAGTTCATGTCAGTTGGTAACTTGCTGACTTATTGTCAAGAGTTCACTTTACACGGAGTCCCAAAGGCTCCAAGAGCTATCTCTCAAAAGAAGAATAGTTGTCTGAAGATAACAGCAGACCTTGCTCCAATATCCCACTATGATTTACCTATGAGGGCCTGACAAGGGATCCAGGCATTGTCTTTATGTGTCATTGAGACCTTAAGTGTCTTTTGATCTGCTTGATCACATAGACCAAGGGGATCACCAACTTGAACCTGTTGAAGAGCCTCCTCCTAGTCTATGCCCCACTCGGTACTAGCAGCTTCTTAAATCACTTGGTTCATGGGCCAGAACAACACTCCAGCGAACAAAATGTGCTCCCTCCAAAGTCCAAATAAGCTCCATTATGTAACTTTTCCTGGATAGGAGTGAGCGAACGGCTCCTCAGCTCAGACGGGGAATGAATGACGGATTAAAGTAATAATGCTACACAAGTCCGAGCCAATCCATTTATTGGAATGACTTAAAAGAGCATGGGTGTCTCAAAGCAGCTACCTCACTGCAAAGCCCTGTCTATCACAGGTGATCACTTGGAAGGCTCCTGGAGCTCCTTGCACAGCTTGCAGGCAACACAGGTCAGAGCCTCTGGTCTCTGCAGCAACTAGTACTGTTGATGTGTTCTCAGGGTGGAGGGGAAGGCTATTGGCAATCATCTGTCGTTCTCCATGACCCATCCATCCAGGTTGTGCAGAGGCCACACAGAAGAGCTAAAGGAAAGTGTAGTAGGAACCAACACCTTTTCCTCTCTCAAGTCCTAGGGAGTGGAATTAACCACGGCAGGGGGTGCCTTTGATTTTGCATCACTATTTTCTCCACTGGAAAGCTCCAATGGTTTCCATTTGGCCTAATGAGTAATAACAGCCCATACTCTAAAGGAATCAGTATGGACATTCTGGCAACACCTAAGTGTATCTATCCCAATGAATATATTCTGAGACTGTAGGAAATAACTCAGAGTATGTTTGGAGACCCCTTCCCCCACCCCCCATACCTATTATTAGTCAGATTTTGGGTAGAGCATCATTGATTACCTGATTTCACTGACCCCTACTTTAGCTGAAGGGATACCACGCAGTTTGGGATCTCCAGAACCAATCACCTCTAAGCCATCTCGTAGATGCCAAAGTATCTGATTATTTCTTTTATAGCAATGTATAGCTTTCCTGGTAAAAGGCCATATGTATGTTTGAGGGAGGGGAGAAAAGAAAGATTAACAGTAGTTGTTGTTTTTTTTTTCTTTTTAATATTGTAGCAAGGTATTTCCTTAGGGGAAGTGACCTTCATTTGAGGTGTTCTGAGTTTGAACTGGCTCAGATCAGGACATCGGTTAACAGACAGTAAAGTTTGGTTCATTCACTTTGGAATTTTTTTTCTGTTCATATAGAAGGAGCAAAAAACTTGCAGGCTTCCTACGTACTTCATTTCTGGGAACACCATGATTAATTAGCCAGTGCCAAAGGTCTACACAAGTCAGACCATTATGAACATTGTCCTGCCTGTGCTGTTCATTATGGTAAGTGCATTCACCTTGCCTTTGGCAATTCAGTGCTGCCACTTGGCCCCAGCTACTTCCGGATCTAAACAGGCCCATTGCATTTAAGTTTCCCAATTGAGCCGCCACTTCAGCTCTCGCTGCAAGGTCTGGCACACAGAGAAGTGCTTCCTTTATAAATCTGGTTCTCATAGAACTAGTGAAGGACACTTCTCTGACCCCACCCCCTCACTGTGAAAGAGTAGGCATTACCCAGCAAATCTACTCCTGCATTCCAATTTCCTGGAGCCTTTGAAGTCCTTCGTCAATACTCAAAGCCAAGGAACACCAGGCATCTCCAGCTCATTCACAGCAAGCCATCTTTTGACCCATACTTCACCCAACCAACAAATAAATGGCTGGCACCTTTCTCTAACTGTGAAAATACAGAACCACTGCTCAGTAGACTCATATGAATCAATCCAGCCTAATCTAGTTTTATAGTTTTTCCTATGTCCTTAAAATCCATTTATTCCCCAAAGGCTTTTACATGTATGAATCAGAAGACCCAAGAAATTTCTTAGCTAAGAGCTTACGTGTCAAGACAACAACCATGAGGCAGAGAGGGTATCAAGTGGGAAGGCCTAGGCTTTTGAAACCTCAAGGGCACCCACAGTGACACACCTCCTCCATAAGGCCCCACCTGCTAGTCCTTTCCAAACATTTCCACCAACTGGGGAGGAAATATTCAAGTATCTGAGCCTATGAAGTCATACACTACCTACCTACCTACCTACCTTAAACCATCTGAAAACAATTACAAACCTCAGGGTTCATCGGCAGAGCTCCTTCAGCATAACACTTTCACAGGATAGATGTCATATAACCAGGATACCAATAGGAGTGAAAGAAACTTGTATTTTAAAGCATCATCTAAAATATAATCCACACTTGAAATTCCTCGTACATCTCAAAGGGCATCCCCCCATACCCCACCCAAAATTAAATCAAGGACCAAGCAACCTTGATAAACTACAATATAAATTGTTCTTCTACCTTTTGTTGACATGTCTTTTGTATGAATGATATTCTGAAAAAAAATCTATATATGCACCTCACATGCAATCCCTACAGATGAGATATGGTTGTGCTCTCATGAACAGGTGTAAGTTTTATATTTTTGTCAAGAGCATTTTGCAGTTGTCAGCCACATGCTTTATATGACAACACATCAGGAGTTTCAGGTTGCCATTTATACACTGCCCCACTCCCCAATGAATCCCTAGTTATCTCTTATATTCTTCTTTAAAAGCAATCCCCCACCCCCACCCCAAGAGAATTGTCTCAATGACTTCCCCTGTCATCTCTGGCCAGAACAGATGACAGTCACTCCCAATCCATTCACTGAGGAAGGGAATGGGTGTCCTGTGACTGGCTTGCACTATGATTTAATCCCTGGAGGTCTGAAGAACCTTGCCCCTTTGAACTGGAGTTTGTCAACCTGTGGGAGAGTTGATTGATGAGGGGAAATATTAGCCTGGAATAATGGCTTTTGAGTAGACAACCAAGCATGCTTGCCACACTTACTCAATACTGTAGAGCTATTGAGAGGAAAAAAACTGCTCTCTGATTCCTATTACAACATAGCATGCCGCCTTCTGAAG
The DNA here is from genome assembly GCA_902729485.2 of Mus minutoides. Lineage (NCBI taxonomy): Eukaryota > Metazoa > Chordata > Mammalia > Rodentia > Muridae > Mus > Mus minutoides. Next base: position 3,287,157 of record LR749517.1, on the reverse strand, counting down.
ATATTAAGAATTTATTGCTTATAAAATACTTTATAGGCCTCTTGTGAGAAATCCAATATTTATTTGCTCTGGAAGATAAAAACAGAAATTTATTTTTCTTATTTTCTTTTTAGCTTTTCTTAATCTGTGGTTCTACACCGTGTGATAATAATATAGCCACATGTATTCTCTGCCAAAAATTCTTTTCCTTACAAAACTGGCCAATAAGTTTCATGGAAAATAAGTTTCTGATATGTAAACAGTATAATTTTAAAGCATTTTTCACTCTATTGTTCTTTTTAAAAATTCTAGAGCTGGAAAAATCAAAAGAAGCTATAACCTCACTAGGATAAAGAGCCAAAGTTGTCAATTTTCTTTATTTAGATGGCAGCAGCTAATGGCCTTCTAGACCACCGGTGTCTTCAGAATTGGGTTGGATGCTTGCAAAATGTGGCTTTCTCATGGGAATTATGGCATTTTAGGATTGGGTTCCAGCTGAAACTTAAAAAAAAAATCAGGCTTATTTTGAATCTCTGAAACTTTATTTAATTCTGCAAGTCAGTAGTACATGTGGCTGAGGTGGCAGAGCACGGAAGGCTCTGCTTCTGTCTCCTCTCTACTAAGGCTTCAAGGAGGCAGGATGAACAGCCCCTGCATTCTGTGACTTAATGGCTCAAACAGAACTTGGTGCTCAGTTTCTCCAGAGCCTAAAAATTTACCACTTGAGCCTTAAAGTCACTTCTCTCTGCATTTCCAGTCGAGATCTCTGTGCATATCCAACCTTATTCGCTATTATATATGAGGAGGCCTACAGCCACCTCCGAACAGACCTATGAGATAATTGCACGGCGCTTCTCTTGCATAGCAGCCAGTACTTAGGAACAGCTTTCTGGCTCTGGTGAACTCTGAGGGCATAGAAGTCTAGAAGGCAATGTGGAGACTGGGCTTCAGTAGAAAGGTGTGGGGTGTGGGGTTTGGGTGTGGGGTTTGAGGTGAGGGGCATGGGGTTCTGGGTGTGGGGTTCTGGGTGTGGGGTGCAGATCATAGGTAGCCTTTACCTGCTTCAGCGCTACGCCCCGCATTTTCAAAACTCCCAGTTCTTTGTTTCCCACAGTACTGCCCTGGGCTTTCACAGACTCTCTGTCGTTGCTGTAACCTTGACCCCACTAGAACTCTGCTTGTGGTTTATCTAACTTTGCTTACCCTTAGAAAAAGGGGGGGAAAAGTAGGAGGTGTCCAAATAACACAGAGAACTATGGGGTTGTTATTGTATGGAACCCAGAGATTGCTACATAGGTTCGTTCTCTCTCCCATCCAATGAACGGGTTTTCAAAACATGGAAAGGTTTCTCAAGAGTATTATCCCAGCTATTTTGTTCTTTGGCATTTACCCACATACCCCAAGAGAGGTAGACAGGAAAAAAATTTTTTGATCATGTAGCTATTCTTACAGACCACAGACAGCCAAGGAGCAGAAATTTAAAGATGAATGTAATATGCAACTTTGCCCTGATTCTGTCTCCTTGGATAAACTCTGTTCACCACTTAAGTCTAAGTGTTCCCTACTCCTATATAAGCGACAGGCAGTGGGAGGAGGCAAAATCAAGTAGAAATTAAATGTTGAACAAAAAAGTACCTCCTTTATAAGAAAAAAAATCCTATTTCCTTGTGGAATGACGAAAATGCCCAGTGCCCTGATTTAGATAAATTCCAAACATGTTTATGCTGATTTCTACACACACACACACACACACACACACACACAGAGAGAGAGAGAGAGAGAGAGAGAGAGAGAGAGAGAGAGAGAGAGAGAGAGATTCTGTTTTTTTGAAAGCCTTTAATAAAAATAAGACTGAAGTTCAATTTGATTTCATCTTGATGGTTTGAAGGAAAACAATTCTTTGTGAAGATTTATAAATAAGGGATTCGTTAATTAAGCTTCATAATATCACTTTGAAGAGAATACTATTGAAATCATTTAACCAGTGATGAGTTCCTGGCAGAGAAATTGAGCAATTAGATTTGCTCAGTAGAGCATTTAAGAATACTGTTGGGGAGGAGTTCCTAGGACCTCATTCTTCATGATGATAGGTTACTCATAATCTTAGAGTCAGATGCCCAGTATTTCATTTCAGACAAAGAGCGCTCTGCTCTGACCCAGATAGAATTATAAGTATAGGCTGGACAAACTTTTGGAAGCATTGGAATCTCCATTTGAAGTAACTGTCCAGTGCATGTCACACCTGGAAGAAGAGGCATCCAGGAAGTCTTTCCTTGCCCTCATCCTTTCTTGGAGCTGAACCTTCCATGGACCTTCAGTGCGAAGGCAACTTCCACCTGCAAGTCAGGGCTGCTTCTGAACGTTTCTTAGATTGTTGATTTGAAAGCATCTTGGTTTTCAAAGGCTTTTCCCCAGGTCATCGGAGCCAACTTTGATGTAGCTTTACCTGCCTTTGGTTCTTCTTTCCCAGACAGTATCCGCACACATCAGTTCACTGTTGGTCCCTAAGCCTAGCAATTTGCTTTGTTCACACATCTTTGATTTTCCTTTTTTAGACCTTAGTTATAAAATTTTGAATCTCTTCTTTTTTTCTTTTTTTAAAAAGATTTATTTATTTACCTATTCAATTATTTATTTATTGTATGTGAGTACATTGTTTCTGTCTACAGACACACCAGAAGAGGGCATCAGATCCCATTTCAGATGGTTATGAACCACCATGTGGTTGCTGGGAATTGAACCCAGCACCTTTGGAAGAGCAGTCAGTGCTCTTAACCACTGACCCATCCCTCCAGCCCGAATCCCTTATTTTCAACACTCCTTTTCCTTCCAGTCTGTCCTTCTGCCCACTGAAAGATTTCTATCATTTCATCATGAAGTGTGTAATTGATACATAGACATCACATGTAGCCTATAAGACTCACCCCTGCAAGCTTCAGAGTTTTCTTCCTAGATACTTGGCATCCCTTGTTCTTCCTTCTCACTCAGCCAAACAAGGTTTTTCCGGCCATCTACTAATTGTAATACATGGGCACTGTCTTTAGTTTGTGTCTTTGCTTCAGTGACACATGCTCTGGTTTTTTTTCATACTGAAAGTATAATCTCATTCACTAACTTTATCAGTGGTCTTGACACTCCGTTTCTTCTTTGTTCTTCTCTTCCTCCTCCCTCCTCCTTCTCCTCTTCCTCTTCTTCTTCCTCCTCTCCTCTTCCTCCCCCTCCTCCTCTTCTTCTTACTCTTTCTTCTTCTTTTTGAGGCAGGTTTTCTCACTCTGTAAACCAGCCTGGCCTCAAACTCAGAGATTCACCTGCCTCTGCCTCCCAAATGCAGGGATTAAAGGCAAGTGCTGTTACCACCTGATAATACTCCATTTTTTCTATGTGCTTTCTTCATGAAACTATACACACTATTTAAAAAAATACTTATTGGTATATCTTAGGTACAAAAGACTATATAGTTAGAAAGTTATAAGAATGTTAACCAGGTTATGCCTGTTAATGAGTGCATGCCCGTAATCCCAGAGACGTGGAAGACTAAGGTTGAACGATCACAAGTTGAAGGCCAGCTTGGGCAACTTAGTGAGATTCTGTTTCAAAGAAAACTCACTTTTCTTTTCTTTGTTTTAACTCTAGGGATGGGTGATGGCTTAGTCAGTGAAGTGCTTGCTGGTTAAACATGAGGGCCTGGGTTTTATTCCCAGGACCCATTTCAAAAATAGGCCTGTGCTTCCAGTCTCAGGACTCCGGAGCTAGACACAGGCAGATCCCTAGGATTCACTGGCAAACTGGTTAGCTTTGCCCAATGAGTATGCCCCCAGACCCAGAGACTTTGTCTTAAGCAGTGTAGCTCAGTAATAGGGAATGGGAAGTACCTTGGATTCAATCCATAAGACTACAAAGAAACATGTGTTGTCATCTTAGAGACAGGTTAAGATATAAAAGTGTAGCATAAAGCTCATTAACTGATGAAGAGAAAGTACTCAGTGTCTCTAAAATGAAGCATATAAGTGATAAGAAGAGTTCAAAATCAGGAAATCTTTCTTCAAAAATATGAACAAGAATAATATCAGTCAATATTTTATGGAAAAAGTGGTTTCTTAACATACCCTTGTAGGCAAATAGACCAGACAATAACAAATATCTCAGATATTAGGAAATATCACAACTTTGAGGAAAGTAGACTTGAGGACCAGAGGAGCAGGCAGGGAAATCAGAAGGAGGAAGACCGGAGGGACTCCAACAGAAGAATTAAATTAGCAACTGGGCTGTCACAGAGCAAAGGTCACTTCAAGTGTTCACATTGTGCTGGTATACGTACAACTTATAGACACTTATATGCTCTTCACACAATCGGGAAATATTAAATGAGTGCCTACTGTGTGTTCATTCAGGAATCAGAGATAGACTATCAAATGAAAGAACAGACCTCTGCAGTCAGGAAGCTGCCTGCCAATCGGAACTGAGAGCTAATTACAGAGATGAAGCTTTAGAGACACAGTAGTAGTCCTAGAAGACATAGAACCCAAGGGATGAATGTCCTAAGAACCCAGGCTGCACAAAAGCAATGAATCAGTGCAAAGCTCGTTAAGTCTGAAGGCATTCCTCTCCTGCTCCTTGGCAGCCTTGGTCTTAGCCTCAAGTGAAGCAAGTCTGTAGATTGTGCTGAACCTTTTCACTCTTCATGGTTAACAATATAACTGTGTATATGCACATATGTGTATGTGTGTGTGTGTGTGTATATATATATATATATATATATATATATATATATATATATATGATTCCTAGACTGTGTTGAGCACAGTAGGCACTCAGTCAACATTTTCTGATTGAGTAAAGAAGCATCTAAATGTCAACATGCTGTCTATAGACACACACACACAGAGATAGATAGATAGATAGATAGATAGATAGATAGATAGATAGATAGATAGATAGAATTTCTGTTGTATTTATGTCAGGTAATAATAGCATTCAGTTATGATATCTGTGGTGAGGAAGGAAGGGTATTAACAGATTGCTCAAGAGCAGAGCTGTAAACTTAATTGTTAAGCCAGACTTTGCATCTGATTTTCAGTTGACCAGCTGACAGAACTTTCCTAGGTGTTTCCAGTTTCAGTTTTCTTATTCATAAAAGGGCATATTTAAAATCTATTTCAGTCAGGCCAGCAAGATAGCTCAGCTAATATAATGTTCCCATGTAACAAGGTAGAAGGATAGGAGTACCTTATAAAATTGACCTCTGACTCCCACATGTACACTATAGTATGTCACGCATGCACACACATCTCCCTCTCTCACACACACAGGCACTTATAATCATCATCATAATAAATAAATATTAATTTATAATTTCATTATATCACACTCAGTTGTAGAAATTTAAAAGCCAATTTGCAAAGCATAGGATATAGCCATAAATATTATTAATTATATCTGTCTCACTTTCACCCAGGTTTCTACAGAAAGCAAATGGCTACTTCCTTTAGATGAGAGCTCATTCAGAGTACAAAATATAGCAGGTTGGGACAATAATGTAGAACTTCAGGACAATAACACTGGGGGAGCAGTTACCATATAAAGACCCTAAGGGACAAGTGGTGACAGTTCTGGGAACTGTGAAAGAAAAAGTTCCATGTCTTTAGAGATTAGGACAAAGGAATATCTAGGAAATGAGTATATCACTTAACTTTTCTCGTTCATCAAGTCAACTACCACAACATCCATTGTCCACAAAACACTGGAAATCTGAAAGTGGAGTCCCTGGCACTGATGTCTATGTGTGTGAGCCTTCTGGGTCCCTGAGGCAGGTGGAGAAGCTGTCTAACCCAGGACCCGTGATGAGCAGCCTTAATGACTACAGAACTCACCTAGCTCATTAGAGACTGAAGTCGCGGGCCTAACTCCCACAGTACTGGTTCTGTGACTCGGATAGACAGAAACCCATAGCATACTGTTTTTACTGAACATCCACAGAATCCTATACTACATGGTGAATGTACCACATTTTGAGAACATCGAAATAGATATTAAATTTTTAGTTACTAAGTTATTTCAAGGAACTTTATTTTATCAACAACACTTACCTGAATTGTTTTCCCTTACAGGAGGAAGATCTCAGGAGCAAGTTCAAACTAACCCATCAAAGGAGAAGATATTTGATTCTCTTCTCAAGCAACAACAGCCTGGAGACTTGCTGTGAACTGGAGGAATTTGCATAATTCAGAAAAGCTGGCGGATTTATGACCTTTACATGGCTACCTCTCGTTGCTTCTTCTGGGGATTCTGGGGAGGAAAAATACAATTTCTCATTAAAGTACTAATTATTCTGCCTGTCTCTTCAGCCTCACTTAAGGTGACTTCAACTTCTCTGGGGTAGTCCCTTAGCCAAAGTGACTGAACCAGGCCAGAAGGAATGTTAGGTCTCTACCACATGCCGAAATTCTTTTCCCTTAACCGGAAGTCTCTTCTACTATAACACTGCTGCACTGGAAATCACTTCCTTCTCTCCATCTTTTCGACCCTAGTACCAAGACAATGAGTAAATGGGAAATGATCAACACTCATCTCATTCCAGTACGTTTACATCTACTCCATGTAAATACATGTTACAAAGACTAATCTGTGCTTAACGAGCAAACAACTCTCTTAAAATAGAAATCAAACTCAACAAAAAGTTCAAACAAAATTTGAAGACAGCACACTAGCGTTAAGCACGCTGAGGGGGCCCAGGCAAGGAAAACCTGCACACTGTGGTCTTTTACTCTTCTCAGGCTCCCACCCACCTTTCTGCAATCTGTGTCATTGTGATTCAAAGTAAGAGAATCTTTTTCCGAAAGGATTAGCTTGTGAAGAAGATGCAACAGATCCATGCAGGCTTGTCTTGGTGGGAGTATTTCAGTGTGACCGTCACTTGCTTCTTTACATAGACTTGTAAGTCACAAAACCAAACCTCAACAACTAGATTACACAGCTTCATCCTGAGGGTGGTTTATTTCATTCCAGCATGGACTGCCCATGGAACACCTGTTTCCTGCCGAAGACATTAATCATTTTTGCACACACCTACACATATTGTTGGCACAGGAATGGCAGCTGTTTGTAATTTTACTGTAACTGTACTCCGAGTATAGAGTAGAATTAGAATTATCAGAGTTAAAATTGCAAAAACATCAACCAGACAATCTTTTATGGGAAGGCCAACAAGCACAAAATCAAATAGACTAGTGATTGGAAAATTATCAGAAACAAGAGGCATGGTTTTGTTTTTGTTTGCTCATTTGTTTTTGTTTGTTTTTTTACTATTAATACCATTTTTAAGGTTTCTTTCCAAAGTCTGAATCAGCCTTGGTCATAGAAAAAGATACATCTATTGTGTCTTTTCCTACTTATAAAAATTTATTTACATTTATTTATTTCCTCTCTATTGTATGCACCTCTCTTTCTTCTCTTTCTCTTCTCTCTCTCTCTCTCTCTCTTGTGTTTGTGTGTGTGTGTGTGTGTGTGTGTGTGTGTGTGTCCCACAGCTCATACACATAGGTGGTTCTCTTCTTTCTGTCTGTGGATACCAAAGATAGAAGTCAGGCCATCAAGCTTGATAGCAATTGTCATTATCCACTGTCCCATCTAAAGAGCTCCAGCTCTTTTACAATTTTCATATCAGTTTTATAAAGAGATAATATTCAGTTCCTAAACTTTTCAATACATTCATTTACAATGACCTTCAATCCAGGAAAAGTGCAGTATTTGTTGGGGAGATGGGGGAGCCAACAAATGACCCAAATACTAATATGTCATTACCTTCAGCTCTTTGTGGTTAGTTCATCATAATTTATGCAGCACAGGCATTTTCTTGGCAGCCCTTGTTAGTATGGTTGTTTCGGGCAATTCAAGATAACTTAACAGAGAAAAGGATTGTCCTCTCATTTCAAGAAGTCCCAAATAAGCCAGGCCTTGGAACTGATCACCCCAGCGCAGGTCCTTCCCATGCACATACCTCTTCATCTGAATTTTTAGAGACTGAAAAAAGGACGGTGTGCCCGTTAAGGTCCTCTGAGAAACAGAGCCAAAAGGAGATCCATGTAATTTCAAGTGATTGCCTTTTGTGTCACAGGAAGTGACAAGTCCAAGATCCATCCACTCAGCTGGCAGCCAAAGAATTCTGAGAAGAAGCTGATGCTACAGTTTAAGACAGAATTTTTTTCTTTCCCAAGGAACGTTAGTTTTTCTGTGCAAGCCTTCCAAATTGACCAGATGCATCTACCTAGATTTCCAGTGATGACCACTCCACTTCATCTCAACTGACTGTAGGCATCACCTCATGTATAAGATGTCTCCATAGCAACATCTAAACTGAGATACCTAGGTGCAATAGACCAAGCAAGTTGACCCTTAAAACTAACCAACTTCAGCAGTCTACCCCATGCACAGCTCTCTTTAAAGCAAATAAGCCTTTCCCAGATGTTCCTGACAGACAAACTTTCTCTCAGTTTTCACCAGCTAGTGCTGGGATTTCTACCCCTTAGAAATCAATGCCTTATAAGAATGGTAAGATCAATCAAGCTTGATTTAAACCAGTTGGGTTTTAGCTATGTGCAAGGAAGAGGAGTAAAGTTGTTGACTAAGCAAAAGCGGTATTGAGTATGTAGCAAGAACTCAATAAATATTTCAGTGACTAAATAGATCAATAAATGAATGGCTCTGCGAATAATGAATTCTGGTGATTTCTGGCAACTGTAGACCCTATTGAGCCAGGACTTCAGTGAGCATGTTGTATACATGAAGTATGCCTTTTGTTTGCTTAAAATCCTAGTCAAATCTTTGACACAGACCACGAAGACTGGGGACTCAGAAACACTAAGCCAATGTTCACTGTGAACTCTAAAACAGAGGCACAGCTGATGTCATTCTCAATGTATAAACTATTTCTTTGAGTAAATATTAAGTGTGAGGCTTGCCTATGGATATTGTTGAATCCTAATTCTAGATACACTTTAAGACACTTTAAGACACTGTTGTTCTGATAAATAAGACTGCAGTGTAGATAGACCTCCCAAGAAGATAGAAAGCCTCAGCTGGGGACCATGAGTTGCTCCAGGAAGTATCAAGATGTGGTGGAAAAAAACAAAACAAGATTTCTGTGTCGCATCTGCTGGCATTCATTAGAGTTTGTTTTGATCAAGAGTATGAGTTCATTTGTGTGATACTGGAATAGAATGGAAAGGTGTTAAAAGTAAATACAAAACCCACTTATCTTAAACAGGCATACATCTACACATTTCCATGGTCAGCAAGCTTAGATTCATTAAGTTAAACCACCTTTATAATTCAGACTTGGACTATGTGTCTTCTCACTTTAAATTTTCAAGTGGGAAAAAAGCCTTTTATCTGATCAGTGAGGGAAGATTATGTTCCTGAGGTCTTGCTGGAATACAACCTTATATATTACAAATATTGTGGGAAACGTATGAATAGCTTGGGTGGCCAAGGAAGATCTTAAGAACATTGGAACACACATCCCTTCTGTGTGGCCAAATGGCTGACATTTGTTAGGCTTATATAGTCCTTGACCATTCCTTAGACACAAGCAATTTAAATCCACTAAAAACAGAAAGAATAGTTTGCTCAAATGACACAGACTTGTTTCCAATGTTTTTGTTTGTTTGTTTTGGGTTTTTGTTTTGTTTTGTTTTCATGAGGGTATGGCACCTTAGTGAAGAACTATGACATCTTTTCCTTCATTCGTTCATGTTTGATGGATGAAGTAGTGAAATATGCACGCCATATTAATTAAGGTGCTGATGCAAGTATTTTTTAAGAATATACCTTTAGGGGCTAGAGAGATGGCTCAGTGACTGAGAGGACTTGGTACCTCTGTTAGGTTCCCTATATACACTGCAGCTAACAACCATCTGTAAGTCTAGGACCAAGGAATTCAACATCCTCCTCTGGTCTCCATGAGCACCAGGCACACATGTAGTACAAATGCATGCACGTAGCCTAACCACTCACACATACCCAATGAAAATAAACAAATATTTTGTTAAAAGAAAAAAACAACAAGAACCTGTTGTATGGTCACAGATGCATGTGACTCTTCCAAATCGCTTTTTCATGTTCTTCCCACAAGCGTGCTAAGCGGGATGAGTTGGAGAAGTCTTTTGTTTGGGATTTTGCTTTGAGTTCTGTGTTTTGCTTTAAGATTGGGTTAGGAAGCGGGGAATGGTACTGCTCTGCTCAAAGAACAGGAGCCGTGTTTCAATTTGCTAGATTGCAATGATACCTTGACATCTGTAAAGTCAGTCTGCTTGTTTCTATATCCCATAGCACTTTAGTCTCTACCTGCAGATATTCATCTGTCACATGAAATTATGGTAACCAAAGATACTACTGAGACAATTTGGAGGGGAGTGGAGCCCACTATGTCACAACAGGTATATTTGATGTTTTTCTTTTGGGGGAATTTGAGATAACATATATGAACATGGTTTCAAAGTTGTAAAGTGCTCCTTCAATATGTTTTGTTGCTATTGCATGGTTGAGATAACGTTGGTTAAGAAAGAGGAGTTGTGACTGAACCATATTTTGGGGATCTGGAGCTCACTTCCGATTTCAGGTTCCAGTTTTATCAATTTGCCATGTAATTGTCTTTAATTATCGGAAGGCCATAGTGTTCTTTTGTTCTCCTTCTTCAATGTTATATCAGAACAAAGATTTGTATAGGTTTAATGTAAAAATCAACATAGACAGAAGTTAAATTTGGGGGGGGGGGGCATTAATAGTAGGAGACATTTAAGGGTGTGCCTGAGATTCAAGTACATTCCGTGTCATTATCAGACACAGCAAATGGAAGGCAGAGATTAAGTCCTGAGTAAAAAATATAAAAGTGGTCTGAGTTTGTGCTTCTCACAGCTGATGGCTAGTTTACCTCTCTGAACCTCTGCTCACAATCTGAAGGAGCCAGATTACAACCACACCCCGATGGTTCAAGGGCCTCTAGCAGGCCCCACATGTGGTTAGCCCATCTAGAAGTTTACAGACATTGATAGTCGCTTTATCTTTAGATTCTTAGGAACTTACAAAATGATGATGTCTCTCACTACGATGAGCAAAATTGATGTGTTTTGAATGTTTACATGTAAGGAGTCAGTGGGCTCACTACATATGAGTACACACACACATACACACACACACACACACACACTTCACTTTGACTCACAGAAGTATAAAAACTCTAAACTGGAGGTTCTTCCTGGGTGCAGTAGAGATCAAAAAGCCCTCACAACTTCCACACAGCTTCTAAGCCCACTGGTCTGTCTGCTCTTTTTTGTTTGTTTGTTTGTTTGTTTGTTTTAATTGGTTATTTTATTTACTTACATTTCAAATGTCCCCCTTCCCTACACACACACACACACACACACACACACACACACACACACACACACGCACTCAAGCCTGACTGACTCCTCTTTGCACTGGTAGTTAGAGCGCCCTGATATTCCTAAGGATTCTCTGACCTCATGGAGCTGCTCCCCAACCCATGACTCACTCCACATGCCCTGCACATCTTTTGTCTCACCATCAACTCAGAGCAATTGGAAGAGACTCGGAGATTCAATTCTGAAAAACAAACCTCATCATAATGGGAAACCCAATTAGCTCTAGATACAGTAGCTGCATCGGAGAAGAACCACTGTAATTCTGCCTTCTGCAAAAATGGTTTAGCCGTTCATTAGGTAGCCCGTCAAAAAATTAAACAATGCCAATTATTTTTTCTTGTCCTGATATCTAGCATTATCTGGAGAATTATATTAGAAGACAGATTACTGATCTGCGTTGTAACTAGATGTAATTCCTGGAATCTTTGTTTTCCTTCCTGTTTTATCTTCTCTTATATGTCTCAATGTGCGGGAAAGTAATTATCTCAGGGGAGGCCAGACTGCACTCCTGTTCATCTGTTTGGAGAGGGTAAAAATGATGATGTAGATAATGTTGATATCATTTTTAGCTTTGCTAAGTGAAAAGTGATATTAAGCAGTGATACTATCATGCTTACTCTCTCAGATGCTTTGTGAAAGAAATAAAAAGAAAAAGTGACTGTTATCTGCTTACAGGAAGGGAAGCTGAAACCATGTGACTTGCTTAATGCTCAAATGAGATTATTGGTAGAGGTGGAAGTAGAAACCCAGCTAAGTGTTCGGAAAGAGGACTTGCCATGTTGGCGAAGCGGGCACTCCCTGGGTTTCTCTACACACCTTGGGGCTTTTATTATGACTTTTTACGGCTTTGACTTAGTCACATTTGATACAAATCACTGTCTTTTCCACAGCATTATGAAGTATAGAAAGATGCCTGGGACGTGATCTCTGCCCTCAAAAGGAATCAAAGACATGATAAATACAAAACGGCAATAATAGCTAGCATATGACAGGGACAAGAAAATTGCGTTAAAGCCTTTTGCAAGGAAGTAAAATGTGTTATAGGTATATGTGTACCTACTCAGAGTATAGGTGTGTAGCATGGAATTTAGATGATGTCTTCTTTGGTTGGTAGTAAAAGAAAATAAAGGGAAGTAATTAGAAAAGAGAGGGAAGGAGGGAGGGAGGGAGGGAGGGAGGGAGGGAGGGAGGATCTTCTTTCTTGTAGTTTTCTTGTTAGCTTGTCTTGCCCCAAGGTAAGATTCACAGTCACTAGCTCCTCTGCAGCTTCTGTGGGTCTGCAGTACGACTCTGAAACCTGCAGCTTAGAGCCAAGCTTCGGAGTTGCACATTAGGAAACAGATTTATGATCTTGCCACTCCCTCATCTCAATGAAGAGACCACTGACTTAGATATGGACAGTGCAGGAGTCTGCAGAAGATGAGCAGTGACAGCTCTAGCAGGTTACCAGCAGAGGGCTGGAAAAGGAAATCAGAAAGAGAGATTTAGGTAAACAACCAAGCTGGCCTTTGTACAGCCCAGGTGCGCTTGGGCACAGGTCACCTGAGCGCCTCAAAAAAAAAAATCAGACTCCTGAGAGCACCCCACACCCTGACTGTCTACTTCCTGCATTTCCTCCGGCCCTCACGTTATGGGGCACAGCTGCTTTCGTTTTGCATTTATGAATAATTTGAGGCTATATTTAGGTATTTCCAGTCATTAGGTACCTACATTCCTGTATACAGCTTAAAGATTTTTATCTTTTTTTTCTTCAGAATTCAAGAAATTTATGAGAAAGAAAGCTCTTAATATTAGGTCACTTAGTCAATTACTGCTTTTCCTGCCTAATGCAAGACTATTCCCTAAAGCCCTGTTTCTAGCTCTCTGCTGCCTATTTTTAAATGTACTAACTGATGGTGATTTCTGCCACTTCACTGAGGGGACCATTATCCTGGCTCCCCATCCTGGGTGTCAAGGGGCTTTCCCTGGTAATTAGCTGCATTTTGCTATTTCTCCTCTTTCCCGTTATCCCTAGTTATCCATTCCCTTGTAACAATATTGTTTCTTTCACATTGGTTCTATCTTTTTAGATACTTTCTACAATTCTGTAAGCCCCTCTTAAAAGGAGCTGAGAATCTTAGTACCAGCCCATATCTTAATTATTCACACTGCTAGAGGATGAAGCTGGAGTTAATGGAATCAGCCACTGGGTTCTCCTGTTTCTAGCAATGTGCTGCATTAGCCTGTGCCTGCATCTCTGCTTGTCTACATTGATTTTATCAGTCTTAGGACATCTTCCGCCACCAAGCAATGTCTCTTTAAGCATATTCTGTCTAGGTCATGTGAAAGTATACAAGAAACGGCCGCTTTACTTTCTGAAAAATGAGAAGTGAGAATATACACTTTATTAAAGTTATAGGTGTGTTAAATGACATTGGGTATGCACATAATTTAGTGCCTATTCCAGCGTGTCCCAATGTAATAAAATCAGGAGGCATATCTGTCCACCGTATGAATAAAGATTTAGAATCCAAATAAACGCCTTGCATTGGCAGCCTTATCACATGCTGTGTGTATGACCTGATCAACACACACATTACATAATATTTTATGGTTCACGTGAATGAACATTTCCTGAGGGGAGGCGATATTTGGTCTTGTGCATCTCTAGTCCTAACGAGCCAAACTTAAGTTGACCTTACTCCTCCAATCTCAGTGGTGTCAGCTGTGAAAGGCAGTGAAACTGTTCAGACAAACTGAGTCAGACACAGTTTCTGCCATGGCTCCCACCTTCTTTGTCCACTTTGAATTTGAGCCATCACTGCAGATACCAGATGTGCTCAGGGAAAAATCTGATGACATTTCACCTCCATTGTACCTTGCAGAATACTGCCATCTCCTAAGGGACGTCTACAAGAGCCTGGTTTCAGGAGCGCAGGCAACCATCTCCTAAGCAATAGCTCTCAGGGGAAATATTTGCTGATCGTAGCTGGGCAGTGGCATCTAATAGGCAGACGCCGTTGTGGGACATTTCTAACATCCTACGGTGCACAAGATAGCTTCTCAAAATTAAAGGTTGGTTGTTGTGCCGTATTGAGAACCTGACTGGGAGCCAGAAAATTCTGGTCCAAACAAAGTGTTTCCCGAATGTGCTGGCTAAGGGGTTTTTATGTCAACTTGATAGAAGCTAGGGTCATCTGAGGGAACCTCATTTGAGACAATGTCTCCATAAGATATGTCTGTAGACAAGCCTGTAGGGCATGTTCTTAGCTAGTGATTGATGTGTGAGAGCCTACACCACGGTGGGTAGTAACACCCTTGAGCTGGAAATCCTGGGTTCTATAAAAAAAGCAGGCTGAGCAACCCATGAATAGTAAGCCAGGAAGCATCATTTCTCCATGGCTCCTGCATCAGCTCCTGCCTCCAGGTTCCTGCCATGCTAGAGTTCCTGTCCTGAGTGCCTTCGATGATGAACAGTGATATGGAAGAGTAAGGGAAATAAACCCTTTCCTCGCCGAGTTGCTTTTGTCCATGATGTTTTGTCACAGCACTAGAAACCCTAACTAAAGCACTTAGACAGATTTCTACCCCTCTTGTTTTAGCCAGGGCTCTGTTTACTGTCTTCAGACTCAACCCACCTAATAGGTGGTTTTCTTGATCTCTAATACACATTCTAACTAGCTAGCAGAGCACTCTATTGGTTTATGTCCTGTGAAATAAGTGCGACATGGAAAGGACTACCTAGGTTATAACACTGCTAGGCATGATATATGGTCCTCTGACATGGTAAGAAATAACATAGCCAAGGAATTACAAGACTCAATTAAATTAATATGGTCCCAACTGAAACCAGGAAGCAATATGAAAATAGACCTTGAGGATACTCATATACAAAGTTAAGAAGAGAGAAAGAAGAAGAGAGAAAAAGACTGCTCTCCCATGACAAAAGGCTTGGTACCTTAATAACACATAAAGAGTTCATGCTAATATGTCACTGAAACTGAAACCTCATCAAAGTACTCAGATAACAGAAGCCTGAGCATGGTATTGGAGACATGATCAAAATTCTCAGACAGGTAAGAAAGTGGTGATGAATTTGTTATGTCAGATCAAAGGACTCTGATGAGTTCAGAGGCATTCTTTACTCCATCGTGAAGGATGTGTGGAGAGAGAAGCAGGAGGACTGTGGAGAAGTCAGGTGTAGCACTCAGCACTGGGAGGTGTTACAACAATATCAGAATTTAAAGAATTCAAGAGTAGGGGAGACTAATTTGTCTTCACAGAAAAAAGATATCATATCTGTTGAAACACACATCAAGGCTAGAGTCCACCCATAGGAATCTGTAGCAAATGTGATTAAATTATGGGCATAAGATGAGGAGCAGCCACCCAGGATCTTGCTTAAGTGGATAACTAGAAGTTGTGATTTGGTAAGCAAAGGTCTAGAATTAGCCCCCACAATGGAAAAGCATTATCACTCAGCTGGATCTAAGACAGTAACCCGTTGCTTACCGACAAATCAAGAGAGCAGATTTGTCTGAGGCAATGTCCTGCAAGATCACTACACATGTGCATAATAATATCCCTATAACTGGGCCTGTTTATGCCTACTTTTGCTCCTGAATAATGATATGGAAAATATTTATTTACGATGCTCTTAGATTAGATTTGCTCCCCATCTAGTCCTTAACTCATGCCATCCCATTTAGACTAATTTAAGTTTTGCCATATGGCTGGTTAGTTATCTCTTCTTCCTTCCCAATTTGCTTCTTCCTCCATGTGTGGCTGGCTGACTCTCCCACCTGCCTTCTATTTCCCAGAGTTCTTCTTTCTATGTCCAGAAGTCCCACTTTACTATTCTGCCTTTTGCTACAGGTCATAGTATTTTTATTTTAGCCAATCAGAAGGTACCTTATGCAAGCAAGGAAGGACAGAGACACATCTTCACATGGTGTACAAAAACATCGCTCCAATATATCCCCTAGACTTCCTGCCAAGGACCTAAAGCTGCTTATCACACTGTGGGAAAGAATTCCTAGCCCATTCCTAGCTCTGCATTTATGAGGTAGAGTCAGAGCTTACTCTAACAGCAAGGAATCCAAGACACAATAGTAACCTTTCTAATAGAGAAGCTTACAGAAACCTAACAGTGAAAAGAATACCATTCCATTTGGAGAAGACAAACATGCAGTCAGTAGTGGCTCATAACTGTTTCATACTAGTCCATTGGATTTGTATGTTACCGCGTGTGATGATGACCCAGTCCCCAGTGAAATCAAGATTTATTGTTTTTGTGGTGGAATAAGAGCCACCAAGTGTTTGTAAAGGACAAAGGGACATCTTTGAAACCACAATGCCTCATTTTGAGAGGGAGTGCAGAAACTAGCTTCTTCATTAAAAACTCAAGGGTGAAGGGGTACCCCCATTCAATTCTCCCTATTTACCCTTGAAGAAAACTAGAATGATCTTTGTTGATCACAGTGGCCAAAGTTAACAGTAACTGACAACCACAAATGGAACTGCTATACCAAATACAGTACTGTGCTAAGATAGATTTATTTCAAGATTTTATTTGTAGCTCTTGCTCAGATGAACACATTGTTCTCAGTCCTTATAAGTAATACGGATCATTTGTTATCATGTAAAAAAAAGATAGAACTTTATATTTACTGTCATCCCTAGGACCAGGTCAACATCTCTTCTCATTGTAGCATTATAGTCCCGAGAGACCTCCTTTCCTTGATATTCCACAGATCTAGCAATTGACACTAATGACATCATGGTAACTGGACCTGGTGAAGAAAAGAGAGAGTACTCAGGGCAGCCTAGAGAAGATGAAATACCTCAGCATTTCGAAGCCCTATCAGCGCATATGTTTCTAAAATTCTGAAGAGCAGAAATGCATGGAACAGTCACGTTTAACGTGACAGACTTCTGCATCCATGCCTCCAACTACTAGAAAGGGGCACTATACTTGGCCATCTTAGTTGGCTACAACTGTGAGCATACAATGTGCTGTAAGCCACTCATTGACTAACTTGGAAGGTTATACTGTTTGGGTATGATATGTGTTGTCTAGAACAAGAAAGAATCCTACAACAGGTCCAGACTATAATACAAGCTGACCTGATACTAAAGTATTGTGACTTACAAGACCCAAAGATTAAAAAGATTCTGAATGAGTTAAAATTCTATGTGGTGCTTCTTTGTTTAGTCTGTACCCCATATAGCTATTTCGTGTGAGGCTAGGACAGTGCCTGGCAAATACAGACATGGATGCTCACAGTCATCTATTGGATGGAACACAGGGACCCCAGTGGAGGAGCTAGAGAAGGTACCCAAGGAGCTGAAGGGGTCTGTAACCCTATAGGTGGAACAACAATATGAACTAACCAGTACCCCCAGAGCTCATGTCTCTAGCTGCATATGTAGCGGAAGATGGCCTAGTCAGCCATCATTGGGAAGATAGGCCCCTTGGTCTAACAAACTTTATATGCCCCAGTACAGGGGAATGCCAGGGCCAAGAAGCAGGAATGGGTGGGTATGGGAGCAGGGCGAGGGGAGGGTATAAGGAGCGTTCGAGATAGCATTTGAAATGTAAATTTAAAAATCTAATAATAAAAAAAAAAGATTTTATGTAGTATCTCTGTTACATTCCAACATCAGAGTTGCTGCACAGTTGCTTGTATTCTGAAGCAAGAACAAACCTTCCAGGGTCATTTTAAAGTAGCTCCGAAGATTTCTTTTACACTCTAGCATAATCTAGGACATCAGGGATGACTATGCTGAAGCTGCCTGGGAGGCATTGGAATTATGAGATAAACAAAGACATGAGATCCTTCAGGCATAACAGCAACCCATGGGGTGATGCCACTACTGACTAAATGTTTCCGTCTTCTAATTTCACAATGACCCCCCCACCACCACCGCAGTATAGCAGTATTGGGAAGCATTGTGTTGGAATGTGGCTCCCTCTTCACAAATGGGATTAGGTACCTGGTAAGATTGGAACTTGATGAGGGAATTCTGATATCTAATCACCCTTCTATCCTTTTCACTACAAGGTAACATAGCTCTCCTCCCTTCTGGTGGAAGGAGCAATAAGGTGCCATCTTGGAAACAGAGAACAGCCCTTACCACAGCTGAGCCTGATACTGCCTTCTCCTTGGGCTTTCCAGCTCCTGGAACTGAGATAAATAAAAGCCTGTTTCATAAATTACCCCATCTTGGTACTTTGCTCTTCCAACACAAAGAAATTAAGACAGATGTAAATCCTACACTTAGAACTTGGCTGAGCAGGTCCAAAACGTACAATAATTGCACACGTAGATGGGCCGGAGTCCTGAGTAACTTGTGCACTGATTAAATTGCTTACTTTAAGAGCATGCCTATGATCTCATGGACATTTTACCATAACAAACCCACGTGTGGGAACTCCTTGAGCCAGGCTTTCCGATAGATTAGTTCAACACAGTTAGAGTGACCTGAAACAGACTAACGCTGCGGTACAGCTCACTCAACGGTGGCTCCTAGAAGTGATGAAAAGGAAGTTTTCCCAGTAGACAAAACTCTGAACAATACACTTGGCTATACCCCAGGGAGAGATTGCCTAAAGCAGAGATGTGCAGTAACTCTGGAGCTGAGAAGAAGCTTTCCTGGTTACTTGGGATCCTGAGAGGAGCTTAAAGATAAGTTTGAGATGTGAGTTTATGAATGAGCCTTTGAGCAAAGTCCTATGGCATGTATGAATATTTATGTCTTGTTTAAAACCCAGCCCCCCCCCCAAAGAAAACAATTCTAGAACATTCAGAAAGGCACTGATCACCAGGTGGCTTGAATGACTTGTCCAGTGGATGTCAGCCTTTAATCTCAGCCACCCCAGGATTCACTTGGAAGTTTTAGGAAGTATATCTGGTAGCAGGTATAGGGGCTGTGCAGAGACCCCAAAGCCAGGGCTTTCTCCCACAACTGCTCATCTCTCCAGCACTGATAAGTTGCTGAGCTGGCAACAGAGACCTATCGAGTAGTATCAACAGGGAATCACTTTTTGACTACACTGGTTACTTTCTTTCTAAGAAAGAGAACAATATATTCGCAACAAAAATTCACACAGACTTTGTGCATTTTTTGTTTCCTAAGCACAGTACCTTTATTATCATCCTCAGAGTGAACATTCAGTGCCTTTCTGAATGTTCTAGAATATTTTTTAGATTAGAAACCCAGAATCACAGTAAGATTTCCTGAGGCCAAGGAATACATTTTATAGAGAAGATAACACGGTAAATGCATGATTAGAGATCCAAGCTCCTATCTTGGAACATGTTATTCTGCAGGAACCAAACAGGAACAACTTTGACAGCCCAGAACTTGGTGTCTATCTCTGCTTTACACAGTTTCTCCCTGGGGTATGATCAAGCATATTTCTCAGACTTTCATCCACTGGGAAATCTTTCTTTATTCTTCTGCTCTTTGAGTGGGACTGTCCTGTGTCTTGTGTCAATGAGTCAAATGTTAAGGCCTAGCTGAGGCACCGGCTTGAGGGCCACATCCAACCATGTATGTGCAGCCCTCCCTAGTCTGGCACACAATCTATGAGGAAGCATAATGAGAATGTGTGGGCCTTGCAACCGTGGGAGAAGGTTGACCTTCGCATAACAGCTCAGCCAAGGAAGGACAAGAAAACCGGGAATGCTACACTTGAGGCTTCTCAAACTGATGGATGAAATGGGCTCTCATTAATGATGCTTGTCGTTAACTCTTAAAATGGTTAAGAAGAGTCAAAATACAAGCCACCTAATACTAAAAACATGAGATTCCCTATTTAATGTAGCCACCACAGTGGAAGGGATATAACCAATTTGTTGCTTTCCCTGTTATCTCTAGCTGTGGTCATGAAATGCACCACATATACAAAAGTTATGAGTATTATATGGTGTATAGATATAGGTTAGAAGTAAAATGACAGAAAAAAAATCTAGGTATCCTCCACCTAGTTTGAGGTTAATGGGTCTATCTTTTAATATTTAATTCTCATCCAGAAAATGCGACCTTTTTACAGTGTAAAACTAAGTATACTTCCTTACATTTTAATTTACTTTTAAGGGAATGAAGCAAGGGAACAAACACTAGTCATCACTGCTTGCTAGATGACCTTGGCAACCCAGAGCCAAATCTCATTGGTCCTCAGTTTCCTGTCAGATAATAACAAAAACTCCTCATCTTCCCCACAGGAGCACCTGTGAGGAGAATACGGAGATAATATACCAGGGAAGATGTGGTAAACAGAACATCTTGTTTAGACAAAAAGGCTGTACTGCTGGTTAGTAAGCTTTCTTATACTGTAGTAAAACACCCGAGGCAATAAACTTAAGATAAGGAAATGCTTCTTTTGGTGCAAACATTTGAGTTTCAGTTTGTTCTGGTGCTCAGTACAATGAGCATGTCATCACGCATCATGGCCATGGTACTGAAGCATATAAAATATGGTCTCTGCCTTTGTGTTTGGGGGGGGGGGGATCTTGTATTTGTGTCTACATTCATATGTGTTTCTTGTTCTTTCTCTTTGGCTCTTTTTCTTCTGTTTGTTTGTTTTGACTTATTCTAGTTTGTTAGTTCTTTATTTTTAAAATGCCTGTTTATATTCAGAGAGAGAGAGAGAGAGATTTGGGTGAGTGAGGAAGTGAGAAGGATCTGAGAAAAAGAAAATCTACTTTTGATGAAATAGACAGATAAGTATATAGATATATAGGTAGATAGATAAGTAGATAGATAGATAAGTAGATAGATAGATAAGTAGATAGATAGATAAGTGGATAGATAGGTAGGTAGATAGATAGATAGATAGATAGATAGATAGATAGATAGATAGATAGATAGATAGATAGATATCCAAATAACAAACAGAAAACAAATAACAAACAGAAAACAAGCAGGGGAGAGCCAAGGGACAAGGGACTCAACAACTCTCTCAAGGCCACAACCTTGCAGTCAGATTTCCACCTAGGCCTTATCTGCTACAGCCTCTACTGCTTCCCCATTTGACCCTGGGCGCAGATTGACCCTTTAACACTCGGGGTTGAAGGTACCTTTATCTGAGCTGTAGTGTGCACACAGAGGAAGCAGCTGCTACCTTGCAGAGGCTAACTCACTGCTAATGCTAAGAACTCTGTACTGAAAAGTTCAGGCAGGCCAGGCTTTCTGTACATAAATTTTTATCAGTCTCTATGTTCTACCACAATCCCATTTCACGGTCTATACAATTAAAAAACTATTCATATTAATACACTTGTATGGCTTTCTTCCTGCCTTTAAAAAAAATCCATCTATGAATGAATCACCCAGGAGTTAGAAACACTGCTTGAAAGAAGAGTGAAAACATACCCATGTATCCCTTGCAAGAGCCTGGCAGTAAATTTACAAAATAGCTCAGTGCGATGGACAAAGTTAACTTCAGTTTGCTCTTCTGGCATTGTGTCTCTATAAGGTCTGGTATTTAGCAGTATGGAGCAAAACTGTATTTTCTCCTTGAGATGGTCTGAGGCTGCCATCACCTTCTGGAATGCCCTCTTGTGCATGCCAGTGGGCTCAGGGACGATAACTGCAGCCTGGATCCCCACCAGCCCTGCTGGGAAGGAAGCCTGTGCGTTTATCAAGCAAGGCAGCGAGACCGCAGTGGAGCAGCTGAGGCCTCCTTTGCCAAGGACAAGCTTAATGCAGAAAAATACGTCACTGCTGCTGGTGAATGAATATATTTCTGGTCCAATTGTTGGATCATGTCACCAGTCAGCGAAAATAATGGACAGTGAAGAATGATCCAAGTTACATGCTCCAAATAAGGTTGGAATGGTTTTATCTCTAAAGTGAGTTATTGAGTTAGAGGCAGACTTGCTGGCCTCGTAAAAGGAATAAACATGTATATCTTCTGTCTAACCTAGAATCTGAGGACAGCTTTGTCCTAAGAACCCCCAATGTATATGGCCTCTTCCAGATCTTGAGTCAAATTTGTCCAGGTTCAGAATAGAAAACCAGTTGTTTTGTACAGTCCCAGTGATACCAATAAGAGGCGGTTGCTCCTTAGCCAGATTTCAATGGAGCCCATCCCTCAGGGCATCTCTGGACATATAGGTATGGATTCTCCAAAGAGCATCTTGCAGCATGTTTTCAGAAAAGATGGGGCACATTTTCAGTGTTCCCAGCTCCCATTTCACCTCAAGACACACAGCCATTTTGCTTGGGAAAGTCAATATTACTACTGAAATGTTAAAGAGAGATTGATAATTTTTTTCCCTACGCTCCTTTAAAATTATTTTCTTCCTTAATATCAAGCACTTCTCACTGTGGTGCTCTGCAGTTTTAAATCGATCAGGGTGATTATTGGGTCGATGTCGTCTGTGCCCCCAGCCTATAAACCCCATGAAGCCAAGCATCTCCTTTGATCGCTAGCACCATCCCCTGTGCATAGAACATGCCATCAAGCCTGTTATCAATGATTTTGTATTAGTGACTCCTAATCGGCTGAGAACTGAATAATATAATCAGGAACAAAGAGTTCTGCATCCTAAGATTATTCTAGGTAATGATATACTATTAAGCAATTACCTCCTGCAATCTGTGCCCATCTCTTTTCCATTGCTTGAATCACTTCCAGCATATTAGAGAGTTTATGCTTTTATTAGTATTAGTTTATTATTCTCTCAGCTCTCACTGGGACATCAGCTCCAGGAGGAAGGTTATTTTTTTCTTCTTTTCTTTCTTCCTTTCTTTCTTTCTGCCTCTCTCCCTTCCTTCTTTTCTTTTCTTTTTTTCAAAGATTCATTCATTTATTATTAGATGTAAGTACACTGTAGCTTCTTCAGACACTCCAGAAGAGGGAGTCAGATCTCATTATGGATCGTTGTGAGCCACCATGTGGTTGCTGGGACCTGAACACAAGACCTTCAGAAGAGCAGTCAGTGCTCTTACCTGCTGAGTCATTTTCCAGCCCTTTTTCCTCTCTCTCTCTCTCTCTCTCTCTCTCTTCTTTTCTCTTTCTTTCTTTCTTTCTTTCTTTCTTCCTTTCTTCCTTTCTTTCTTTCTTCCTTTCTTCCTTTCTCTCTCTCTCTCTCTCTCTCTCTCTCTCTCTCTCTCTCTTCTCTTCTCTTCTCTTCTCTTCTTTTCTTTTCTTTTCTTTTTTTTCTGGGTTTTTAAATTTAATTTCTGACAACTGCATACATGTGTGTAATGTAGTATGAACATCATCACCCCATTGCTCTCCCCCTCCCACTACTTCCTTTCCTGACTTCATGTCTTACTTTTTAATTCAAATAGCCATAGCTATTGTGTGTTCGTGATTACAGTGGCCATGTCTTATCTGAAAGACAGAGCTTCACCCTCCAGCTCTTACACTCTTCCCAGGCCATTTCGTTCCATGTTCCCTGTCTCTGGAAGGGGATGACATAGATGTCTGGTTAAAAATCTGAGCACCTGTCATCCCCCCCCCCCCAGCATTTTGACTAGTTGTGAGTCTCTGTACTAACTGTCGCTTGCTCCAAAAAGAAGCTTTCTCTGTCTAATGTGTATAGTGGCACTAGTCAGAGATTCCAAATGTAAATGTCGATTAATATATATTAATTTACAGGAGGCAGTTTGGCTACAGAACCATTTAGCTTAATATCAGTAGTAAGCTCAGCCTTACAGCGGATGGTCCTTCAATATCAGGAAATGAGTGTTTCTTGTTTTGTCCCTTGATGTCCCCATTTATAGTTGGACTCACTGCTCATTTCTTCCTCATTGAACCACTCTGCATTTGTTGGTCCTACAATCTTTCATTTCTACCTGATCTCATGTTACAGTGCCCCGTCTCCCTGCATTCCAGCCTGGCATTGTTTCCAGACAGCTCAGGCAGCTCTGGCCTCAGGGCATTCCTTATTGGTAGGAAGGTTGACCACAGGTCACTTTCATAGCCAACCTTCTCATTTGCTCCAGATCTGTACAAAAAGCCACCCTATCAATGGAATCTTTCATGATACCCCTATTCAAATTTGAAGCCCACTTCTTCCCATAGCACATGTATACTCTTGGAACCTGGCATGCCTCTACCCTGCTATTTCTCTGTAGCATTTGCTGCATCTAATATACGCTATTAATAAAATATTGCCTTGTTTCTCCCTCATTGTCCTCAGGCATTGCTCCCAGAATTCGAAGATCCATGAAGGCAGACGTCCTTGTGCTTTCTGACCTATCCCTAATGTTGAAAGACCTGGATTACATCTCACACTCCATATTTGTTGAATACATGAATTATCCTAAAAGCAATTTTTATACAGGGAACATCAGATTTTAGAGTGTTCTACTTAAGCTCAAAAGGCATACACATGATTATAATAAGATGTTTGAATTTCAAATAGGGAGTTGAGTATGAAATTAAAAAATATAATAAGAAGCAGGTGTCTGGAAAGGTTAAGTAATACAAGGTATACATCTTTGCTTTTTGATGAGCAGGGTGCTAGAATTTAGGTTATTGATAAATTTCAGCTTGAAAATCTCTGAGTACTATTTGCTATCATATGCTGTGTTTGAAGATGGAAAGAACACACACACACACACACACACACACACACACACACACACACACCTTCATGTATAAAATTGCCTCTGGTGCCTGGGGAAATGAGAGGAAATGACTATTAAATGGCCAAGGAAAATATTCATGATTTATTAGTCCAGTGAAATGGAAGAGCAGGCGCCCAATTGGCAGAGCAGGCAGAACCAGCCTTAACCAGATTGAGACCAGTCTGGAAGCTAGTCATCAACCAAATGCATGTAGCGTTGGCTGTATGGCTATGAATGACCCTAAAAACTGGAAACTTAAGAGGAATGGTGCCACCCTTTCCATCAACTGGGAGACAGGAAATTGTCAGGGAATCATTTTCTCCATGTTAAAACCAAATTATATATTCTTTCTTGCACAAAGTCTGGTGAGGAAGTATGGGAGTAGATATCTGCCCTCTGTGGTTACCCTAGACTCACAGTAATTTAGAGCACAAAAAGATGTTCATAATTATGTCCAGTGGCTATAGCCCATAGGAATGAGCAAAGGAACTAAGTTGAAAGTTTCCCAAATAATTTGAAGGAATGGAGTGAGCCAACCCCAAAATCTCTGAAGCCCCTGATAAGAATCTTTCCCCAGGCTAGAGTGTCATTGTTGGGGTCTTAGAGAATCAATACCATAAGCTTCATTGATCTCGTTTGTAATTCAGGGAAGGAGAAACATATACAATGATCCCATACTCTCATAGTCCCAAAAAGTCTTGTTGATATTTACATCTTCACACTTTTAATACCTAACTTTATCTCTTCCAACTGTAATAATACAAATGTGAAGACCATTTCTCAACCAGTTATTGTGTACTTGCCCTGTCGAAGGTGATGCATTTAGTCAAAATTTACCCTACAACATAGGACTAGTTCTATGTTTCAAAGGAAGAGATGGAACTTTCAGAAGTCTAGCCAGAATGTAACTTGTAAGCTAAGTAGAAACGTGGATGTAGTCAGCTCAGGCCTCACACCCAGACTAGTCAGTCTCCAAGGCTAGAACTGCTTGCCTTCTTGTCTTCTTATCTTCACTCTCAGAAATGAAACCTGTTCCTTTCCTCACTATAGATACACACCTCAGACCTCAAATTAGGAGGAGTAATAATTTGCCAGTTTCAATTGCTAGGTTTTGATGTAGGTGAGGTAACATTGTTAATACTTGCCTAACTGACATTGCTGAATCCCAGGTGATTTAATTTTCAACAAAAGGTTTGAAGAGGAAAGGCTCTTGAGAGCATCTCTGTTGCCATTTGGAAGGCCTGGGCTATGTCAAGAAGTAGTACCACACTTATTTCTCTTGGACTTCTCCCTTCCTAGAACACCATTTCCAAAGTAGACCAGATCTGTAGATAATAGGCATTTGTGTTACTTTTGTATTACTGTAACGAACAAAGGCCATGGCCAAAGGCAACTTAAGAAAGAGTTTATTTTCACTTATGGTTTCAGAGCTAGATGTTCGCAATGGCAAGGAAGGCACAGCAGCAGGGAGAAGGAAGCTTCGAGATCATAATTCAACCTCACATAAGAAAGTGGAGACTATAATTGGAAATGGACAAGGTTATCAATTTGCAAATCTCAACTCAGTGATATGCTTCCTCTAGCAAGGCTGAACCATTAAAAACATTTCCTTAACCTCCCTAAACAGTGCCACTGGCAGGGGACCAAGTGTTCAAACACATTAGGGATGGGAAATATTTCTCACTCAAACCACAACAATAGGGTACAGTACAGTACCTCCTTTAAGAGTGAACAGGCAGGTCTTTAAGGAGACTTCATGGCCCATGATGGTAACCAGGACTATGGCCTTTCTCAGGAAGCTATAGGGACAGGCAGATACACTCAGGCTCCTTCAGACAGTTCATCTCTGGTATTCATTCTTACCTGAGGCTAAGGTAGAATTTCTTGTCAGGATATTTTGTCAGTGAAATTACTTGGTTTAGAAAGAGATTTGCTGGTCATGGCATTTTCTGGATAACTTCCAGAACCAAAGCTATCAGACCATAGTGAGGCTGCCCAGCACCCTCCTGGGATTCAGCTCTGGGAGCTGGAACATCGCTTTCAAAAATTCCATCTTCCAGCTCTGTTTCACATCTGCACTCTTCCCTCTTGGGAATCTTAAAGGTGGAAGTCTAAGAAGGGGAGAAAATCTTGGTTTAGTTCTTTGGCCATTGCCCCACCATCTACTGCCAGTCTTTAGTTTTTTAGATATTAAACGTGCACATACTGTTATTTCATGGGCTTATTTTTTTCCAATAGATAATACTCTATTATAAAGGGGAAAAAACTTGGTGTGGGGAAATTGAGATGGTGTTTCTTATTTATGTCACTCTATTCGCCTTTCCTATTTTCCTGCTGGCAAATGCCATTTCCTGCTGTCTTTTTTTTTTTTTTTTTACTAGTGTGGTGGTTTAAATAGGTATGGTCCTCATACACTCATGTGTTTGAATTATTGACCCATGATGAGTGGCACTATGGAAGATATGACCTTGTTGGAGAAAGTATGTCATTGTGGGGGGGGGGTGGGCTTTTAAGGTCTCCTGTGCTCAAGTTAGGCCCAGTGTGGTACACAGTCTCCTGCTGCCTGTGAATCAAGATGTAGAATACAATTGACTCCTTTGCTAACACCAATTCTGCCTTCAATTAGCCATGCTTCCTGCCATGATGATAACGGACTAAACTTCTGAAAATATAAGCTAGCCTCAGTTAAATGTTTTCTTTTATAAGAGTTGCCATGGTTATGGTATCTCTTTGCAGCAATAAAAAACAATAACTAAGACAACTAGCTAGCCATTTCTTCCAAAAATATGAATTATGACTTTAAGAGGCTACTGTATGGAAAGTACTTGCAGTACTCACTAGAATGTTTCTGGTAGGACTTTCCTATTTAGTGATTTCTACTGCATGAATTTAAATACATTTAGAGATTAAAAGAAAGGTAAGACATATTGCCTTCCTCAAACTCTACAAGAATGACTTTATTGTCACATAGTACCTAGAGTTATGTGAAGCAGAAGGCACCTTCTTGACCATAGAGAAAATGAGTGAAAAATCTCAAGATGTTGTTCCAGAATCATTGAAAAGATAGCAGAGGAACTCAAAATCCTGTGCAGAGATTTCATTTGTTTCCCGTATACAAACTGCATAAACTTGAGTGACAAGTCCAAGCTCTAGAAGAACAATCTTTTAACTACAGAACTGCATTTAGTGGTCTCCTTAAATATGCCTCTGTGCTTAGTGATTAGAAGAAGTGAAATGTTTCTCCATGGGCATATATCTACTTTGTTCTAAATATACATCTCTTTTTTAATTCTTTAAACTTTTTAATTAAATATATTTGTTTGTAAGCACGTGTGTATGCTCTTATACATGCACATGACATGGGATGCATGTGGAGGTCAGAGACCAACTTGTGGAAGTCAACTCTCTCCTTTCATTGTGTAAGTTCCAGGGGTCAAATTTAGGCCATCAAGCTTGGAAGCCAGACAAATGTCAAAGTTTTGTTTCTTTTCCACTTTTTTTTTTAACAATATCTTTTCCATGCCTACCATGTAGTAAACACTCTCTTAGATGTGATTGACACATATACATACAATAGATAATATTACAAAAAATGTTATATATTTCTATAAGAACCTCTATTCAGTTGTGTGTTGTGTGTATGTGTGTGTGTTCATGAGCATTTGTAGAGGTTTGTTGTTGTTGTTTGTTGTTGTTGTTTTGGTTCTTGTCTTAACTGCGCCTTCCATGAGTAACCACAGATATAAATTTTTACTTTTAAATAGGGGGGGAATGTTAGGATAATTTAAAATACCAAAGAAGCAGCTCATGAAAATGAGGATAGAAATGTCTCAGGACTTAATGTCACTAAATAGATATAAACTGTGGTAAATACCAGAGCCTTCTATAGAGGAGTGAGGATATGACAAACCCAGTGAATATGAGAGAGAAGATCTAAGACAGATAATAGAAATATTAATAAGTGAAAAACAAATCAAGACTGAGATATTTAATGAGCCTATCAAAATAAAAGAGTCTCTCATACTGCAAAGAAGGACAAATCTGACTCCACGTCCCACCTGAAGTTGGTGCCACACGCAGCGCTGCTCAGTAAAAGTACCATCAAAGCCATA
Source organism: Mus minutoides (assembly GCA_902729485.2). Classification (NCBI taxonomy): domain Eukaryota; kingdom Metazoa; phylum Chordata; class Mammalia; order Rodentia; family Muridae; genus Mus; species Mus minutoides. The sequence goes on along the minus strand of LR749517.1, from coordinate 3,258,059 downwards.
TATGTTATTTAAATATTATGGTAGTCACACTGAAAGTAATAAAATACTTGGAAAAAATGAATAATGGTCTATTAACCAACATATGTAAAATATGACCACTTAAACATATAGTCAATGTAAGACTATTTTCCATTCCTCTTCTATACTGAGTCTCAGAATCATGCTTAGATTTCACACTTTGAGTGCCTCTCAGGGAAGACTCACTTCATTTCAGTTACCCGTCTGGCTACCAAACTGGACAGAACAAACCTGTGATCAAATGACATACTGAATTCTTTAGCCTTCTCAGTGAGTAACTTATCATTTTAATTTTTTTTTTAATTTGCCCTTCTGGGCAAAACAAAGACTTGCACAGCCACAGTCATTAGTGTCCTGCAGAGTGGAAGCCTGTCTCCGTGGGACGCTGCACTGGTGCCCGAGTCTTTTCCAGACAGGTTTCCCATCATCAGATTAGCATCAGTTCTTTTGGTTTAAGGTTTATTATTTTATGTATGTTAGTCCACTGATGCTTTCTTCAAATATTACAGATGGTTGTGAGCCACCATGTGGTTGCTGGGAATTGAACTCAGGAGCTCTGGAAGAGCACTCGGTGCTCTTAACTGCTGATCCATCTCTCTAGCCCCAGCATCAGGTTTTTAATAACCACGTAGTTGATACATCTCAAAAGGTGACAAGATTCCTTTGCATATTGGTGTTTACACAACAGACATTCTCTACAGGCATTTCTATCCCCCCTTAGAATTTCGTGTTGAAACAGCAAAATGGATCAGATGCATCTGAAGATGAATTGCTTTAATTATTAAGTAAACCATGGAATTCTTCACTGAAGTATCACATCACTGCCTTGCCCAGCATCCACAACGGTTTTACCATCATCTTTTTCCCAGTGCTCCCAGAGTCTACCATCAACACAACAACTGGTTCACTTTTTCAATGAAGACAGATCGTTTCAATCATCATGGGAGGAAACTATTACTCCCCAATGTTGCAATATTGGCTACTTGAAATTCCAGTGGTCAGTGTTGTTGTTAATATAGATGGGAAGCCTCACAGGGTGACTATGGTGTTTATTTCTTAGAAATGACTTCGAGAGTCTACATAGAGACCTACTGATGCTCATGCTTTGGTATGTGATGCCACAGAAGAAAATGTACTGGGCAAGACTTGATTTGTGGGTCTGTGGGCCTAGCTTGGCTTCAGCTTTGCTGCTCAAAAGATATGACTCTGAGTCTCAGCTCCCCAGACTTGGTGGGAACTGCGAATGGCAATTATTAAAGAGGAGTTGATAACACAACAGTGTTTAAAATGCAGAAGTATTCCAGGCACATTAAGTCCCTGTAGGTTCTTAAACCTTGTAAGCTTTGAAATCTTGACCATGTGACGGTGTTTCTAAAGCTCTAAGAGAATTCTTTCCTAAAGAATTTTCACCAGGTGACTGGCTTCTCACTCAAACTTCTGACAGTTGACTTCCTTTATTGACACTTACCATGCAAATATGCTAAAGTTGCCATTTGGAAACTCTCCCACTCCATTCCTATCACCCACGCCAAGCCAGGTTAAAGATCTGTAAACACAAAGATAGTGGAGTGACCCAGTTTGGACTTAATCTCATCATTCTCAGTCAGGAGTGTGTATCAAAAGACCAACTTCCTTTCCCCTCACCATGTAGACTTCATATCATTTCTGCTCAGGATGGGGGTAGAGGGAAAGTATCAATTAAACTGAAAAATGGAATGGTAAGGTTTCTATAGAGAAGACATTCTAAATGGAAGTGTCAGTCCAAGCAAGGCTTCCTCTACCCTGGGCCGTGGGGATGAATCTCTCTCTCTGTCTCTCTCTCTCTCTCTCTCTCTCTCTCTCTCTCTCTCTCTCTCCCCTCCTCCCTCTCTCTCTTGTCTTGTCATTTAGATTTAAAGCTCCTCATTTTGAAATTCTGTTCATTAAAGCTATAAATATGCTGCCCACATTATCCATCTGCTGATATTAGAGTGTTCTAGAGCCTGAGCCGTACTTGTCAATTAATTAGAAAAATGAGGTAAGGCTATACAAGCTTTTGGTGTACTGGTAAAATATTTTCTTTTGAAAAGACTAGTAATAATTAATATCCAGACTGATATCTGTCATATATTCATTCACACCAATATTTTATTTTGTTTTGTTTTTTTGCCCTGTTAGCCCTAACTAACTTAGAATTCACTATGTCGACCAGGCTGGACTTGAAATTACAGAGATCTACCTGCCTCTGGTACTGGGATTAAACACACAACCAACCACACAAGCCAACACAACCAGCATCAAAAATGTTATTAATCCCACTTTGTAAATGAGAAAAGTCAGCCCCAAAGACATTAAAAGTTCCCTTACTATTATATAACTATATAATATTACATATTATATAGTTGCCTAACTATAAAGTCAGGATTTGAACTCATGTCTTATTCCAGAGTCCAAGTCTTAAGGCACTTTAGCCTCTCAAAAATGTTAGTAACATATTAATTAAAAAGAAGATCTCATTTATGTATTAGCAAGTAAACTTGTCACATTTTAGCATGTGTATGGAAGCAGAAATAGTTTAAACAACCTAATATTAATTTATACATGTCTCAGGAGGTTCATGTCTTATAAACTACGAGGGAATACAGGCAGAAATATCATGAAAATTAACCATAAGGTCAATGGGGCCTCTACTATGGTTACTGCAATGTTTCATTGCTCTTATATTTGAATTAAGGACTATTTTTTCTTTGTATCCTCATATACATGTCAAAACTATAGAAAGAGAACACATGGTTTAGATAATGCAGGGTTGGGGTTTTTTTTGTTTTTTGTTTTTGTTTTGTTTTTATTTCAACAGGAAATCATTACCCAAGCCTAAATTTTGAGTAAGTGTTCTACACAAAACAAATTTATCTACTAGAGTTCATGGGCAGCTGGACTGGGAAAAAACACATTAATTATCATTCAAGTGGAAATGCCCCCATAGACATACCATTTAATTAACAAAGAGGCCAGTATTGCAAATGAATAATTTGAGGCAAGACATAGAAAGATGTGTGAGATAAACACTCTGTGATTTAAAGATATTCTCAGCGGATAGACTTTAAAACATAGAAAATATATCCTTGTCTTATAAACTTATAGACAGAAAGATTCCTTAAAGAAGGGGTGGGCTTCCTGGTTCTCTCCCTTCCTGTATTTAAAGGCATCCCCTGTGAGCAGGATGTGAGCTGTGTTCCTCCGAAATCATCCAGAGGCTGCAAATTCCTACTCCCTTGAATTCAAACTCTGAGAGGGATGAGAGCTGAAATCACTTCACGTTGCACAGTTCCTCCATCTTTGAAAACCCTTGAAATCTGTAGCTCTGCCAAGATTATAAATAGAAGTGGCGTGGCAGCGGAGAATTGATCACGCTGCTAAATGTGCTCGTCCCATTTGGGATGGTTTTATGAAGCATGGCAGCAGCTGGGCCAGTGGTGACTGATCCACCGCCACCGCCACTATGGAGACAGATGCAAAATACCCCTCTCCATTCTGTCTTTATTTCCTGAGAAGAGCCAGGGAGATCTTTCCCAGATCATTTAAAAAAATTCAAGTATAGCCCAAAGGTCATTTTTTGGAGCAGTGTGGGAGACATTCAGAATCTGAAATGAAATTGCACAACATCCTCCCCACACACACTGAATTTCTGAAAATAATCTAAATATCAGAATTCTGGAGCCTGGTTTGACATTATAGGTGTACTATAGCACACTTTGGAGACACTATCAAAGGCTGTGTTATGAGTCTTGGAAATACCATCCCTAATAAAATAAGGCAAAGCCACATCCATCTCTGGGGTGTGGCAGCTAGGAGGACAGGGCGTAGCAGAAAGAGATGTCAATTGCTGTCCTTGGTATTACCTCATCTTTTCTTTAGTATTCTCCTCCCCCTCCCCCTCACCACATTCACCCCACCCCCGCCACACTCAGCATCTAAAATTTGAAAGTACCAGGGTTCATAATTTAATTCAGTTCAAGAAAAAGTTATATTTGGAGATGAGAAACATATATAGAAAGAACTATAAGAGCTATATAAAGATGTGTATAGATAGAAGGGGATGTACACACCCATAAATAGAATCTTCATTTAGCTTTATAAGAAGAAGCCAGGCTGTGGCACATGGAGAGGCCCTCCAAGACTTAAATTCTGCCCCCTCTCGCCAGATGTTACCTTCATCTTGGAGCCTGCCTCATTGGCTTTTTCATCATCACTCAAAGGACATCTCTGGGAGTCATCTCCATGTGGATAAATGCTTTTCCAACAGCTTAGTGAGAGATTTTCAAATTTCAAAACAATTGATAAAGGAAAATGACCACTGAAAATACAGATATCAGAACCATGTGTCTCCCTGCCCCCATAGCCTTTTGGCAAGAAAAACAACAAAACAAAACAATCTTCATTTCAAATAGAGTCCTACACAAAGGACAAGCAGAAAAACTGTAAATCCTGTAGCCACTTTAGAAAGTACAGAGAAAAGAAACTCTATTCTTCTACTGACCAGCACACCGAAAAGTTCCCTAATAGAGCTGTGTTGGAACCCCTAGGGAATCTCTAGGCAACACTTAGAGACAACATTCAGTAGAGAACACCATATAATTGATGCTGTTGTTTGTTTTGTTTTAGCACATTTCATGTCTACAGTTCTCAGTCTCTGCTTCCAGAAAAGGCCTAGGTACCCCCACCTTTCCTTCAAAGCCATGGCTAGGACGATATTGCCTTTCTCTCTCATGAAGCATCAGGACAGGTCTAATACAGGTGTTTCTTTCCCTTGTGAAGAGGCTAGATTTAACACTTTCAGCTGTAATTGTGTGTGGTTTGGTGTCAAATACAAGGCTGTGGTACAGCACTGTTTTAAGAAATAATTGCGTTAAGCATGCAGTGGTCATAGAGTGCCGGAGAAGAAATGGTCTCCTGGCAAAATAAACTGATGTTCATCCGCTGCAAGATGACGTTTTAGAGAACGCAAAGATAAAAATAAAAACAAAACAACACAAATGCAAAGCCTACACTGTATTGACTTGGAAGAGGAAATAAAACTTAGCAGTATTAAAGAGGTCTCTAAACTGAAAGTGAACCAATTGCTAAAATGTAAGGTCTGTGGATAATGGGAAGGGGAGGTGAGCAACACTGTCTGGAATGATCAAGAGAAGATCTGGAAATACAATATGAATTTAAGATAGACTCTGAAGGGAGGACTTAGAAGAAAAGAAACGACATTCCCAGCAAGTATCTGGTAAACCATGGCACACTTGCCAGGAAGAAATTTTCATTCTGAGGTCATAAATACCCAGATTGATCTAATCTTTATTCAAAACAAACTTCTAAAAAGAAGTTTAAGTGAACTTAGATCCTTAACAAAGGAGCCATTTCCCACTGAGAGAACTTAGACTGGGGCTTCTCCAGTTTATCCTCAGCAGCCTCCAATTAGAGCTACGTCTAATCTCTGTAGGACGTGATCTCCGCCCAAGGCATTTGGGGGAGAAGGATAAACACTGCCTCCTCTCTGGTCGCAGGAACAATTTCGAAATACTAACAGATAGATTATCCTTGTGCTTTTATCTTTCACCTTCCACCCCAGCCGCTTTGCACTCTTCGCCAGAGAGAGAGAGAGAGAGAGAGAGAGAGAGAGAGAGAGAGAGAGAGAGAGAAGGAAAGGGGAAAGAAGAGGGCGAGAGAGAAGAAGAGGAGGGGAGAGGAGAGAAGTGGGGAAGGGGAAGGGGAGGTGGTGGTAGAAGGGCCACAAGGGGAAAGAGATGGTTGTTTTTTAGTAGAAGATGGATGGAGGAGGGGGAACTTTGACTTTGAAAACTCCAAGTGGAAATTTTGAAAAAAGATGGGGAACGATTCTTAAGTTGTCCTCATCTTTAAAGATGTTGCATTAGATTAAGACGCTTAACAGCATATACTCTTCTAACTAGAACCCCCACCCCCACCCCTTTTTTTTTTTTTTCAAAACAACTGGTATGTTTCCTGGGGGCTTGGCTTCTTTGCAATTGTGTAGCCCTTGGTAGAAGGAGATACTAGAGCCTTGGCCTCTCCTTTTCTGTTATCATTAAGTGGTTACCAAATATTCTTCATTGATAAGGGCTTAATATTTTGTTATCGCTCCATTGAACCAAAATTCAAGGCGATGAATACTTCAGCACATTCTAGAGTTCAAAACGTAAAGCCCAACAATTTTATCTAGTCTCATGACCTTAGTTTCCCCGTATAACGGCAAAAACCTCCAGCAAATGGGTGTTGTGACTGCCTCAAACAGTGGTGGTGAAGGTTAAATTAGAAAACGCTGAGACATTTGTCACGGTGGGGGTGGGGTGTGGGGTGGGGAAGTTGGCTCACAGGACAGAAGCACTACTAGTTTATTTGTGACAGAATGTCACAGAAGAGCCCTCATGTACTTGTTTTCAATAAATCTTTTCTGGCTAGTTAAACAATCCTACTTTAAGAGTCCCCAAAGTTAGGTATATACATGCCTCTTCCCTCTCCACGCCAACACCTCACAATGACAGGGTCAAGAGACTGCCTTTGGTATATGCTTCCCCAAACCCCAAACCGACTCTTCCAAGTCCCTGCTAATAAAATGTAAAGAATGTGATACAACAGGCGTCCCGAGTTAGGAGAGGGAGGGAGGCTGCCAGAGATGTGGTCCCAGTGGGCTCTCAAAACCTCTAGTATTCAGTTTATCTTGGGTAGAGCCTTTGTTCGAGAAAAAAAAAAAAAAAAAAAAAAGCAGGCTGTTGCGAACCAGCTTCTCTTGTAAGCTACAGTCTCTTCCTTGGCTACCCGCGATATGGGAATAATCGTTCAACTGGTCCCATTTCTATTCCGACTGGAAACAGGAAACGAAAAGGGTACAGTCTTAAACAAAAACAAAGAGACTGAAAGACAAATCAGATTGTCCCAGGGTTCAGGAGAGGTTTGTGCTAAGTGTTAGAAGGTTCAGATCTGGTGGATCCTCCCCCACTTTCTGCCATTCCAGAAATTCCTTAGGGGGGGGTGAGGCGGGTGGGGGGGGCGAAGAGCTGTTCTAAATTGCACAGCACTGCCATCTTCAGGGCCAACGGGGAAAATATTTTCCGGGTCAGTCAGATAAATCATCGTCCTGAACGCTTCATTTAAATATAATCAAATGCTTCAAACTTTGACAAGCAGACGATTTGTATCAGATTTTCTTTTTTCTTTTTTCTTTTTTTTTTAGCGTTTTTTCCATGTTTGGAATGTCAGAGGACACTTTTTTTTTTTTTTTTTGGTCTGTGTATGTGATATATGAACATTAAAAATACGTATTTGCCGATTGAAAGTTATTTTCAACTGGAAAGATTAACTAGTTTATACTGCACTGCCAGGTGATGGAGCAAAACAGACGCAAACATAGTGCTCAGAAAAAAATTTTTTTTTTCTGTAAAAAGAAGAAAGGATGAATGTAATGGTTCCACGGTGCCGTTTGAACAGATGGTGTGATTAACAACTAGTGTGTTAGCCGTCTCAGGAGCTCACCGAGAGTAAACAAATGCAACGGGAAAATCACTTTCCTCCCCAAAGAGTTTTTAGTTCATTTTATTACGAAAATTTGGAAGTCTGCATTTGGAAAGCTGAGTATCCTTAGAGGATACTGGGAATAAGTCGGGAGGGAGGAGTTTCTGGAGGAAGAGTCAAAAAGACTATTCCCTTCCTGATGAAGAATGCCGACGCTCTCACAGAGCTGAGAAGGAGATGGGGGTAGTCTGGCCTGTAGCTGTCTTCGGGATGCTGAAGGTGGGTGGTGCATGGTCCTACACACAAGCCTTAAAGTAAAAAGGTCAGATTCTCTTCCTGGCTCTTGTCCTTGCTCTCTCTGGGCTGCGGTTTCTTTTGTTTGAAAATCTGAAGGAAAACCAGACCAGCTGAACAGCTGTGTTTCAGAAACTTTAATATGCACCTGGGGATCTCATTAAGATGCAAATTCTAACCTGGGGTAGGGTCCAGGCTTTGAAATTCTTACAGACTCCTCGGTAATGCTGATGCTGCTGATCCAGGGCCTGCGTTTACCACCTGGCCTCTAAGAGCCTTCCAGCGGTGACAGTAACGCTCTAGCATCCCATAATAGGTGATGCAAAGCTAGCTGAAAAGGGGCAGGGTCTGCCTTCCTAAGCCCGTGACTCAGAACTACTTCTGGATAAAAATACCTAATAAACATACCACACGTTGCACTGATTTTTTTTTCAAGATTTTTTTCAAGTAATTTTCTCTGGGAAGGTATTTCGCCTAAGTACGGTGTGCAAGAGCCAGAAGAGTGCACTCGAGGTGGAGTTATATATAGTAGTCATGAGCCACCATAGTGGGTGCTATGAACTGAACTCAGGTCCTCTCCTCAGCAAGGTCAGCACAGCCTGCTGAGCCATCTCTCCATCCCTCTTGCATGGGGTTTAAAAGTAAATCACTTTGGTTGTCTGTTTTCTTTTAATCTGCTAGAGATTTAACCTGTAAGGGACGCCAAGCCACAGCCACAGCCTATACATTATATTATATATTAGGGGGATGAGATGATTGAGCGTTTGAGATGGAGCATCCACTAGCATCTGCAGAGTCAACATCAATCCCAAGACTGCAGGGGGTTTTAAAATGTTACTTTAGGAAAGGCACTGAAATCAGAATTAGAAAGTCTTGGGGGGAAACATCTATAAATTGCATATCAGGCTCATATCCAGAAAACATGAAGAATTTTCAAACCCTAATAGTATGAAAGCACCCTAGACCAGTAAGACAGTTGGTGGGTAGTGGTACTTGTCACTAGCCTAACAGAGAGACAACCAAAGTTCAATCCTCAGATACAAATTGATCCTTGAGAATTGATTCCTGTAAACTGTCCTTAGAGTGCCTCACCCACTGTAGCACGTGCACCCACCAACCCACAAACACGTAATCAATAAATACATGTGATTTTTTTTACATAAAATATTTTCATTTTAAAGGGGGCAAAGACTTAGAGTAGATGCTTTCACAAATGGGACATACAAACGGCAAATGAATGAGTTCAGCATCATTGGTCGCCATGGAATTCAGACTGAATCCATCATGAGGCACCTATCACAAGAACTAAGTTTAGAAATATGGAGAATATCAAGTGGTGGTATGAATGAGGAGAAACAAGATCACTCGCCTGCACATCTCTTGACAAGACAAAGCAGAGGTGAGAGAAGGTGTAACACGTGGGGAAGAAATAGCCCGAGGTGACTATGTCCCATCTAAGTGTACACCATTCAAATCTGCATAGACTTATGTGCTTAATATGTCAATTTACTTCATGTTAATTATTTTAATAGATTCTTGTGTGTGTCTGTGTGTCTGTGTGAGTGTCTCTGTGTGTGTGTGTGAGTGTCTCTGTGTGTGCCTGTGTGTGTCTGTGTGTCTGTGTGTCTGTGTGAGTGTCTCTGTGCCTGTGTGTGCCTGTGTGTGCCTGTGTGAGTGTCTCTGTGTGTGTGTGTGTGTGTGTGTGTGTCTCTGTGCCTGTGTGTGCCTGTGTGTGCCTGTGTGAGAGTCTGTGTGTGTGTGTGAGTGTCTCTGTGTGTGTGTGTGTGTGTGTGTGTGTGCCTGTGTGTGCCCGTGTGTTGTGTCAGTGCACACACCCATTTGAGTATGCAGAGGACATCAGGCGCCCTACTTTATCATTCTCCACCTTATAGACACGCCAACAATTTTACTTTAGCTCAGCCATGGGGCGCACAATCTCTGAGGCTCTACTTGTCTCTGCTCACTTCAGCCCTGGGGCTAAGCAGGGGGGGAGGCCATGCCTGACATATATGTAAGTAATGGGGATTTGAACACAGGTCCTCATGCTTATACAGCACGAACCCTCTCCCTGTCCCCTAAAGAGAAGATTGTAAAACACTGAAAAGATCACCATTTTGGTAGATGTATCTGAAATCATGATCAATAAAATAAATATTTCCCAGACATTGCTATAGTATCCTTCCAGCCTATTCCAGTCCTAGCAGTTTATTTTAAGCCTGTGGCACCCTTTCTTTTTCTGATTAATCTGTAAATTGTCAAATGAGTCTTTCCCTACATTCTTCAGCACACTCTGTGGTAAGTGGAGGATACCAGCTCATCACTGACAAGGCCTTGACCTTTGAGAAACTTAATATTCTTATAAAAATAAACCAAGTCAATTGATTCTCCTAAGGCTTGCACTGTATAATACTCCTCTGGGAATTTCACAGAAAGACCACATACCAATCATTCCTGAGAGAGAGAGAGAGCTGTAAGAAATATCCAACCTCTTTAGTATTAAAAACTTGCAAATTGAGATAATATATCATGTTTCAACCTATCAGTTTTGTAAACAACATATAGAGTAATGGTGATAGGGTGTGTGTGGGGTGGGGGGGAATCCATGAATTGACTTTTCAAGAGGGTAGCCTGGCAGTGTTTAGCAAATGCCTTTAGAATGCATATCTTCTTTGGACTAATAATTCAACTCCTAGAAATTTCTTGCAAGAAATAATCAAGCAAAGGTGTTTGTCTTCCTGCTGTTAAACAGGGAAACTCTGAGTGTTGGGGCTCTATCACCCCTTTCAGTGAGTGGATAAGACACCATCATCTTCTCTGACATGAGAGTATACCTCAGAAGTATGCATGAATTAGTGCAGGCCGAGAGTGAACACCCTGAGGAGGAAATATTGAACTAATTTAAACAATATCAACAAATGGCTCATTTTAGTGCTGTGAGTTAACATAACCCACATATTAAAAGATAGAAGGGGAATGACATAAGCCACAGGTGACACTGAAAATAGAACAGTGCGATGTGGCCATAGCTGAATCAGATAGATGGCAGTTCATTTGCAAAGGGAAATGCAGAAGATAGCAATTAATACTATCTTCATTTTTTTGTGCAATTCTTTTAATGGCAAAAAATTTTTTTTGAGGGAAAAATTTGTAAAAGAAAATTTTGTGATGCTATAAATAGTTATTTCAAGGTAACAGGACAGAAATTGAGTCTTCCTGTCTTCCTTACCTGTTTCTGTACTTCTTAGTGTTTTTGCATCAAGTATTACCCAACCAAACTGTTTCTAGAAATAATTAGGAGACGAGTCAGATGCAGGTTCTTTACGTTGACATTTGCTGCCTTTCTGTGCTGAAAGAGCAGACATCTTAGCCCAGTGCTTCTCAACCCGTGGGCTGCAGTTGTGACCCTTGTAGAGATTGAACCATCTCTTTCACAGGGGTAGCACATCAGATATGCTGCATGTCGCACATTTGCACATTGATTCATAACAGTAGCAAAATTACAGTTACAAAGTAGCAACGAAAATCATTTTATGTTTGGGGGTCACCACAACTCGAAGAACTGTATTAAAGGGTCGCAGCATTAGGAAGGTTGAGAACCACTGTCTTAGCTATTTGCAATCCTGCCTTCATCACAGACTTCTCAGACTTATCAGGGGCTTCTAACCAGGACCCTAAAGCCTGAGCCGATGGCACCGAGGCCCAATGTACAGTGCGAGCTCATGTATCCTGGCCTCTGTTCGCATCTAAATGAGTGGACTTCAGCCATGGCAGCTCACCCCCTGCAGCCTGATTTTCTCCTTCATCATCACTCTGCTGCCCTGTTAAAGGGAAATGGGATTCAGCATCCACGTCTTCCTGAAAAAAAGCAATTACAAAACTTCTCCCAGGCAGTTTTTCTTAAAACTGGGTTTCAGTAAAAAACAAGGCGTAGTACTTTTGGTTATTTTGATGTTTTTGCTTTGTTTTGCTTGAGATTGGTTTGTTTTGTTTTAGGTATAAAAGGTCAGGCAAAATGAGAAAAAAAAATCTGTCATTTCAGAATGTACATATGTGTATGTTGTTCCCACTGATATTTGGGGAGAAGTGGGATAAATTCACTAATCTAATTCTTTCCTTTCAGTCCACACATAGAACTTTACCCCAGTTTCACAGTTTGATGATTGACATATTCTATCATTACTCATTCCCCCCAAACCGTGCTATGCTGCTGTAGGACCCTCCAACTGCTCACTTAGTACTGGCAGCCAGCAATTTTTTGTATATCTGCATTAGCACCTTCTGCCACAGCTTTGACTTTGATTTAAAATTATTCTAAAATCTATTGCAACCAAGTTTTCCTGGTCAGTGCTTGGACTTTGTATAGACTGATGATGTCCTAGCTCTGATAAAATGTTGGGGTTGGCTTTGTTCTGGTTACTGAAAGATGGCTAGGGAGGACCTGGCTAGACCGGTTGGTATCCCTGCCGCTAACACCCTGTGCTGGCACAGTAGTTATTGTTCTAGCTCATCCAGAACTAGGAGCTGGCAGCTGACAGGAAGCAACTGAGGCTCCCCAGTCCTTAGCTGGCCTAATGGTTCAGCATCGCAGTTTTGCTTGGAAGCAGATCATTAGGACCCAGGCTAGACACCTCCCCCCCCCCGCTATTATTTTAAATTTTATTCATAATTATGGAATTTTTGCCAACAGATATTTCAAAGAAGATGCTTGCTTAGAAAAAAAAAATTTGATGTCACTCCCAACAGCACTTGAAACTTTACGAAGAGTGATACAAGACCCTGAACTCCAGCTTCTCCAATTATATTCCAGCCGTGCATCCCAGACTGCTCACCACCACTGCTCCCATTTCGTCGGGTAAATGGCGTCTGCATTTTTTTCCATTTTGACCTGACTTTCTCCTGTTTCCCACAAATGTCATATATCTCTCTGCTGATAAATTGGACAACATTTTCCTGAAATAAGTCACGGACTTCCCTCCAATGACTTGCTATCAAATTCATTCCAATGGCTATAGCAACTTAGCATGTGCTTCCCTTAACAAAGGGCTTCCCCTAAGCCCTAGAAATCACTCTAAATACTTTAAAGAGTAAAATAAAATAAAATCAGCTCCCAGTTCTCACCGCTCCCTATCTAGTTCCCATGGCTTCATAGTTATTCTTTAACAGCAACTTTGTAACTACTACCATTTTGAGACTTTGTGTCATCTTGGTAAGAGTGCCGAGCAGGAATGCTTAGCCTAGTGAGATAGACATGGAAACCAGGTTCACTCACTGTTAGCATGAATGCAAACTAGCAGAGCAGTAGAAGGCACTCACTGTAAATCAGTGTAGATAATGCTCAAAAGGCTAAAATAAATCTACCACATGACCCAGCTATACCATTCCTCCAAAAGATACTGACTCAGCAACATTCACTTGCTGCTCTATTCACCATAGCTAGGAAATGGAAAAACCAAAATATTCTTCAATAGATGAATTTATAATGAAAATGTGATGTGTAGATACACAATGGAATACTATTCTATTGTTCAAAAAAAAAAAAAACCACATGAAATTTACAGGTAAGTGTATGGATATAAGAAAGACTATATTAAATGAGGTGATACAGTCCCAAAAGACAGAAGTCACATGTTCTCTCACACCTGCAGCTCTGAGCTCCAAATCTTTAGATGACATGGTTTGAAAGAAAATATATGCAATGTGGAACAAAAACAGAAAACACACAATAGAAAGGGAAGGTGTGATTGGGAGTGGGGGCTTGAGCAGGAAACAGAAAGATACAAGTGATATGAAGGAAGAAATAGAAAAAATGGGAGCTAGCACTAATTGAGGAGTTGGGGAGGGAATCAATATAGAAGGAGAGAGATGGACGAAAACCACTAAGTTACATATATTAAACAAAGTACAATTATTTTGTCCTTAGATCTTACCTAACAATATCTCCAGTACTAGATATGAGAAGCCTCCTTTCAAGTTAGTCAGAGTAACCCAAGTGACTCCTAAAACAATATAGACTATTGTTCCTCTCACTGGTTGGTTAAAGATAAGCCCTTATTGCTAAAGACACCATACACTTAAGAGCTCAGATAATTCCATCTGAATCTAATCTGAAAGCCTCCTTCTTGAAGTCTGTCTTCCCTAGTACCCAAAGTCCTACTCAAGCAAGGGGCCCAATCAGGAAGCCCACCCAGCTGTGATGTCTATGAACCACAACAACAACTAACAAGGCAAGATATCCCTAAAGGTGCAATAGTCACTTATCTGTTAGCAGTAATCAGCAGTGTCTAATTGGACCTATGGCCCACTCAAAAGGAGGAAAATCATGCCTGATACTAGAAACCTAGCCAACAACCCAGATCTAGAGAGTCTAATGATCCTACTATTATCACTTTACCAGAGCAGCATAATTCCTAACTGCATTCTAAAACTTATCTGTTGTCTTAGGGTTTTATTCTTGTGAAGAAACACCATGACCCTGGCAACTCTTATAAAGGAAAGCATTTAATTGGAGCTGGCTTGCATTTTAAGAGGTTTAGTCCATTGTTTTCATGGTAGCATATAGGCAGACATGGTGCTCAAGGAGCTGAGAGTTCTACATCTGGATCACAGGCATCAGGAAGTAAATCAAATACACTTCTACTCCAACAAGGCCATGCCTCCTGATAGTGACACTCCCTATGGGCCTATGGAGGCCATTTTCTTTCAAACCACCCATCCTACACCCACAGTTAAGTGTAGCTCTCCCCTAAGAAGCTTCTCTTTGCAACAGGTGGCGATTATTAGAGAAAACCACTTCTAGACACAATGCAGAAATCAACAGATATGAGGAACCTCGCCACAATGTATACATCTTTAGCACAGGGCCTGCCCTGAAAGCTAAGAGAACATCTCAGAAAAGTAAATGGAAAATTTGAAGAGCCAGAGGACCAGGAAGTTGACTACAAGAGTGTGTCTCTTGGAAATGGCTGCATAAACACGTTCTAAACGATGATAATATGGGTGGACATGCTAATGTGCTAAGGGAAAACTCTCAAGGATTCCCATAAGGCAAGAATTAGAGGTGACTGACGACTATTGAGAGAGGGACTACTGTCTCTCCCAGGGGTGAGCTCCCATATTGGTTACCTGGTACAAGTGTGATCAGTTCTAAAATCATATACATATAAACAATAAAAATAGATTCAGCATGGTTTTTTTTTTTGTGTGTGTGTGTGTGTGTGTGTGTGTGTGAATTATGATCAAAGAAAAGGACACCACAAATTTGAGGGGAGTTAGGCTGAAACATGAAAGGAGTTGGAGGGAGGGGATATAAAGGCTATGAGAACAGAAAGGCATGGGGGGGGGAAAGTGAGATAATTATATTTTAACTTAGAAATGTACTTTTAAAAGAAGAAACTCAGAGACTTAGGAACTTTCCCATGCACACAGGAGGTAACAAGGCTGGGATGTGGAATTGTGTCTTTCTGTTATGGTAATGTCAACCTAAAATTCATGTCCCGGTGTCTTTCTTACGGTCTTAACTGGTGTGTGAGCTGTTGCTCCAGCAGGTGTGGACTCTCAGCAGCTTTCTTGCTTGCGTGAAACACCAACCATTGCCAAATGGGACTGGATATGTAAGTGTCTCACCATTCTGTATCTGGCCTTCTCTTTGAGTCCTTCAAGATACTTCCCCTTCTTTCATTTTAAAAGCTTAATTCTTTAACATCTTAGGAGGTTCCTGAAGCTAAGACTACTTTCCCTGCTTTCTAAACAAAGCTAATTATTGATTTCCAGCATGGCAGCAAATCAATACAGCAGAAAGCAGTTTGCCAGAGGATCCGAAGCATGCCGAGCAGTTGCGTGTTCTTAGAAAAAGGAGAACAGAGCTTCCTGTGAGACGTCGTCGTGCTGACCCCATCTTCCCAGACTTCCCTTTGTTCCTGCGACGCAAAAGCCGGTCTAGCGACTCCTCACCACACATTTCCAGCCTTTTCCCTTGAGCACTGACTTACTTTCTGCCATTTGAAAAGATAACTTCCCCGGGGTGTAATTGCAATTAGAAGAGCAGATTGGAGAGAGCATCAAATCGTGCCAAGAAAAAAAAAATGTGGAGGAAGTAAACTAGGTACAAGCAGAGAACGTTATTAATTTTCAAAATACACTTTACAGAAACACGGAGCCAACAGCGTTTTCTTGATTTACGTCTATTTTTATCATTTGCCTCTTGTCAACCAACTTTATTTATCACTTTCTAAATCACCAAGTCACACCGCATGTCCACTCCCTCTGCAAATCACCTCTGCAGACTCCAGTGGACAATTCTGACATGTGCAGATGTCCCTTTCTCCACTCTTTTAGGGACTGTGTCATGGTGCCCACACACCAATCACGGTTTCCTCAGCTAGCTAGCCTTGCTCTTGGGGCCCATGAGCCTGTTGGGATCTTTGCTTGGAAAGAGTCATTTTTAAGATGTCAGAATTCTTTTTAAAGGCACCTTTTACCAAGAACTTGTTGTGAGATGGTGAAATGTTAAAGAGCTGTGTAATATAGCAAAATAGAGGTCACACTCACTAATCAAGTGTGTTAAAATTAGGTTCAATCACAGACTGAGCATTGCCTGACCTTCAGGCATCTACCATCTCTACCAGTATATGCCAGGGTTGCATTTCTTAGTACAGTGGTTTCCTTATTCCATGTGTATATCCTAATTCTTTTTCATATTTCATTTCATTCTTTTATGTTGCTCTTGACACTAGCAAGTCATTTTAAGTTTGCTTTTCAAACAAAAGAAGATACAAAATAAATAAAATATCTGAGAGGGATTCTAGACCAATTCTAGGCGGTTCATATGGGCTATAATTGTGAAACATTGTCTTTACCAACTAATAAAGTGCACCTCTGGTTGAGTCTGTGGTATTTTCATAGAGGATCAAATGAAGAAGGAAGACTCACCATGGATGCAGATAGCACCCCCCCAAAGCTGGTGGGCAGGATGAAATGAGAGGGAGATAGCAAAGGGAGTTTATTGTAGGCATTCCCATTTTTTTTCTGATTTCTGCCCACAGTGATATAGACTGCCCTTGCATGCTTCTACCACCAAAAGAGAGGAAACTTTTACTCCTTGAAGTTTTCTAATATCAGATATTTTAGTCATTGCGTCATAAGAATCTGATCAATATAGAAAATTGGTACCAAAAAAAGTGAGGTCATTGTTGGGACTAACAGTGACCATATTGTTCTTAGGCTTTTGGAAGTGATTTGAAGAAGACCTTCAAAGGGTTTGGAGATGTGAGATAGACACATTCTAGAATAACAGGTGGGGAGGGTAATGAGCAAAGATGATGGCATCTCAGAGACCAGGGTACTAATAGAAATGGAGATGGGGAAGACTGTGCGTAGAACGTTTCGGTGGAAATGAGGAATGTCTGAGAAGTGGACAAGATGCCATTTACGTTATATTCTGTCAAAGAACCTGTTTACATTTTATCCATTTTCTTAGATGCTCAATAAGGCTAAATTGACAAGCAATGGACTAATTAATTTAGTGGATAAAATTACAAGATTCAGGCTATGGCATAGTTATTGATGACTGTTTTGAGTTAGACTTACAGGGAGTAAAATGCAGAGCAGAAGGATTTTAAAATGTATGGTCTGACCAGAAAAGGTGCAAGAGAAAAGCTGTAGACGCAGAATGTCTAATTATTAAATAGGTTAATGCCATTCAAAATGAGCCAAGTAGTTTGTACTAATACAATTAGAAAATAGCTTTAGGGCATCGAAGGAATTGGCCAGACACCACCCAGTGCAGGCTCCAGAGTATACAATTATAAATTCATTTAAAAGACTTTTGCTGCTGTGATACTGTGCTTGCAGTCTTGTGGGAACACCTAGGGAAGTGTTTTCCCAGTTTTAACAAACCAGACACTCAAAGGCCACTACAGCTATTCCAGGGGCCTCAGCTAGCACTCAGTAGTAGCCCACACTGTCATCATCCACTTGGTGTCTGGTTTGGGCAGAAATACAGAAGGCTTCCATTCAGATTTCAAAAGACAGCCTGTTATCAGGCTTGGGCTTCCTAAAGGAAGGTATAAAACATGAGCGAGTATGAGGTTATAAGGGCAAAAGTCAAAATGTAGTGGAGACCCCCAGACTTGGAGATTCTGACAAGAGTTGCCAGAGGTGTGGAAGACCTGCTGAAGAGAGCTACAAGCAACAAGTGAAGCTATCCAAAGAGAGATGCGGTGTGCGAGGGAATGTCAATCAAGGCAACTCATTACAGTAGCACACACCCTGGACACCAGACATGGAGACAGAGGAGGACCAGTCCCTTCTTGATGTCTTTTGGAATGGAAATGTTACTCCGTGCCATTGCGCACTGGAAGTAGATAGCTGAATTTTCATTTTTATGGTACTGACAGCTAACAGTTGCTTTACATCTCAGAGAAGACTTTGAACTTTGGTTTTTGCACAGTGTTAGAATTCTTTACTTCTGGGCTCTTTTGTAGATAAACTAAGTCCATTTTCATTATGAGTTGGTCATGATCCTTTTGGGACCAGAGATAGACAATTTTCAACATAAATAAATGATGTGTTGCAAAAGATAGATTTAATGAGCTGGACATAAACATTACATAATATATACATGCATAAAATATCACACCATGTTCCATAAATATGTATAGTTTTATGCTTTAGTTTGTCAGCTAAATTTAAATGTGAAAATATGTTTAATTACCTATAAGACTGAGAACTGGTCACTAAAATTCCTGCATATTGGTTTTTCATCTATAGGATTATAAGACTGGCATAAAATATTCTATAAATTTATCCTCCTCATTTATTTTTAAATTGCAATTGTATATGTGCTTGTTTGTGGTATTTGTTTATATGTGTGTACATGTGCCTGCATAGGTAGAGCTCGATCAAAGTCGGGTGTCTGTCTTCCTCTATCACTCTCTACCTTCTTTTTTGAGATAGCATCTCTCACTGAATGTGGAGCTCACTCACCACTTATCAAGATTGGCTTGATCCTCTTGTGTCTGCCTCCTGGTGCCAGGGTTATAGGCAGATTCTGCCACAGCTGGCTTTTTATATGGATGCTAGATCCAATGTTGGTTCTCATGCTTGCATGGCAAGTGCTTTACCCACTAAACCATACCTCAGCCCCTCTCTTCCTTTTTATACTCTTGGAGTAATAAAACAGCCAGAGGGATTGATAATAGCAGTGGAATTAACTCAATTGCAGAAGAGTGTGGTCAATTCACACTCACAATCTATCTTCCTGTCATGTGTTTCTATAACATTCCCAGATAAAAATGAGATCTGTAGCTTCAAGAGATGGCCAAGGTAGAGGGAACCACGACTTTTTTCTTTTTTACTCAAAATGCCTGTTGTTGTGAAACAATGAGGTAGGAATATGTAGGTCTAGTCCCCAACTTCATGCTGCAGAAGGTGTCTGTAAGAGTAGCAAATGCCAGGCTCCACTCACAGGACTAATTGGAGATTTTTGAGGAGTATTTCTTATAGCAGAGCTTGTCACTCCTAAACTCGTCTTTGTTAACATCTGCCTTGTATTTTTGTGATAAAAAGTTCAGCATTTGAAAAGAACAGCATCAGTGGTGTTCTGGAAGTCATTTCTGACTTCCACTAGATATACTACTCAGTTCTTGTAATGATGTTTCTAAACCTGTACCTTCCTGTATTAAATCCAATTAACCTTAGAATACAGTATCTGGAAATATGCTGTTGTATTTTCCCCTCAGAGGAGATAAAAAGAATGCCTATAGACTCCAAATACAGTGGGCATTGATAGATCTTTTAAAAATAAAGATTCTCTACAAGTCCAACTTGGTGAACTAAAGAGTTTATTGGGCTTAAGATGAGAAACATGGGAAACACAAAGACACTTTGAGACATTTCCATGTAGCCCCACAAGCAATGTGATCAACTCCTGAAAAGCTACCCATCTGAGAGCCCCAATCCCCAGTCAGGCTTCTGCCATCTCTATCCTCAGCCACTCTTCCAAGACCATGAGTAAGATGGCAGGGGAGAGGAGACAACAATCTCATATGAGCATTTTATAACTCCTCAACTAAATCCTTAACGGAATGTTAACAACACGATTACCATTACTATAGACATAGCTGCCAATGTATAGTCCTGGTTTTATTGCTACAACTGTAGGCTAAGGTCTTCTGCAGCTCATCATAAAACTCTGTTTCATTATATTGATTATCCTATAATGCCCATAGGAAGTAGCTATACCACACTCTGCTTCTCCCTCAGGCTCTTACAGCCTTTCTATACAAGATTTCCTTGATATTTTCTAGGCCTTAAGGGAGTTATGTGAGTATATAGTTATTTTGTTCCATTTACAATTAAACATTGGGCCATTATGCCACATAAAGTGTAGACACAGCAACTGGCATATTTTCAGCAATTTAACTGGCTAGTAGGCTAGTAGGAAACACCACCCACGTCAAAAGAAGCTTCCTTTAACCAAGACAGACAGCAACAGTAACCCATGCAACAATATAAATGTTTCCAAGGTCAATTCTACAAGCACATCCCATTCATTTATCACAACAATATCCGTAGCCTCCCCATCATCTCTCTGCCCACAGGTTTTTGTCCTTGGTTATGGTACTTAAAGTGAGTTCCTTCTGTAGGATGGGCTTGAAATAAAATCAGAAAGTTGATTGCACCCACAGCAGTTATGCTACTTATTGCACCAGGGAACTCACTTTGCATGCGAGTAACATCGTGTGTAAAGTGCACCTCAGAGCAGTACCATTTACAACAGTTCTCCATCAGCCTTCGGTACTACAACTGCCAGCTAATGGGGAAGAAGCTTCCAGCTTGGTCCTAGACTGATTTCTTCATCCTTGCATCCTGAGAAAATGATATCCTCAGCAAAAGCAGGACTCTGGTGGTTCCCATCCAGGGAGAGTTCCTCTACAACACATAACCATACAATGAAGATAACTTGAACTCCTCAGTGAACTGAGATTTAGACTGTAATCTTTCAGTGCTTCCTAAGAATAGAATCGAGACTTTTGTCTCTCTTCCCACTTCCCCTGGAATTCAGCACAAACTTTGGTGTGTGAGTTACAGGGACTATAACTCTTTTTCTGCTTTCTCTTATCATGCCCCTCTCTGCAAGCTAGTACCTCCAGCTCCTTCTCTGTCTTATTTAATTTTCCTTCTTAATCAGAGGCTAACATGAGAGCTGCTTCTCCCATGTCCATTTCGTAATGTAATTTCTCTCCTACATGGGTAAGTATCATTTTTGAGCAGTCATCACAGAAAGCTGAGCTCACTTACTGCTTCCACAGCAAGGAGTCATTCCACCACACCATGCATGGAGAAAGGCCATCTCCCGTGCAGACGATCTACCCAGACAGCTCACATGTGGTTGCACATTTTACCCTTCATTGCTGGGGCCAAACAATTGCTCTTCTCACACTCATCTGGAATTCTGTAGGTTCTCACTCAGTCATTAAGTGTTATACTACTTTTCCTGAGGAGGCATAGGGACATGCCTATTCTCCTCTGACAGAGCAGAATAGGTACCAAGAGATGATCAAAAGAACTCTGTCCAAATCTACCGTGATGAACCAATAAGTTTGCTGGAGTCACTTCCATGGACAAAGGTTACTTAAAGGCAGCACTGGGAAATCCCACCTCAGTATAACTGACTCACAAAGAGCTGTACCACCAAAGAGTTCCAAACTGGGTCAACTGTCCATTTCCTATAATCTAACACTGAACAGGACCATGCATCTGGGACAGGATTGAATGCAGCTGGGGCATGAACATGGAATGATGGGAATCCCTGGCATGTGATCACTCTCCCTTTTCCTTCATTGACTTTGCCTTTCAACTCTATTGTTGAGCTTATTTCATTGTTCGTGGGCCAAGGTCTCCTGCAGGTTGTTACTGCGGCTGTGCTTCATTATGGTGATGTGATAGTCGAGCCCAGAGTAGCTAACTACTCTGTATATGTCACTTTAGAATAGAAGGATTTTGAGCTGGAGGCAATGAATGGCATATAAACTACACTCTTTTTCTGCCTAAAGACTTGATATGAATTTCCCTTTATGAGAGTAATTTCTCCCTCCTCCCTGTACAGTAAGAGGAAATTACTCATTGCTACAGATGGCACCTACTCAAGTCTGCATAAACAAACATTACAGAAATAACTCATGCTCCATCAGGTTCCTTCCACATATTTACCTTGACACCATTTCCTGACTGTAGAAGCCCCAGCCAAACCTGTTGCAGCTGTCTTTTTGCCTCTTTAAACCATTGCTCTTTGGTAAAATGGTATAGTTTCTCCAGCCTAATGGCTTCTTTGGGTTTTTACTTCCTTTTCTGTGAGACCACATAAGATATTAAATTTTAATACTAACTAAAGCCTGTGTACCTTTTTACCTGTTAGTCTGTCTTTAGCCAGTTCAATTTCTGTATCCCAGTGGCTAAATTTAAAATAATGGAGGAAGAAAAAATATGCCTCATCTATACTAGCCCACGGGATTTTTGATCATTTCCCTCCAGCTTATATTTGCTTTCAGTTTCTAGCTTCCTTCTCAGTTCTTGATAAGTATCCAAATATATTTACTTTACATGTTTGCAAACTTGGTTGAAAAGTGGAAGTATGAATAATTTGGTGTCCTTTGAGAGATTCTCATAATATCGGTTCTAACTCAATGTTATTTTCCCTTCCAATAAAGCCTAGGTTTCCTTGAGCTCCTCACAACCATGGTCCTTTGTGCCGTGACATGTTTTGAATTTGCTTTGGAAAGTGTAATAGCTCTACATTTTGTTTTGTCTTGTTTCATTTGTTATTTTGGGTTTATGTTCTTCTTTTCTTTTCTTTTTTTTTCTTCTTTTTCTTCTTTTCTTTTATAAAAAATATGAATTAATACAGAAGAAATGCTGAGGTAGGCCACTATGTTGTTGAACTTTTTACTTTTAGAAGATTATAGATTCATGGTAAGTGTGCCTGGCATTTTCTCAAATACTTTTTACTATCAACAAAATTTTAGCTAATGACTAAAAATTTTCCTCTAATAATTTCCATCACACCACATATTATGTAACTTCCTTCTTCAAAAACCTAAATTAAAATTTAGCATCCTCTAACAGGTTCATAGCATAAAGTTCCATAAGTGGAATTAATAGATAGCTTTTTAAATTGTATAATAATATGAATTTAGTTTATTCCAACATGTGTACCTGAAAATAATTGCTATAGCAAATTTTATACTATATGCTTTATGACACTAAAAATCAAGGATAAGAGGGGGATAAAGAGCATCTGATAATCTGGCAAAAGGTTTGAATTAAATTAAAGAATTCTGAAAAATTTTAAAAAGTTTAAAAAAGAAGTACAATATTAAGGCCAGGCTGAATGGTACACCTGTGTCACACAGAAGTCTTTTGAATAGTTTCTTCAGGACATCTTATTCCTAAGACCATCAGTGGTCATGAAGATAGCATGTGTTCCTGTTTCCCAGGCAAGGCTGGTAATGACAGAGGAGCAACATGGATATTATTCTGGAAGAATCTTGACTATCCATTTTCTGCCTTTGATTGCTTGCTGGGGGTAAAAGGGTTTGCCTCTTTTGCTCAACCCTTGGCATTTCCAAGACCTGGAAATCTTCCTGAGTCAGCATTTGCCACACAGTATTTAAAGACAAAGCAAGAACCATCAGACTAGCAGAAGTCAAGATAAGCAGACAAGCCTGGGGAAAAGAGCAGAGATGTATCAAGAGAAAAAAACAGTTGCCCACTAAAGTGGTCTTAAAATTCAAAATAATGCTCACCAAACCCTCAACAGCCTTTTCTATAGGTATGAAAAGCCAGCTCTAGAATTCACATGAAGTGCCAATAGCCAGGATAATTTTGAAATAGAAAAATGGTGACTCACAGTTCCCAATTTGAAAACCACAAGTTTTAGTATTGGTGTGGTACCTACGTTATCTATGCAGGCGTCCTTATCAACTGCATAGAATTAAGAAGGGAAAATGAATCTACACGTGGATTTCCAATTACTTTTTGATAGGAGTGGCAGGGCCATTCACTGAAGAATGGTCTGTCTCTTCAATTTGTGATGTTGGATCTCCCTAGGCCAAAACAGTAAACTTTGACCCCCTCCTTCATACTGCATGCAAATATCAACTCAAAATGGACAAAAGACACTCATAAAAGAAATAAACTTATGAGATTGGGAGGAAAAGAAAATGAAGGAGTAAAAATTTTCATAAAGAATTCCAAAGAGGGGCTGGTGAGATGGCTCAGCGGGTAAGAGCACCCGACTGCTCTTCCGAAGGTGATAAGTTCAAATCCCAGCATCCACATGGTGGCTCACAACCATCCGTAACGAGATCTGGCGCCCTCTTCTAGAGTGTCTGAAGACAGCTACAGTGTACTTACATATAATAAATAAAATAAATCTTAAAAAAAAAAAAGAATTCCAAAGAGTAGTCCTAAATAAGTACTCAATATATTCTTTATAAAGCAGAAAAAGAAAACAGTGTTGGATATTAGAGGTTGGAATTGGAGATGAATGATGAATATGACAGTGAAGCACAAACAACCTAGAAATATATGAGTTAGATATTCTCAATGCTAAAAATATTGTGGACAGCGTAGAATTCTCAGAATGGGAAAAAAATTAAACACTCGATAAGACTCTAGGATGCAGCGTTTATAGATTCTACAATTCAGCAACAAAATTATAATTAAATTTAAGATTCGGTAATGGAATCTCAGGGTTGTTTTGATTTGCATTTCTCTGGTGACTAAGGATGTTGATGTTTAGGGGCTACTCTGCCATTTGAGTTTCCTCACTTGAGAATTCTCTGTATAGCTCTGTTCCCCATTTTTAAATAGAGTTATTTGGTTCTCTGGAGTCTAACTTTGTTCTTTATATATATTTGATAGTAGCCTTCTATCTGATGTAGGTTTAGTAAAGATCTTTTTACAATCTATTGGTTGCCATTTTGTCCTATTGACAGTGTCCTTTGCCTTACAGAAGCTTTGCAATTTTATGAGGTTCTATTTCTCAATTCTTGATCTTTGAGCATAAGCCATTGGTGTTCTGTTCAGGAACTTTTCCCCTGTGCCCATGTGTTTGAGACTCTTCCCCACTTTCTCTTCTATTATATTCAGTGTATCTGGTTTTAGGTGGTGGTCCTGATCCACTTGGACTTGAGCTTTGTGCAAAGAGATAAGAATGGGTCAATTTGCATTCTTCTACATGCTGAATACCAGTTGAACCAGCACCATTTGTTGAAAATGCTGTTTTTCCCCCCACTGGATGGTTTTAGCTTCTTTGTCAAAGATCAAGTGGCAACAGGTATGTGGGTTCATTTCTGGGTCTTCAATTCTATTCTATTAATCTACTTGCCTGTCTATGTAGCAATACTATACAGTTTTTAATCACTATTGCTCTGTAGCACAGCTTAAGATCATAAATGGTAACATCACACCAATCAAAATGGCTAAGGTCAAAAACTCAGGTGACAGCAGATGCTGGTGAGGATGTGGAGAAAGAGGAACACTCCTTCATTGTTGGTGGGATTGCAAGCTGGTACAACCACTATGGAAATCAGTCTGGTGGTTGCTCAGAAAATTGGACCTGAGGTCCCATCTATACCATTCCTGGGCATATACCTAGAAGATGCTCCAACATGTAATAAGGACACATGTTTCATATTTATAATAGCCAGAAGTTGGAAAGAACCCAGATGTCCCTCAACAGAGGAATGGATACAGAAAATGTGGTACATTTACACAATGGAGTACTACTCAGAAATTAAAAACAATGACTTCATGAAATTTGCAGGCAAATGGTTGGAACTTGAAAATATCACCCTGAGTGAGGTAACTCAATCACAAAAGAACACACAAGGTATGCACTCACTGGTAAGTGGATATTAGCCCAAAAGTTTGGAATACCCAAGATTCAATTCAGAGACCATATGAAGTCCAAGAAGAAGGAAACCCAAAATGTGGATGTTCAGTGCTTCTTAGAAGGGTGAACAAAATACTCACAGGAGGAAATATGGAGACAAAGTGTGGAGCAGAGACTGAAGAAAAGACATTCCAGAGACTGCAGTACCTGGGCATCCATCCCATATAAAGTCACCAAACCCAGACGCTATTTTGGATGCGGGGAAGTGCTTGCTGATGATGGGAGCCTGATATGGCTGTCTCCTGAGAAGCTCTGCCAGAACCTGACAAATACAGATGTGGATGCTCTCAGCCACCATTGGACTGAGCGTATGTGGATGCTCTCAGCCACCATTGGACTGAGCGTGGGGTCCCCGATGGAGGAGATGGAGAAGGGACTGAAGGAGCAGAAGGGATTTGCAGTTCCATGGGAGAAGCAACAGTATCAACAGGCCAGACCCCTAGAGCTCCCAGGGACTGGACCAACCAAAGAACACACATGGAGGGACCCATGGCTCCAGCTGCATACATGGCAGAGGATGGCCTTGTTGGATATCAGTGGGAGGAGTGGCCCTTAGGCCTGAGGGTGTTCAATGCCCCAGTGTAGGGGAATGCCAGGGCAGGAAGGCGGAGTGGGTAGGTGGTTGGGAGCACCTTCATAGAGGCAATGGGAGTGGGGATGGGATAGAGGGTTTCTGAAGGAGAGATCTGGAAAGGGGAAAACATTTGAAATGTAAATAAAGAAAATATCCAATAAAAAGAAAAGGAAAAAAAAAGATTCGATAATGGGCTTGAATAGATCCTATTGCAATATCTAGTAAGGACATTGGCACTCATTTGGAAAGGGCAATTAAAATGACAATCAATCAGGTATGATACCATACATAGTTAATCTGCATTCAGGAGGCAGAGGCCGGTGGACCTCTTTGCATTCAAGCTTGGAATATAACAAGGTCCAGGCCAGCCAGGTTACATAGTGAGGTCTAGTTTCTAAATAAAACAACACAAAACAAAGTTTCATAGCCTCTCAGAATGACTGTTATTTATGTTGGTTTTTTTATTTTTTTGAAGTAGAGATTGAAGATTGATTGCAACACATAATGCTGATATAAATGCAAATTAATCTTGCCATTTTTAGGAAATAGTAAGACATCTCCTTTAAAAGTTAGACATTTGGCATTTGCCTTTAATCCTGACACTGGGGAGGCAGAGAAAGGTGGATTTTGATGAGCTCAAGGCTAGCCTGGACTACAGAGTGAGTTCCAGGACAGCCAGGGCTACACAGAGAAACCCTGCCTTGAAAAACAAAACAAGACAAAATGACAAAAAAGAAAGAGAGAGAGGAAGGAAGGAAGGAAGGAAGGAAGGAAGGAAGGAAGGAAGGAAGGAAGAGAGAGAGAAAGAGAGAGAGAAAGAAAGAAAGAAAGAAAGAAAGAAAGAAAGAAAGAAAGAAAGAAAGGAAGAGGAAAAGAAAAGAAAAGAAAAGAAAAGAAAAGAAAAAAGCTAAACACTGAATTACCATATAATCCAATAATTCTCCTTCTGCTTACCTATCTAAAGAAGCAGATATTCAATCAAAATCATGTACATAAACCTTCATAACAACACTACTAATGATAGCCAAATGGTAGAAACAACCCAAATGTCCACAAACTATTGAGTACACAAATATTGTATATCCACACAATAGAATATTACTCAGCCACAAGTAGCAATATAACACTGAAACATACTACAACAGGTATGTACCATCATGTGTTGTATTCCTTTTATCTGACATATCCTAGAATGAGAAGATGGGTTTGCAGTTACTAACAGCTAAAAGGAGAGCTAAGCTTTTAACTGTTAAAAGGTGACGTTTTCCCTTCAGGTGGTAAAAGAGTTCAGAACTGAACCAAAGTGATGTTTGCACATTGTGAATATACAAAATAGCCCTGTATTATATGTACATTTTAGAAGGTTCATTTTATAAGATGTCAATTTTTTATAGTTTCATTTTATTAATAATGTTTTGGTTAACTTATAAAATAATGGGGTGATTATGGCTTCTTGGTACATACAATGTACTTTATCCAACCTCCTCATAACTACCTTCCTGCTCACATGGGAGAAACAATATTTGCCTTTCTTTTCCCCTAATACCCATCTCTCTGTAATGCTCTGACTCAGATCCTTTAGGCTATATACAGTAAGGCCATATGATAGACAATTTGGGTCTGGTCTCCACAGATGCTGTGCTGGTTGCCTTCCCTAAGAAGTGCGCGTTTCCTGTTTACACACAACTCCCACCAGTCATTTGTTTCATTGATGATACCCTTCTGCCTGGGGTGAGATGGGATCCCTGTGTAGTTTTAATACGCTTTTCCTTGATGACTAAGGAAGTTAATCATTTTTTAATGCACTCCTTTTGAAAACTGTTCAATTCATTTATTGTGGAGGTATTTAATTTTTTGAGGTTTTTAAAGTATGTAGATTCTAGGAATTTATCCAAATCAGATTTACAGTCCGCCAAAGTTTGTTCCTAGACTGCGACTGTTGGTCACTCGCGTTACTACGCCGAAGCCCTTTTGCCCCACGCAGCCCTTTCATCAGTTCTTTCTGTTCTTCCAGAGCTACTTGAGTCTCTTTTAAAAACTCCTGGCTTACTCTTGTCTCTTTTAAGTGTCTTCCCTGCATGTTCTTCCAACAGTTTCAAAGTTTGAAGCCTTACATTAGAGTTATTGATTCTTTTAGAATCGATCTTTGTACGGAGAAAGAGTTGAGGATCGAGTTATATTCTTCTGCACGTGGAGAAAGAGTTGAGGATCGAGTTATATTCTTCTGCACGTGGACCACCATTACCCCAGCGACATGACCCCGATAAGGCTGCATTTTCTGTAATGTATGGTATGTGTACCTTTCTAAATGAAACCAAGTGGCTGCAGCTCCGAGGTTTATTTCTTGGTCCTCCGCTCTGTTCTGTTGGTGTATGTGTCTGTTTCTGCTTTGGTGCAACACTAGTTTTGTCAATATGGGTCTCTGGTGCGATTTGCAGTCAAGCATTGTGCTACCTCCAACTTTGCTATGCTCAGAATGACCTTAGCCAGGCCGTATACATTTCAGGATTGCTTTTCTATCGCTATGTAAATTTTCATTGGATTACTAGTGGAAATTGTATCTCATCAATAGGTTAATTTGGGTAGGACGGCCATTTCCACAGTATTGACCTTGCTAGTTCATTAGCATAGGAGACCTTGCTGTCCCTCATTGTCTGCAGATTCTTTCTTTAAAGTTTTCATTATAGAGGTCTTTCATTATTTCTGCTTACTCGTAGGCATTTTATTTATTATTTACGGTATTCTAACTGTATTTGTTATCTTGATTTCTTTCTCAGAGGATTTGTTAGTTCTATATAATAAAGCTATTAATTTTTATACTGATTTTATAGCCTGCTATTTAGCTGAAAGCGTCTCTCAGATCTAACAGTTTTTCTGATAAATTCCTTAGGTTCTTTCAATCAGACAATCATGTCATCTATAAAAGAGGACAGTTTGATCTCTGCCTTTTCTATTTATAACTCTTTAATTTCCTTCTCTTGATTTTTAGCTCTAAGACTACAAGAACTATATTGAAGAAGAAAGAAATGCTTGACACTCTTTTCTTATCCCTTATTTTAAAAGAAATAATTTCAGGTTTCCCTCATTTAGTTTGTTGAATATAGCCTTTATTGTCATGAAGCTTGCTCCCTTTATTTCTACTTTCTTCAGGGTCTCTACCAGGAAATGATGGTGAATGCTGGCAAAGGCCTTTTCTGCAAGTGTTGAAATGAGCATGGAACTTTTATACCCACGGCTGACATTCATTGATTTGTGTATGTCAGCCATCTTAGCATTCTTGCAATAAAACCAACTTGGATTTGATCTTTGATCTTTCTAATATACTGATGAATTCAATGTGTAATGTTGTGTTGTTTGTTTTCATTTTGTTGTTGTTCAGTTTTGGGTTCTTTCAAGACGGGGATTTTCTGTCTAGTCCTGGCTGTCCTGGAACTAACTGTAGACCAGGCTGCTCTCTGCAGTTTCCATTTTCTCCAGCTTGCTCTTTTCTAGAGGTAGTACTGCTTTTATAGAATCAGTTTGGTTGATCTCCTTCCTTTTCTGTTTTATGAAACAATTTGGGGAGAAGTGGTGCTATTTCTTTTTAAAAGATCTGATGGAATTTGAGAATAGATCCATCTGGCCAGCAATTTCCTTTTTGGAAAACTATCATTCCTTCAATATCATTACTCATTATGAGAGTTGTTTATATCTTCTTGATTTACTTTTGGTATGTCATACATGTCTAGGAGTTACCCACCTTCTACAGTTTTGATTTTTTTGTGGGGATATAGATTTTCAAAGTTTTCCCTGATGATTCTCTGAATTCTGCTGATCTTGGTTACATGACTCCCTGTCCCCATCTCCACTTTTACTAACTTCTCTCTTCTTTGGCTAAGTATTTGTTAATACTTAATATTAACTTGTATTAATGTTAATATAAGTTAGTTTGGCTAAGTATTTGTCTATTTTTCTTTTCAAAAGAACCAGTGACACATCTTACTAATTGCTCATATTACTCTTTTAGTCTCCATCTCATTAATTTCTATCATGATCCTTATTCTTTTTATCTTTCATGTTTGATTTTGTCTTGTTATTAGTTGCCTAAGATCTTAACCTTTATTTGAAATACGTCTACTTTTCTAATGTAAACAGTCACAGATATAAACTTTCTCTTTAGAATTATCTTTTCCGTGTCCCCAAGATAATTTATTCTTTTGTTTTCATTTGATTTGGGGAAGTTTTTAATTTTCTCTGATTTCTCTAGTGACCCATTTATTCTTTGAAGGTGTTTTGTCTAGTTTTTCTCTTTCTATTTATTGTTAGTTTTATTCCACTCTGATCAAATAGAATATGAGAAAATATTTCTCCCTCCTCCTCCTTTTCTTCTTCTTCTTCTTCTTCTTCTTCTTCTTCTTCTTCTTCTTCTTCTTCTTCTTCTTCTTCTTCTTCTCCTCCTCCTCCTCCTCTTCCTCCTCCTCCTCCTCCTCCTTCTCCTTCTCCTTCTCCTCCTCCTCCTCCTCCTCCTCCTTCTTCCTCCTCCTTCACCTCCTCCTCTTCCTTCATTTCCTCCTCCTCTTTGTCAAATCTTGCTTTCTGGCCTCTAATGTAACCTATTTTAAAGAGAATTCCATGAGCCTCTGAGAACAGTGTGTATAAAGCAAGTATTAAGCAGATCATTCTGTAGATGTTTTTAAATTCATTTGCTCTGTGGTAAACTTTAACTCTAAAGTTTATTTGTTGATTGGTGCAGAGTTAGGTGATTTATTTGCTGATAAGAATAAGATTTTGAAGTCAACCACTATTGTTATATTTATTTATGGGACCATCTGTTCCATTATATCCAATAGTGATTGTTTTATGAAATTAAGTGCAACTTTTGGTACATATGTTTGCAATTGTTTCATGTTCTCTAAAAAATATTTTTAGTGCTTCCTTGAGAATTTTATACACTGAATTTTGATCAAATTCACACCTCCCCCAGTTCCTCCCAGATTCACATCCACCTCCTTATCCACCCAAGTTTATTCCTCCTCCATTTTTAAGTCTCATCAAGTCCAATTTGGGCTGTTCAAATGCTCTTAGGTGTGGAGCCATCCTTTGGAATACGGTCAGTCTACCAAGAGTCATACCTTGCTACATGCTTTTGATTGCTAGCCTCATTAAATTATAGTAACTTACTTTATTTCTTGTGACTGGTTTTAGATTAACATCTACTTTATTAGAAAAAAGTCGACTTCCAGTTTCCATCTTATTCCTCCAGTTTCCATCTTCGCCCTGGAGCTAACCCTGTGCTACAGCTTTGTGTGACCCAATCCTTCCCAGAGAGAGCTGGTCTCCCAGAAGTGCTGACACACATAAGACCACCACTACAGATCCAATACATGACCCAAGTGGGACCCACCTAAAGCCCACAGAACACAAGAACTGTGGAGCAGCCTAGGATGGATCCTTCCAATTACTGCCTGCATCCCAGAGCTAACCCTTTGCCACAGCTCCCCACAACCCAATCCCACCCAAGAGAGCTGGTCTCCTAAGAGTGCTGGCACTCCTAAGATCACAGGCTCATGGGCACACAGGAGGGACAAGATACAGTCAAAGACAGCAAGACCAGCTAACACCAGAAATAACCAAATGGCAAGAGGCAAGTGCAAGAACATAAGCAACAGAAACCAAGACCTTGGCATCATCATCAGAACCTAGTTCTCTCACCACAGCAAGCCCTGGATAGCCCAACACTCTGGAAAATCAAGATACTTATTTAAAATCATATC
Source organism: Mus minutoides (assembly GCA_902729485.2). Classification (NCBI taxonomy): domain Eukaryota; kingdom Metazoa; phylum Chordata; class Mammalia; order Rodentia; family Muridae; genus Mus; species Mus minutoides. The sequence goes on along the minus strand of LR749517.1, from coordinate 3,225,967 downwards.
TCATAATGATGATAGAGGACTTTAAGAAGGACTTAAATAACTCCCTTAAAGAAATATAGCAGAACATAGGTAAACAGATAGAAGCCCTTAAAAGGGGAACACATAAATCTCTTAAAGAAATACTGGGAAAACACAACCAAACAAGTGAAGGAATTGAACAAAATCATCCAGGATCTAAAAGTGGAAATAGAAACAATGAAAAAAAAATCACAAAGGAAGACAACCCGGGAGATAGAAAACCTAGGAAAGAGATAATGAGTCATAGATGCATCACCAACAGAAAACAAAAGTTAGAAGAGAGAATCTCAGGTGTAGGAGATACCATAGAAAACATTGACACAACAGTCAAACAAAATGTAAAATGCACAAAGGTCTTGACCTCAAACATCCAGGAAATCCAAGACACAATGAGAAGACCAAACCTAAGGATAATAGGTATAGAAGAGAACAAAGATTCCCAACTCAAAGGGCCAGTAAATATCTTCAACAAAATTATAGAAGAAGAGATCCCTAAGCTAAAAAAAAGAGATGCCCATAAACATACAAGAAGCATAAAAAATCTCAAATAGATTGAACCAGAAAAGAAATTCTTCCCATCACATAATAAGTAAAATACCAAATGCACAAAACAAAGAAAGAATATTAAAAGCAGTAAGGGGAAAGGTCAAGTAACATATAAAGGCAGACCTATCAGAATTACACCAGACTTCTCACCAGAGACTCTAAAAGCCAAAGAATCCCGGGCAGATGTCATGCAGACCCTAAGAGAACAAAAATGTTACCCTAGGCTACTATACCCAACAAAACTCTCAATTACCGTAGATGGAGAAACCAAGATATTCCATGACAAAACCAAATTTACACAATATCTTTCCACAATCCAAACTTCCAAAAGATAATAGATGGAAAACTCCAATACAGGGAGGGAAACTACACCCAAGAAAAAGCAAGAAAGTAATCGTCTTTCAACAAACCCCAAAGAAGATAGCCACACAAACATAATTCCACCTTGTCACAGGATTTTCCCTGTCCAATTACATTAATGCATCAGGAGGCCTGTGATTGGACAGGGAAAAGGGAGGCTGAGCGAAGAGTTGCAGATAGAGGGAGCATCTCAGGGAAGAAGGGAAGACCAAGATGGAGGCAGATGTGAACCCAAGTGGCTTTAACCAGCCACAAGTTGTTAGGATATCAGAAAAGTTAGAATATTGGGATAATTTGTCTAATCTCGGTGGGCATCTTATACTACTATTAATTGGCTTGATATTATTGTATGAGCATCTTGTGAATTCAGAATTTATTGATATATAAATCTGACTGGTTAACTATAAGCTTTACGAGTTTTGATTTTACTGGGTTACTGGGTACTGTGATATCTAACCACAAGGTTGGCAGTTCTATTTGGTTACTGGAATGTGGGACCACTGACTACAGGGGTTTATGGCTGAGAAAGAACTAGCAGCTCCAGGAACAAGCAAACCAGAGCTGGGAACACAGCAATCAGATGCTGTGAGGGATAGCTAGAGAGAGTTGCCAGCGGCAGGAACACAGTAAGCCTGCTGGTCCGGCCCCACCAGAGAGTTGGCAGACTCTTTTGTAATATTTTCCCCAACACCACCTCTAACAACATAAATAACAAGAAGCAACAATCACTTTTCCTTAATAATCTCTTAACCTCAATGGACTCAATTCCCCAGTAAAAAGACATAGACTAACGGACTGGATATGTAAGCAGAACCCAGCATTTTGCTGCATACATATAGAAAACACACCTCAGTGACAAAGACAACAGACACTACCTCAGAGTAAAGGACTAGAGAAAATTTTCCAAACAAATGGTCCCAAAAAACAAGCTGGAGTAGTAATTGTAATATAGAATAAAATCGACTTTTGACCAAAAGTCATCAAAAAAAGATGAGGAAGGACTCTTCATACTCATCAAAGGAAAAATCTAACAAGATGAGCTCTCAATTCTTAACATCTATGCTCCAAATTCAAAGACACCCACATTCATAAAAGAAACTTTATTAAAGCTCAAAGCATACATTGCACCTCACACAATAGTGAAAGACTTCAACAGCCCACTCTCACAAATGGACAGATCGTGGAAACAGAAACTAAACCGAGACACAGTTAAACTAGCAGCAGTAATGAACCAAATGGATTTAATAGATATCCATAGGACATTTCATCCTAAAACAAAATAATATACCTTCTTCTCAGTACCTCATGGTACCTTCTCCAAAATTAATTATATAATCAGTCACAAAACAAGCCTCAGCAGATACAAGAAGATTGAAAAATCCCATACACCCTATCAGATCACCATATCAGATCACCATATCAGATCACCAAGGCTGGTCTTCAATAACAGCAAAACAACAGAAAGCCCACAAATACATGAAGGTGAACCACTCTCTACTTAATGATAACTAGGTCAGGGAAGAAATAAATAATGAAAGAAATTAAAGAATTTTTAGAATTTAATGAAAATGAAGGCACAACATACCAAACTTATGAGACCCAATGAAAGCAGTGCTATGAGGAAAACTTGTAGCTCTGTTGCCTCTAAAAATAAACTGTAGAGAGCATACACTGGTAGCTTAACAGCCCATCTGAAAGCTCTAGAATAAAAAGAATCAAATACACCCAAGAGGAGTAGATGACAGGAAATAATCAAACTCAGGGCTGAAATCAACCAACTAGAAACAAAGAAAACTATACAAAGAATCAACCAAACCATGAGTTGGTTCTTTGAGAAAATCAACAAGATAGATAAATCCTTAGGCAGACTAAGCAAAGGGCTCAGAGACAGTATCCAAATTAACAAAATCAGAAATGTAAAGGGAGACATAACAATAGAAAACAAAGAAATTTAAAAAAAATCATCAGATCCTACTACAAAGACCTGTACCCAACTGGAAAAATATGGATGAAGTGGAGAATTTTCTAGACAGACACAAGATGCCAAAATTAAATCAGGATTAGATTAACCATATAAATAGTTCCATAACCCCTAAAGAAATAGTAGTCATTAAAAGTCTCCCAACCAAAAAAAGCCCAGGGCCAAATGGTTATAGTGCAGAATTCTATCAAATCTTCAATGAAGACCTAATACCAATACTCTTCAAACTACTCCACAAAATAGAAACAGAAGGAACACTATCCAATTTGTTCTATGAAGCCACAGTTATACTGATACCTAAATCACACAAAGACCCAATAAAGAAAGAGAACTTCAGACCAATTTCCCATATGAATATCAGCACAAAAAATACTCAATAAAATTCTCACAAACCGAATCCAAGAATACCTCAAAACGATCATTCATCACGATCAAGTAGGCTTCACTCCAGGGATGCAGGGATAGTAGAGAGATCCCTCAACATAATCCGCTATATGAACAAACTCAAAGAAAAATGCACATGGTCAAATTATTAGATGCTAAAAAAGCATTTTACAAAATCCAACACCCCTTCATGATATAAGTTTTAGAAAGATCAAGAATTCAAGGTCCATACCTAAACATAGTAAAAGCTATATACAGCAAACCAGTAGCCCACATCAAACTAAATGGATAGAAACCTGAAGCAATCTCCTGGCATCTGGCTCTTCCTTCTTACCAAGTCCCCACAGTAACTCAGTCTTAAATAATGGGTTTCTTCAAGATGGCACCTAACCACAGCCTAATAAGAAGAGACAAAATGAGCCTTTCCACTGCCAGCTCATGACACCATAAAATTCAGTGTCTTACCAAAACTCTAGATCATATTCTAGGTTCATGAGAGGTGTGGGCACATCCTCCTGGTAAGACTGCCCATCTCCTTCCATCAGGCTGTTAGCTCACCTCTGGTGTAAGGCTTCTGCTTTCTTTCCAATCACCAGGTATCTATTGCTCCATTTTTGTGCTGCTGGCTCCTTTCTTTGAGTTGCCTTTCCACATCTGCCTAAATTCCAGATGTACTAACTCCCTGTCGTGGTTTCCAGTGTTCTGTAGGATAGTCTATCCTTCATTATCCTGATTCTCCTCACTTAGTACACCACAAGCAGGTTTAATTTACTTTATTACTTACCTCAATTGTATGAAAAACAAAACAACAATAAAGAAGCTCTTTCTTATCTGTAAGCTGGAGTACAAGCACATGACCTACTCTGGGATTCACTGTTTTATTATCCATCCCTGTCTCTTTCTGACCTCCTCTCCTTCAATATTCTAAACTCATCAGGGGTGCACCAATAATTGCTTTAGTCTTCTCTGTTTTTATTTTCTCCCAAGCTTTGTACTGAAGCTCTCTTCCTTTTTAATTTCCTCCTTTGTAAAGCTAATAACCATGTTTTTCATGATTCTGATAAAATTTATTTCTCATGGAAAATATTTCCTAGTTCCCGCTCCTGATTCTACTCCCTATGTCTACCTGGAGTACAGACTTCTAATCAGGACAATCCCATAACACTGTGCATAGCACATTTGTCAAGCTCTCTTCTATCTCCTTCCTCCACACTATGAACTTCTTCAGGACAGAAACTGTGTCTTTTGTCTCTGTTAATAGGCTCAGGCAGACACCACGTGCTTATGAAGGCTAGAATTGTCAAACTGGATCCCAACTTTCTCCAGCCCGACTTTTGCTCATGTGCTTCCAGCATTAGTTTTCCTAGTTCTTTATCTCTGACCATAGTCTGACATCTTATCAATGTGGGTCATTGGGTACAAAGAGTCCCAGAAGGATACTGACTGACACGTGCATCCTGACTGACACGTAATCTCTACACAGACTACTGTCTGTTCACTTTCCTGGTGGATAAGAACTATCATTTTTGCCTGTGCATGTACAAAGGAAGGAAATGAGAACATAAACCAAAAGAAACACGTCCAGGTTTCTTTCTCCTGCTCAATTCACTTGAGCCAAGCCACCTCTCCACCATGGGATATATGCCCTTCATCTATAAAATGGCATTAAAAATAACTTCTTTGTCTTTTCTTTTTTTGTTGTTTTTTGTTTTTTCGAGACAGGGTTTCTCTGTGTAGCCTTGGCTGTCCTGGAACTCATTCTGTAGACCAGGCTGGCCTCGAACTCAGAAATCCACCTGCCTCTGCTTCCCAAGTGCTGGGATTAAAGGCGTGCGCCACCACGCCCAGCCTTCTGTGTCTTTTCATACAGCTACTTCATTTGAGTGAAACAATGTAGATGACTAGATTGTAAGTTTTGAATGTTTAAATGTTACTGGTCATAAATCTTCTCAAGTGTGAACTCAAATAAGACTTACCACCTCTCCAAATCATTACTGGTCATTTTTCACAAGGTACAAATAAAGAAATAAGAACTCTCACATGGTAAAGAAACCTGAATGATGACTGCATTCACCTCCTCAATGTAGGAACACTGAGATTTGTTCTTAGGAATAATTCTGTCTAAAGATATCCTGTCCCCTGTAGATGACAGAGGCAATTGCAACAAGGTGAACCATCTGGTTGACCCTGTTGTCCTGGTACCTGATTATTGTAGGCAAATTGTGTAGGGAGGTAGAGATATGCCAGTGTGCCCGTGCTCAGTAAAAGCTGCATCAGCTCCTCCCAGATAAGATGGTGAAAATTTTAAAGTCTTATGTAGATACTCTTTAGCTTGATATTGCAGGAAGTCTCTAGATAATGGAAATGTTTTCATTTGCTATATTAGGCATATGTTATTTCATACATTCCCAAAGAGTTATATATTTTTGAATGTATATTTACATTGAAACCCTTTAGCATTTCCATCTTATGATTTGCTCTGTTGATGACTTACGGGTCACTTTAATTTGTTCAGTGATCATAAAATATTAGAGTCAACCAACTTTCCCAGCTGTGGTCAACAATTTTTTTTCTGCTGTGTCAATAGCTAGAAAAATGCATATGTTATTACAGAAGGACAATAATTAATAGGTTGCTATAAATTCTTTATGCATTTGCCTGTTATGAATAAAAATTTAACCAAATTTATGTAAAGTGATATTTGTCATTACTTATCACGAGGTGATCTGAGGAAACTAAGAAATTAAGAAAAAATTCTAGACCATGTATATTAAGAGAACTTGTGAAGCAGGGGTTAAGCCATTTCTGCAAAGCAGAAAAGTCACTTCCTCCTACTCTCAGGTACCAAACAAATTGGAAGCTACGTTTTCATTTGTTTTGTTTTGTTTTGTTTTGTTGTTTAACCCAAACTAAGAATTGCTTACATAACTTTTTTTTTTAAAAGATTTATTTTTATTTTATTATATGTAAGTACACTGTAGCTGTCTTCAGACACCCCAGAAGAGGGCACCAGATCTCGTTACGGATGGTTGTGAGCCACCATGTGGATGCTGGGATTTGAACTTATCACCTTCGGAAGAGCAGTCGGGTGCTCTTACCCGCTGAGCCATCTCACCACCTGCCTCTTTCCCCATGCCTAGGAAGAGACAACGCATAACCAGAGAAAGGGAATTGAAAGAAGCAAAGAAGCTTCCCTAGTTTGCCCAGAGTAGCTTCTAACAAGCAGAGAATGCCCAGCAAGAAGGCTGAGGTTACAGTTGTCTCCGTCTGCACAACAGTAAATTCACTCACCAATAGCTTGAGTGATGGAAATATGGTGTCCTGAGATGAGACAAATCTAACCTTGAATAACCAGTTATCTACACTACAAAATTAATACTAAATTAGTGCTCACATCCTTATACAATGGGACTACGGAAAACAATAAATTGGAGTCTGCGCAGATCAGCTTGAGGACTGTGGAGGGTGAGCATCAGACTGCAGAAGCAACAGAACTTTTGGGACAGGCAGAAGCCACTCAGCTTCTGGGACAGACAACCGTTTCTGGCTGCAGAAATCCGGGCACCTTCCCCGCAAGAGGAGAGGTGGCCACCCAGGAGGGCTGTGACCCCCAGAGCAAGTAAGGGAGCCATCTTGTCTCCCGAGTCCCTCTGAGACCAGTCTGCACAGATCAGATTGCGGACTGCAGAGGGTGAGCGAGCAGACTGCAGAAGCAACAGAGCTTCTGGGACAGGCAGAAGCCAATCAGTTTCTGGGAGAGATCCCCGGTTCAGGCTATAGACGTCCGGGCACCATCCACGCCAGAAGAGAGGTGGCCACCCTGGAGGGCTGCGACTCCCAGAGCAGGCTGTGCAGGTGAGCACGCAGACTGCGGAGGCAACCCATCTTCTAGGACAGGCCCCTTTTGGGCCTTCATCTTCAACCAGGAGGCAAGTCTGAACATCAGACCTCTGTGCGCCTTCCCTGAAAAGGAGAGCTTGCCTGAAGAGAGTACTCTGACCACTGAGACTCAGAAGAGAGCTGGTCTCCCAGGACAGCTGATAGAGGCTAACAGAATCACAGGAGGAATAGGCTCCAGCCAGAGACAACTATAACAACTAACTCCAGAGATTACCAAATGGCTAAAGGCAAACGTAAAAATCTTGTTTGTTTGTTTGTTTGTTTGTTGTTTGTTTGTTTTTCGAGACAGGGTTTCTCTGTAAAGCCCTGGGTGTCCTGGAACTCACTTTGTAGACCAGGCTGGCCTTGAACTCAGAAATCCGCCTGCCTCTGTCTCCCAAGTGCTGGGATTAAAGACATGTGACACCACAACCAGCAAACATAAAAATCTTACCAACAGAAACCAAGACTGCTCACCATCATCAGAACCCAGCACTCTCAAATCAGCCAGTCCTGGATACCCCAACACACCCCAAAAGCAAGATTTAGATTCAAAATCATATTTCATGATGCTGGTAGAGGACCTTAAGAAGAACTTTAATAACTCACTTAAAGAAATACAGGATAACAGAGCTAAAGGGGTAGAAGTCCTTTAAAAGTCACAGGAAAACATTGCTAAACAAGTGATGGAGTTGAAGAAAACTATCCAAGACCTAAAAATGGACATACAAACAATAAAGAAAACCCAAAGTGAGACAACTCTGGAGATAGAAACCCTAGGAAAGAAATCAGGAAACATAGATGCAAGTATCAGCAACAGAATACACGAGATCAAAGAGAGAATATGAGGTGCAGAAGATTCCATAGAGAACATGGCCACAAAAATCAAAGAAAATGCAAAATGCAAAAAGATTCTAACTCAAAATATCCAGGAAGTCTAGGACACAATGAGAATACCAAACCTACGGATAAGAGGGGTAGATGAAAATGAAGATTTTCAACTTAAAGGGCCAGCAAATATCTTCAACAAAATTATAGAAGAAAACACCCCAAACCAAAAGAGAGAGAGATGCCCATGAACATACAAGAAGCCTACAAAACTCCAAATAGACTGGACCAGAAAAGAAATTCCTCCCGACACATAATAATCAGAACAACAAATGCACTAAATAAAGACAGAATATTAAAAGCAGTAAGGGGAAAAGGTCAAGTAACATATAAAGGCAGGCCTATTATAATTACACCAGATTGCTCACCAGAGACTATGAAAGCCAGAATATCCTGGACAGATGTTATACAGACTCTAAAAGAACACAAATGCCAGTCCAGGCTGCTATACCCAGCAAAATTCTCAATTACCATAGATGGAGAAACCAAAGTATTCCGTGACAAAACCAAATTCACACAATATCTTCCCACAAATCCAGCCCTTCAAAGGATAATAACGGGAAAACACCAACACAAGGACGGAAACTACACCCTGGAAAAAGCAAGAAAGTAATCCTTCAACAAACCTAAAAGAAGACAGCCACAAGAACAGAATCCCAACTTTAACAACAAAAATAACAGGAAGCAACAATTACTTTTCTTTAATTTCTCTTAACATCAATGGACTCAATTCCCCAATAAAAAGACATAGACTAATAGACTGGCTACACAAACAGGACCCAACATTTTGCTGCTTACAAAATGGAAACCTACCTCAGGAAAAAATACAGACACTACCTCAGAGTGAAAGGCTGGAAAAGAATTTTCCAAGCAAACAGTCCTAAGAAACAAGCTGGAGTAGCCATTCTAATATCGAATAAAATTGACATTCAACCCAATGTTATCAAAAAAGACAAGAAGGGGCAATTCATACTCATCAAAGGTAAAATCTACCAAGATGAACTCTAAATTCTGAATATCTATGCTCCAAATGCAAGAGCAGTCACATTCATTAAAGAAACTTTAATAAAGCTCAAAGCACACATTACACCTCACACAATAATAGTGTGTGACTTCAACACCCCATTCTCACCATTGGACAGATTCTGGAAACAGAAACTAAACAGAGACACATGGACACTAACAGAAATTATGAAACAAATGGATTTAATAGATATCTACAGAACATTTATCCTAAAACAAAAGGATATATCTTCTTCTCAGCACCACGTTCTACCTCCTCCAAAATTGACCATATAATTGGGCACAAAACAGGCCTCCACAGATACAAAAATATTGAAATTATCCCATGCATCCTATCTGACCAACATGGTCTAAGGCTGATCATCAATAACAACATAAATAATAGAAAGCCAGCATTCACGTGGAAACTGAACAACACTCACTCAATGATACCTTGGTCAGGAAAGAAATAAAGAAAGAAATTAAAGACTTTTTGAGAGTTTAATAAAAATGAAGCCACAAAATACCCAAAGTTATGGGGCACAATGAAGGCAGTCCTAAGAGGAAAACTTATAGCCCTGAGTGCCTCCAAAAAGAAACTAGAGAGAGCATACTCTAGCAGCCTGACAGCACACCTAGAAGCTCTAGAACTAAAGGAAGCAAATTCACCCAAGAGGAGTAGAAATAATCAAACACAGGGCTGAAATCAACCAAGTGGAAACAAAAAGAACTATTCAAAGAATCAACCAAACCAGGAGCTGGTTCTTTGAGAAAATCAACGAGATAGATAAACCCTTAGCCAGACTCACTAGAGGGCACAGGGACAGTAATCTAATTAACAAAATCAGAAATAAAAAAGGAGACATAACAACAGAACCTGAGGAAATCCAAAACATCATCAAATCCTACTACAAAAGGCTATACACAACAAAACCTGGATGAAATGAACGAAGTCCTAGACAGATACCAGGTACCAAAGTTAAATCAGGATCAGATTAACGATCTGTTTAGTCCCATTTCCTCTAAAGAAATAGAAGCAGTTATCAATAGTCTCCCAACCAAATACAGCCCAGGACCAGATGGGTTTAGTGCAGAATTCTATCAGACCTTCATAGAAACAGAAAGTACCCTAGCCAATTCATTCTATGAAGCCACAATTACTCTGATACCTAAACCACACAAAGATCCAACAAAGAAATAGAACTTCAGACCAATTTTGCTCACAAATATTGATTCAAAAATACTCAATAAAATCCTCACAAACTGAATCTAAGAACACATCAAAATGATCATCCATCATGACCAAGTAGGCTTCATCCCAGAGATGCAAAGATGGTTTAATATACAGAAATCCATCAACGTAATTCACTATAAAAACAAACTCAAAGACAAAAATTACATGATCATCTCCTTAGATGCTGAGAAAGCATTTGACAAAATCCAACACCCATTCATGATAAAAGTCTTGGAAAGATCAGGAATTCAAGGCCCATGCCTAAACATAATAAAAGCAATCTACAGCAAACCAGTAGCCAACATCAAACTAAATGGAGAGAAACTCGAAGCAATCCCACTAAAATCAAGGACTTAGACAAGGCTGCCCACTTTCTCCCTACCTATTCAATATAGTACTTTAAGACCTAGCCAGAGTAATTCGACAACAAAAGGAGATCCAGGGGATACAAATTGGAAAGGAAGAAGTCAAAATATCACTATTTGCAGATGATGTGATAGTATATATAAGTGACCCAAAAAATTCCACCAGAGAACTCCTAAACCTGATGAACAGCTTCAGTGCTGTAGCTGGATATAAAATTAACTCAAACAAATCAATGGCCTTTCTCTACACAAAGGATAAATGGGCTGAGAAAGAAATTAGGGAAACAACACCCTTCACAATATTCACAAATAATATAAAATACCTTGGTGTGAATCTAACTAAGGAAGTGAAAGATCTGTATGTTAAGAACTTCAAGTCTCTGAAGAAAGAAATTGAAGATCTCAGAAGATGGAAAGATCTCCCATGCTCATGGATTGACAGGATAATATAGTCAAAATGGCTATCCTGCCAAAAGCAATCTACAGATTCAACGCAATCCGCATCAAAATTTCATCTCAATTCTTCACTGAGTTAGAAAGGGCAATTTGCAAATTCATCTGGAACAATAAAACACCTAGCATAGCAAAAACTCTTCTCAACAATAAAAGAACCTCTGGTGGAATGACCATGCCTGGCCTCAAGCTGTACTACAGAGCAATTGTGATTAAAAAAACCTCCATGATACTGGTACAGCAACAGACAGGTAGATCAATGGAATAGAATTGAAGACTCAGAAATGAACCCACACACCTATGGTCACTTGATCTTTGACAAGGGAGTGAAAACCATCCAGTGGAAAAAAGACAGCATTTCAACAAATGGTGCTGGCACAACTGCTGGTTATCATGCAGAAATATGTGAATTGATCCATTCTTATCTCCTTGTAAAAAGCTCAAGTCTAAGTGGATCAAAGAACTCTACATAAAACCAGAGACACTGAAATTTATAGAGGAGAAAGTGGGGGAAAGCCTCGAAGATAGGGGCACAGGGGAAAAAATTCCTAAACAGAACAGCAATGGCTTGTGCTGTAAGATCAAGAATTGACAAATGGGACCTCATAAAATTGCAAAGCATCTGTAAGGCAAAAGACATTGTCAATAAGACAAAAAGGCCACCAACAGATTGGGAAAGGATTTTTAGCAGTCCTAAATCTGATAGGAGACTAATGTCCAATATATACAAAGAGCTCAAGAAGCTGGACTCCAGAAATTCAAATAACCCCATTAAAAAATGGGGTATAGAGCTAAACAAAGAATTCTCAAGTGAGGAATATCGAATGACAGAGAAGTACCTGAAAAAATGTTCAACATCCTTATTCATCAGGGAAATGCAAATCAAAACAACCCTGAGATTCCACCTCACTCCAGTCAGAATGGCTAAGATACAAAAACTCAGATGACAGCAGATGCTGGCGAGGATTTGAAGAAAGAAGAACACTCCTCCACTGCTGGTGGGATAGCAAGCTTGTACATCCACTCTGGAAATCAGTCTGGCAATTCTTCAGAAAATTGGACATAGTACTACTGGGAAGATCCAGCAATACCTCTATTGGGCATATACCCAGAAGATGTTCCAACTGGTAATAAGAACACATGTTCCACTATGTTCATAGCAGCCTTATTTATAATAGCCAGATTCTGGAAAGAACCCAGATGTCCCTCAACAGAGGAATGGATACAGAAAATGTGGTACAGTTACACAATGGAGTAGTACTCAGCTATTAAAAATAATGAATTTATGAAATTCTTGGGCAAATGGATGTATCTGGAGGACATCATCCTTAGTGAGGTAACCTAATCAGAAAAGAAGTCACTTGATATGCACTCACTGATAAGTGGATATTAGCCCAGAAACTTAGAGTACCCAAGATACAATTTACAATACACAAGAAACTTAGAATACCCAAGATACAATTTACAATACACAAGAAAATCAAGAAGAACGAAGACCAAAGTATGGATACTTCATTCCTTCTTAGAATAGAGAACAAAACACCCATGAAAGGAGTTATAGAGACAAAGATTGGAGCTAAGACGAAAGGATAGACCATCCAGAGACTACCCCACCCAGGGATCCATCCCATAATCAGCCACCAAACCCAGACTCTATTGCATATGCCAGCAAGATTTTGTTGAAAGGACCCTGATATAATTATCTCAAGTGAGGCTATGCCAGTGTCTGGCAAATACAGAAGGGGATGCTCATAGTCATCTATAGGATGGAACACAGGGCCCCCAATGGACTAGCTAGAGAAATTACCCAAGGAGCTGAAGGGGTCTACAACCCTTTAGGTTGAACAACAATATGAACTAACTAGTTCCCCCAGAGTTCGTGTCTCTAGACGCATATGTAGCAGAAGATGGCCTAGTAGGCCATCATTGGGAGGAGATGCCCTTGGTCTTGCAAAGATTATATGCTCCAGTACAGAGGAATGCCAGGGCCAGGAAGAGGGAATAGGTGGGTTGGAGAGCAGGGTGGGGGGAGGTTATAGGGGGCTTTGGGGATAGCATTTGAAATGTAAATTAAGAAAATAACTAAAAAAAGAAAACAATGAATTGGAATATTGGAATTGTTAATGAAAATGGAAGAGATTTATTTCCTGAATGAACAGAGAGTGTCAGTAAACACCGAAGCTATTATTGTGTGCTTTGTTGAAAAACAATGTCAAATATCAAGGAACTAGTGGGATGGCGCAGTTGGTAAAGTGTCTGACCCAGAAGCCTAAGGACCTGAACTTAATCTTCAGCATCCACCTAGAGGCCATGTGCAGTGACATGCCTCTGTGACCCCATGCTGGGCAGACAGAGACAGGCAGATCCTTAAAGCTCATACACCAGCCAACCTGGCCTAATTGGTGAACTCCAAGTTCAGAGAGAGATTCTGTCCCAGAGGTGTCCAACCATTGTGGCATCAAGGAAGTGGGCAGAGCTCGGCCATTCACATGGAAACAATAAGGAAACAGCAAGAGAACTCTTACATTAGCAGATTTTATATATTCCTGTTTTTTTTCTACCTGGGCTCCTAGCCTAGGGGATCATACTGCACACATTCAGGGCAAGTCTTTCTCCTTTTTATTAACCCTCTCTCGACACTCACTAGTGGACACACCCAGAGGTATACTTTACTAATCTCTTGGTTATTTCTCAGTGCAATCCTACCAACATTCAACATTAACCACCATAGCTATGCTGTCCAGTCTAGATCCACAGTCTCTGAAGTACACTGTGCTGGTTAGTCTGTGTTCACCACAACCATCCATTGTCTTCCCTACCCTCCCTTGTTCCTTGCCTCAGAAGGCTGATTTGAACTGACTGCATTACCAGCTGTCTTGCCCTCTTTCCAGGTGGGTCAGGCCAATGAAAGTCGCCGAGCTTGATCAGAGGACAAAGAACACTATCATCTCTGTCTCCACACAGGTGACCGTGATGGCTGGATTCCATAGCAGCCTCCCTCTTACAACCCAAGCTCTCTTGAGACTCAGAAGCCTATTCCTGGCTAAGGATGTGTACTCTGGCATGGAAGGATATTTCCCAACGCACGCATCCATGAAAAGTGTGTGAACAAAGGAACTATTGTCGTGCTTCTTCCACTCCCCACTACAATGCCTGGCCCTGAGCAGTCACACTACTAAAACATATTATTTAAAGAACTCTGTGGGTTAAGAAGAGCAATCAATAGCTAAAAATTTCAGTTGGAAGCCTATTGATTTTTCCCCCCATTTTAGAAAGATCACAAGCCTGGAAGAACAATAGACAGTTTCTTTTGGTGACTATTCTGAGCACTGACTGTGACGCTTCCCCAAGGGCACTTGTCTGAAGCTCACCTCTCGTCACTCCTACAGACACGTCCCCCCATAAAGAGCAGAGCAACTTCGGCTCCTGTCAGACGGATTTAATAATGCATCTCCAATAGTTCATGTGAATGTCTAGTGAGACTAGCATGGCCATGTGTTGTTATCTGTGTCCGATTTCCTGTGTGTTCTTCTGTTTAAAGACGCTGAGAATCCCCTTAAAATTATTAGAAAGCAGAGCCATGTCTTCAAAAAGATCTTTTCATTCTCACCAGGAAAAATAATTCACTTGATTTCTGTTCCTTTTCCAAAATGGCTTGTTTCCTCCTTACTGGCAACGTGTCACCTCTTCTGAGCAGATTCACTCACAGGCACAAGGAGAGTGTTGCCGTCACTTAAAGAAAGACGGTCTTGTGGGAGTCTCAGACAATGAATCCCAGAACATGATTTTCAGATGTTGGCACTTTAATGAAACACGGGATATACATTGCTGCCAGGTAGCTCCAATGCTCACTTTTAAGCTTTCCTTATGTTACCATTTATTTGCCCAAAACACTGCCTTATGTTATTTTCTCCATTTCTATTTGCCTACATTTCTGTAGAGCATTCCTAACACTCCAGACTCTTTAAAGCCCATTTGAAAAATAGCCACTAACAAGAGAAAGATCTTTTAAAGCCCCTGGGCAACTGCATTCAGGTAAGAACAAAGAATTTAATTTGAGGCTCAGAAGTAATGAGACTGGTGGGAATTCCAAACCTTGTTCAGCAGTACACGCCTGAGAATTCTTTCATATCAGTGGTTGCCTTGTATTAAAATAACAGCTTGAGATACAGGTGATATCTCTAATATCAATTGTTTCTAGAGCCATAACCCCTAGTATTATTCAGACAAATGGCTGTTCTCGGCACTGAGCCCCTGGATACCTAGCTTTCCCCAAAGGCTGGTAGCTCTCTGAATAGCCATAGCAATCCTGCAGTTCCCCTACCTGCCTCAGAGGATCAGAGAACACTGTCTGCTCAGCTCCTGATCTATATGGAGTCCATCAGCAATGCCACGAGTGCAAAAGAGCAGGGGAAAAGTGGTACCCTCCATCCTTGAAATGGTACCCTCCATCCTTGAAATGGTAACCTCCATCCTTGAAATGGTACCCTCCATCCTTGAAATGGGTAACCTCCATCCTTGAAATGGGTAACCTCCATCCTTGAAATGGTACCCTCCATCCTTGAAATGGGTAACCTCCATCCTTGAAATGGGTAACCTCCATTCTTGAAATTGTACCCTCCATCCTTGAAATGGGTAACCTCCATTCTTGAAATGGTAACCTCCATCCTTGAAATGTTAAAGATCTCAAAAATGCTCCTAAGTGAGTCTGAGGGGTTATGTACAGAGAATATCCCCAAAGCAATTGGTATATCCAAGCAAGAATGCAACTTAGGCGGGTATGGTGGTTGCCTACACACACCTGTAACTCTCAGGAGGCTGACATACTATTAAAGAGGCTCTGGACAGCCTGGGTTACACAGAGTCTGAAGCCAGGCTTAACTGCATACCAAGAGCCTATGTTTGTTTGTTTGCTTTTAAATGAATGTAGCCTAAGGAGGCTAATTTCATCTTCCACTTTGTGGGTTTAGGAGAGCACCTCTCATACAGAATGCCATCAAAATGGGTCTACTACAGCTGTGTTGATTTGTGATCACAAAGTCCACTGCTGTCCTGAATATTGCCTTTCAAACACTTTCTATTGTAACTAAATAAGTCATTGACTATATAAAAGGAGTGTTTACTGAACTCTAAGCCAGGGGTGGAAGTAAAGCTATAAGTAGCCAAGTATGGCTACTGATCTCAAGATTGCAACCTGCCTAAGCAAAGAAATCTTAACCAAAGAATATGGGTTAGAGGAGTAATTATATACATGACCCAAGTTCAAAACTGCATAGTAGATGTTGGTGGGAAATGGAGGAAACTCTGAGTGCGTGTTGTTGATATGGGGACAGCTATGTCAAGGACCCCAATGTTTCAGACTCATGGGTGTGGCAAAGCCTTTCCCCGGTGAAGCACGGAGGCACGGCAAAGGCTTTGTCTGATCCAAGTGCTTACAAATGATTGACCTCTCAGTCACAGCTTCCTCTGGGATGGCTTCAGCCTGAGCCTGCTTTCCTCCAGAGATCGCCAACCAAGATTAACCGAACCTGCATCCAATAAGCCTACTTCTGCAATTCCCCCGAGGTGTGAAATAAACTTCCTGCATTTCCGGGTTGCTGCTTCTGGTGCATCAGCGTGCACATGGCTCACTCGACCCCAACACTTCTGTCTGTGTGTCTGTCCTTTCCTCATTCTCTTATCACCATGGTTATGTTGTGGTCTCTGAAGCTGTATCAAGGTACATGTTGACTCCATTGGGGCTAAAGAAGACAGCCACATCAAGTACAGAAGTCAAGGCACATCTTTCTGTGTAAGCACCTATTAGTGCAGCTTGCGTGCAGGAAGACCTTATTTGTGGGAATATTGTGCTCTGCCATTTTTATATCCTCATTCTCACGCTTTCGGGAGTATCAGTTAAATAAGAGTTATGCCGAGTTTCAAAATAAACTAGATCTCTCTCTCTCTCTCTCTCTCTCTCTCTCTCTCTCTCTCTCTCTCTCCCTCTCTCTCTCTCTCTCTCTCTCTCCCCTTAGAAACCAATTTCTTTTAAAAATCAAAACAAAGACAAAATTCAGTTTTCTGGGTTTCGTCACCTCCAAAGGCCCTCTGTGGTGGTTACTTTTAAGAGCTGGCTTACTTTGAGAAATGTTGAAGTGGTCCTTCAAGGTGTCTGTGAGGGTGACCAGAGGAAGTGGGTGAGGAACTGTAGTGGCTAGTCCTGGTTGTCAACTTGACTATATCTGGAATGAACTACAATCCAGAATTAGAAGATTCACCAGTGATCCTAATCCGGAGGCTGGGGCATACAAGTTTCTGACCTGGATCTTGGCATGGAGGTCTTGAGGCATAGTGGCTGTGAATTCCAGAAGACAGGGGGAGACCTCTGAGTTCAAGGTCATCTGGGATTAAAGGTGTGGTGGCACACACCTTCTGCTGGAGACCTACATAAGGACGTTGGAAGAAGGAAGATAGACTTTTTCTCTCCTTTGCCTGCTTGCCTTGTGGGACTGAGCGACTGTTGATCCTTGAACTTCCATTCACAGCTGCTGCTGACCATTGTTGGGAGTTGGACTGCAGATTCTAAGTCATCAACAAATTCCTTTACTATGTAGAGACTACCCATAAGTTCTGTGACTCTAGAGAACCCTGACTAATGAACCCAATGAAATGACCATGATTGCAGGCACCAGTCAATCAGCCAAGAGCCTGGAGAGAACAGAAAGGTTAGACAAAGGTGATTTCTTCACTCAATTCCAGAAGCTGGAAAGTCTAATATGAAAGACCATGAGACACACCCCTGCCCAGGGCGGGAGGTGAGAGGAGGTAAGGGGGAGGGAGAGAGAGAGAGATGAATTTCTTTTTATAACATGAACCTGCTCCAAAATCAGCATTAATCCTCATGAGTGCAGAACCTTCATCTGTTAAAGGCACCATTACTCAACACTAATACACTGGGGACTCTTCCCAGCATGCAAAATTTGGGGCAGGGCATATACTGAAACTTTAGAACTGACTGTCTTAGGGCAGCTGCTGGGACTGCCTGAGAAGCTTTGGTTTATGGGCTATTCCAGGTGATGGGACTCCTGCCACAAGTCTGGGAACCATAGATACTGTGCCAATTTCAGAGAAACATCTTATCCCCATTTGTGACACCCAAATCTGGACTAAGGTATTCTTCTCTACATTGCAGGGCTTCTTATCCCAGCCCTTACAGGTTTCCAGAAAACCCACGACACATGGAAAGGCTCCAGATTGAGTGGGGAAAATGGTGGATGGGCACATACTTTTTCTTAGGTTACCTGAGGCTCCAGAACACAGCAGAGGGGACTTGCTGCTGAGAACTGACTGAGCTCTCTAGGTGTCCACTGCAGAACTCAGGTGCCTTTCTGGAGTCAGTACATACATAGATACTAGGTAAAATAAGCAAGAGAATTCTCAAGCCAAGTACTAAAATGAATCAGCATTGTTGGCTGAACCCCCCGGATGAATGCAATACATTGAACTTATGCATTCCTTTCCGGAGCCCTGGAACCCTCTGGAATGGACAGTACCATCTCCATTTCAGTTTTGAGGAACATCAGATATAACAGTTATGGGGCAATCACTTGTTATCAGATACCACTATAAACATTTCACAATACAAGAGATCAGTAATTGTTCCAACAACTCTAGAGAGCAGATTCTATTATCCCCATGTTACAAATGAAGAAACAGCCTTCCCAGAAGTCCACTTCTCTCATCTCTATCACAAAAAGTAACAATAGTAGCCCTGCACACAGGAGCTATTCTAAGCATCCTTTTTATTGAAGACGAGCCTAAAGCAGAAAAGGGGGCAAATAACTTGCCCATTCTCTTAGCAAGAGGCGGAACTAGAATCCAAGAATATTCTCTACTGTCTCATTTCTAGTTTTGACCTTGCTGGATAAGTGTTAATTTTTTTTTCAAGGCCGGAGCTTGTGTGGATGCCATGTCTAATCTAGTAACTTCCTTTGTCATTTTAAAGCTCCGTGCACAAGGTAAGCAGGATTCTGGGCACCGCTCTTAAGTTTCTGCACAGTCCCCCATTACCACCCTGTGTTGCCCGCAGGTCTCTGGTCACAGTATGCCAGGCCACCCTCAGCTGGTTCCCAGACCACACAAGGTCACACCAGTCACCCAGGGATGCCAGAGCTCACAGCTGCCGTTTACAATCACGGACACAATGGGAGCAGACAGCCCGGCTGCTCACACGGCTCCGCGATATCACATTACTAATATTGCCTCTGTGCAGTGTTCTGAGACCATTCTGAGCCCGGTTACAAAAATAGTCATGACTCTCATCGGGGCTGAGACTGTTGGTTTTGTTAGGTGAGAACACTTGAGGAATATAAAATGCATGAGAAAGAGTGGCAAAGAGGAAAAGCATTCGAAGGATGTTTGGGGTCAAACAGAAGTCACCCAGCAGTGCAAAACCGCCTGACCATTGCTTTCGGCGCAGCTTAAACCTGAGGTCTGAAGAATTAATCAGTTCCTCTTCCCTTTGGTTCCTTCCAAATTACAAAATGTTGAATTGGATCGTGTGCCTTTAACTGCGTGTGCATGTGTTAAAAGCAAAACTACAGATCTTTTTAATGTCCCCCTGGTCTACACACAGGCACTTCCACATCATGAGATTTGTGTGCTCAAAGCACACCGCATTTGTATGCCTAACCACTGATTTCTGCGGGACTCTTAATATTATGCAAGACTTTTCCCTTCCTTTGCTCACCTCCTGTGACTGTGCTGATTCGGCGTTTTATAGACGCATCAATTTTCCTTTAGAAGCTGTGCCGAGAATGTGCGAGTCCCTGGGCCAGTTTCTTATTGAAATCAGATGTAGAATCAGCTCAGAGTTCGGTGATAGGCTGCCCCCTAGTGAAACTTTTCAGCTCCGCAGTCAACCTGCAAATTCCCCGCGAAGAGCTCTGCAGAGCCCTCTCAACAAAGGAGAAATGTTCTTCAGAGGAGGGTGGTGGACCCTCGTGTAATTCGATCTTCATCCTGTTTTCTGGGCGTTTGGAGGTTCTGTGAATTTTTTCTTGATAATTCAAGATTGTCTTAAAAACCTACCCTCAAAGCGCATTCTTTTGTCTGCCAATAAAAATACCTCTGGTAGTGAAAGCGGCTAAGGTCTGCACTAGGAAGCCGCATCTGTTTCTGCTTATTACACCTGCCTATTGTGTGATGGTTTTTCCTTCCCATGTATCTGCACAACGCAAGCATGCTATGTGCTTCAGGTTCCCTAGCCTCTACTTTCTACAGAAGCTGAAGATCTGTCTTTATAGAGGGTTAAATTTTGTAGGAGGCATTTTGCATGCTCCTTACATGGAAATTCTCAAGTTTAATCGTTATTGCTATTACTATAGAATTATTTGTTTTAGACGAGACTCTTAAATGTTAAGCTAAATGCTGCTTACAGGTTGTATTGCTGCAGATGTGAAATTGCCCATAATTAATACAGTCCATAAATTATAAGTTAATATTTAGCAACTTGATAGCAGTAGCAAATTTATCCATCTTTGATGAGTGTGTCCATGACACACACCCCTTTCCTAGGCACACTTCAGCCGAAGGCACCCTCAGTCTGAATGATTGTCTAAATGTTCATTCTGAACATCAGAGAATGAGAAGGATGACAATTGCTATATCAGCTGGGCGTTGGACCCTTGTGCTCATTTTCTGGTATTTTGTTTGTATAGATGCCATCCAAGATTAGAATCAAAGAATGTTCTTCATTTTGTTTCATGGCTGTATTGTGGCTTCTGAAGTTCTCTAGAAGAATGTGTCTCTTAGTTTCAACTACTTATGTATTTTATTAAGTATTATCCACTTTATAGATAGATGAGGTCTTTTTTTTTTCCCCTATGAAACAACAGTTACTGTCAGACATTGGGACACTTTCTTCAGAAATAATGCGATCTGGCTCACAGAATACACATCATCATCCCTACAACCCACGGCCTGTTACTAGCCATCAGGCTCAAACCAAAGCTCTTTCCTGTCAATGTTGTTCCATATCTTGCCCTTGCAATTCCTGAGGACTCTATGTTGCTCCCACTTTAAGATGCACACAGAAAGGTCAGCATCTTGCCTCGGTTCGAGTGTTCTAAATTAAAGGAACCTGCTCCATCGATCCCAGACAAGAGTGAATGAGGGCTATCCCTAGGGAGTGGAAGACAGGCCAGGCCTCTCCCCAGAGAGTCTCCCCAAGGTTGTTTCTTCTTTCCAGCCATAAATAAGTTATGAAGGTGAATTTTCTCTACTTACACAGAGGCATTGATGGATCAGGAGGAGGGGGGGGCCTTCAGAGAAGCACTGCTAAGAACAGGTTAGAAGCAACCGGCCAGCAAGCGCCCCCTGCTGGTGCACTGACTATGCTGAGGCGCTCAGGAAAGATATTCCATGACTTTACCCACAAAGGTCATTCAGGGGCTGGCAATTTCGTGGCTGGGCAAATATTGGCAATACTTTTCTCCTTCAGTCTTTAAACTGGGGGAAACAGTTATAGTTTGGATTTGATTTGCCTTGGGTTTTAGTCCATCGCCAACACTCAGAATGAATAGCCATTACTAAGAATCCTTGCTCCCCGGGTGTGAAGACCTTACTAGAATACATAATCTGCCTTTTTTTAATAAAATAAGTCACTGCAAGGGGATATTAATATTTTTCTATTTTTAGGATACCTATAAGAAGCAGTGTATGAGGATAGATAATTGATGACTCTGCAATACTGACTTGTTTTGTTTGTTTGTTTGTTTGTTTTTGTTTTTTTGATGAAATAACACCCTTTCCTGCCCTGTTGTTGGGCTTGCCCATGTACCTTGCTGAGACTAACGGACATAAGTACTTTCCCATTCTTCATCTGGGCATTAGGAGATGTCACGTGTCTCTGATCGCCTCTTAACCCATCTTTGCCTGCGTAATAGCTAATGACCTAGGAATATAAAGTTAGGGAGTCCTGTCTCTAATCCACACTTGTAAACCACATCCAGCCTTGAGTTTGTTCCTTAAGACAGTTTTTTTTTCCCTCATTAAGTCCCTAGCCTCAGAGGCAAATTAGGAGGAAAGAAAAATTATCCCCATTTTATAGATGACAAGACTGAAGTGGGTGAAATGAAGTAACTTGGTTAAAGATGAAGTTTGTAACTGACTGCAAAAACTTCAGCCCAAGTCTGTCTCTCCTCCTTTTGCTTTGTTGTTTTGTGAACAGAGGTGCCCAGGATGTTTGGTTGACTACTGGGGAAAGGTAAATAAGAGTGAGACAATCAGCAGGTGGCACTTATATGACAAGAGTTTTTTTAAAAATGATTGCTTAAAAAGCATTAGAGCTGCCGGGCAGTGGTTATGTAGTTAAGGAAAGCAAGCCATCTACCCAGCTGCTGATCTGAGCTTTGAAATGACTCTCTTATGATTAGAACCTTCTCAAACTAAGAGAAAGCAGAGACGGAACCATGATGCTGGTTGCGAAGGTCTAGAGAGCAGCTTTACAGGGTCCTGGCACCGCATCAAATTATAAGGAATCAGCCAATGTTTGTCCCAGGGTCAGATGTTTGAACATAGCTAAAGGGGAACTGAAAAGACCATGAGACCCCCACAATTGGGCTAGAGAATCCTATATGTAGCTAGCCATCATCAGTGTGACTTTCAATATATATATTTTAACAGCCAGGGCATAAGATGGATGTTATGTCCAGCACTTATGCAGTGTCTGTCTCCAAGTGCCTAAGTTGTGTCAAGGAGATGCAAGAGCACAAAGTGAGTTGTAAAGTAAATTAGCTGCCTTTCTCTCAAAACATTTCTATTCCCACAGAAGAATGAAGGACAAATCATGGTTATTCAGTCATGTATCTTAATAGTATGCTCAGGAATTTTCTCAGATATGAACCAATTAAACCTAGCATATCAAAGAATACAGTTGACAGAATTACTGCCTATGAATCAATGTGAGCTCTCTTGACAGAAGTAGAATCTTGAAAGCCTTCACCGCTGTGAACCCAACAGCACCCTCGTATGTACAGCTTCAGAACTCAGCAAACAGCTTTCCAAACGGCCAATGACTGAAGGCGCTCATTAGTAAATAATCTCCCAAAGGGCGATGTAAACCTACGCATTCTAGCATGAACACATAAAGTTCTCGCTTGATTTCAGATACTGCTTTGCAGTCAATCTCTATGAAACTGACACTCGTTGAGTTTTGATAAATTTAAAGAAGAAAGGGATAGCTATCTGAAATGGCTATTAAGTGGTACTCTTAGTTTTTTTCTAACTGTATGTCAATATGAGGCCAGATTGTTTTTGTATGGTTCAATCGGAGCACCATATATAGCAATAAATTAAATACAGAAACAGATGTAAAAAAAAAAAAAAAACTCAGCCACTTTTACTGAGCCAGCTACTTTAGAGATTTGCAGAATTTCTTTTTTAATGAAAGCTACTTTTACCATTAGATTTTTCACTTCCCAAAGTAATTATTTCCAAAAGTAACACTCAACTAATATAACATTTAACAGTTTCTGAGTGAGGTATTAAGTGTTTCAACATTATTTTCTAACTTCCAACATGATTAACATTGATAGATAACACACACAAAGGAACTGAGAGGTTGGGTGGCTGGAGAGATGGCCCAGCAACGAAAAGTACTAGCTGCTCCTCCAGAGGACCTGGGTTCAATTCCCAGCACCCATATGACAGCTCACAGCTGTCTGTAACTCCTGTTACAGGGTTTCTGACACCTCACACAGACATACATGCAGAAAACTACTAATGAACATAAAATGAAAATAAATTATAAAAAGAAACCAGCCTGGAATATATAAGTGGGCTACAGACCAGTGAACCTACATAGAAGACATTGTCTCAAAATCTGAGCTGGGACCAAATGTCAGTGTCCATGGTCAGTGCTGCCACCAGAGCCTATGTTGACATCCATGATCAGGGCTGCCACAGGAGACCGTGTTGACATCCATAGTCCATGCTCTCGCCAGAAGTCATGTTAAGTAAGGTCTGTGGTCTGTACTGTCACAGGGACCATGTGACTGTGTTCTGAACTGCTACAAGAGGCCATGTGGCTATCTGGTCCACCAGAAGACATGTGGAAGTTCATGATCTAAGCTGCCCCTGGCTGTTATGAGCAAGAAAACTTCCTTTGCAGTGGTATTGATGCCTGCAGACTCATAATTGAGAATGAGAGACATTGAAGAATTCTGTGACAACCTCCTGCTCCACCAGGATTTTAGAAAAACCGTCTAGATGGGAAGCCATTGAAAAAAAGCCCTTAAATTTTTGTTAAAGCTACTGAAATGCAGTTTTTCACAGTTGATGGCTTCTGGCAGGGGGTGGGGAGTGGGGGTGGGGAAGGGCTCAGTTATGTTTAAGGGGTTGCCTACTCCAGTGAGTATATGGGCATCACAAATTGGAGTTGGTATTTTTTTCCTTTTGTGTGTGGGGGGAAACAATGGTAGGGGGGGTGGACCTAGGAGGAATGAGAAACAAGAGTGATCAGGTACATTGAATGAAATTCCCAATAATCAAAGAAATTGAGGGTTTTTTTAAAAAAATAACTTAAAAGTATAAATAACATTTAAAACCAAAAATAAAAAATTGAGACTTGCTGATTTATATGGACAAGCTGAGCTTAAACTGGTGTTACTCTGGACACCAGTGTAAAGATGGCTGTATCTTGAAGGTAGACAGAAATATGCATCATAGTGTGTACCAGAAAGTCCTGTCACCAGAAAGACAGATTTTCATAAAAGGGATAAATTTAAAACTTGAAATGACTGGGAAACCTAAACTTTACTTGACCTTTTTTTGTAGGCCAGTAGGATGGGAATTTAAATTAGATATTTCCATTCAATCACTGAGAAACAGAGATACAGCATCTAGAGATTTCACTTTTTGGATCTAACACACCATGCCTAGAATCACTCGCAGCCCCTCAAGTAGCAGCTAAATAAGGGCCACATAGATGTAAGATATGGCTTCCACCCTGGAGAAACTTAGGGTTCTGAGCACTAAAGCTCTTTCCCAAATCTTCGGGACCCTATGTGTTCTCAAAACCAATTTGAAGTCAGCAATACAAGTATAATTCCTCCTGGAGATTGACAGAGAAGGAAAGAGACCCTTCGCCCTGTGTCTTCCGTCTTC
Source organism: Mus minutoides (assembly GCA_902729485.2). Taxonomy (NCBI): domain Eukaryota; kingdom Metazoa; phylum Chordata; class Mammalia; order Rodentia; family Muridae; genus Mus; species Mus minutoides. Next base: position 3,200,712 of record LR749517.1, on the reverse strand, counting down.
CCGTCGCCTCCCTTATCGACACCGTCTTCTGCGTGGCTGCAGGAGTGATTAATTTGTCCTTTACACACTAGTCGACCCCTAAAGTCAGACTTTATTGAAGTAGGGGAGTGTGAACTCGACTTGTTTACAAGTGAGGGACGGATGCTTCTCGTCTCTCCTTTAATGTCTCTTAGATGGGGAGTCCCCGCTCAAATTCAGTGAAGGCATGTTCTGCTGAAAGTACAGTGAAGGCTGCAGGGATGGCTCAGTGGGTTAAGAGTGTATACTGCTCTTGCAAAAGGTTCAGTGTCCAGCACCCACATCTGGCAGCTCAGAATATACTGTAACTCGCATGTCAGGGGACCTAACACCCTAGCCTAGGCTCCTTGGATACCTACATTCACATATGCACACAGGCACACACACACACAATTTTTAAAATATATCTTTGTGGGGAGGAGTTGGAATCACACATTGTAGGGAATTAAGGGAAAGAAGAGATCATTCTGACTTCACTGGTTCCATTGAAGCACTCTTCAGGCCTGGCTTCCAACCATCAGCTCTGGGCCAAATGGAGCCCAGGCTTACTTCTTAGCAATCATCTTCCCAGTGGCTGGCCTCTCAGTTGGCTTTAAGCCTCACACCAATTTTAGCAGAATTAGCAGAACACAGATCCTTCTACTCTGTGCCCTTGAGGGGTCCTCCACAGAACTTCAACACACCCCTCCATACGCAGCCCACAAGGACCTTGGTATCCAAAGTAATTGGTGTAAGTAGTTAATTTTCTTTATAGTCTCATGAGAACAGGAGAGGGTGGAGTGTTTTGCACAGAGAAGTGACTGCTAAACCAAATTGCCCCAGCAGAGAGCCTGGTGTTTAGGCCCTCGGACTTCTTGTCCTTGGCGGCTTTCTTTGCTCGGATGAGTGACAACTTCTCAAGTCCATCTCCCTGCACTTGACAAAGATGACCAGCTGCCTTGTGTGCTGACAATGTGCTTCTTGGTTGCTTGTTGCACTGAAGGCTGCCACCCAGCTTTTCCAAGTACAGTCAATATTAAATCTGTAGTGTCACAGGTGACTGACTGCATAGGTTTTATGCTTGGATCTTGGACATAAATTTCTCTTTTGTTCATGAGATATAATTGGTGTTAGTAACTTCAGGCATATATATATATATATATATATATATATATATATATATATATATATATATAATCTCAACAGCTGTTATATTTAACATTTCTATCATCTAAAATCTGATGAATTTAGGCTAGAGATACAGATTTGTGAGTTGTGTCAATGGTGGGGATAATTGAAGTCCAGAATGTGGATGAGGTCTCATGGGAAGAGACATTAAAGGCTGACCCTTTAGAGAACAATAGAGTGGGGAAATAGAGAAGCATGTCTCTAGAAAAGACTACTTGGGAAGACGTGACGGAGGCTGGGTGGGTTTAAAGAAGAAAGTGTCAGATGGGGCCAGAACTCAGCAGTGTGAAGCTGATGAGAATGCAAGTCAAACAAGAGACAAACCGTGTCCGGGGGCTTGTGACTCTTGGGTACCGATAACCTCATCAATAGCTGATTCTGGAAACAGCCAAATTAGAGTATATTGAGAAGTGAGTGGAAGGCAAGTCTGAGAGGGTTGCAGGAGTTGCAGAAGCCTCCTCCTGACTCACCACCCCAGCTGGCTGGGGTTTGTTCTGGGATTTGCTGCCAGTAACTCACTGTGAGTCCAGCCACTCTAAGCTGTCTGGAAGACTGATAGCCAACTCCACACCCAGCTTCATCTGCTAGACTAGAATATTGTCCATGTCCTCTCCCAGGGAGCAAGTCATTTTATTTTATCAAAATATGAAGTAAATATAGACTATTATTTCATCTAAATAGAAGCTGTCTCGAAAGAGCATAAGAATTATCAAGACTGGTGAAAATGTTGAGCATGTGAGAGTTGCCTCTGTTCGCCCAGCGGAACATTTACTGAACCTTGGAGAATTATCTCTAAAGAGATAAGGGTGCACAGTTAAAAAGATCTTGGCCCTTTCCTTGAGGACCGATTGTCCAGAGAGGAAGAAGGAGGCATAGACTGCTAGTTCACTATATAGAATGTGAACCTCTGACAACAAAGGCTGGTAATAGTTATTAACTAAGGCTGGAGCCTTTGGGGGCCTCCTAAGAAGCCATCCTTCAGTTCACTTTAAATAGTGAGTGGAAGGAGGTGGGAGGACCGTGACAGGGAGTAAGAATGCACACTAGGAAGTAAGGCTTCTTCAGGGCTCACAGGCACAAGGCAGCGTGGCGCTCTGGGGAAGATGTCACAGTGTGTCGGAAGTACAGGATGAGCGGAGAGATGCAAGCCCAGCCTAACATGGAAAACACGGCACACCAGTGAGGTAGGCAAAATTTCCCCTCTATTTATGGAAAAATTATACAAACAGCTTAACCTTAGCCATGTATCTGTGAGCACCCAGTACAGCTTAGCTACGCGTGCATATGCTCCGGAAGGTGATGCTTCTGCACACATCTAAAGTGTTATATTTTAATTTGATCTCTTGCAAGTAGAGATGGGAACAATTGAAAGTTGTTATCTGCCACCAGATTGGGCCCTAAATTTCAGTTGAGGGCACCATCTCACCTAAGGATGCTTTAAGATTTCAGAGAACTGTCTGAATGTAATGGTCTTAAATCTTTCTGACGTTTTTAACTTATGAAGGTACTTTCTTGGGCTGGGGAATACAGCCTGGTGGTAGAGAACATGCCCCCTAGAATGTTTAGGAACTCTAGCACATACAACCCCTAGCAGGGGAAAAGGGATACACAACATACTATTGCATACAAAGTCAGTGAATTCTGCCAGCTTCTCTATGAGATAGTCATCTCATTTGTTGGTGAAGAATTAGAAGCCTAGGGGCTGGAAAGATGGCTCAGTGGGTAAGAGCAGTGGCTGCTCTTCTAGAGGTCCTGAATTCAATTCCCAGCAACCGCGTGGTGGCTCACAACCATCTGTAATGAGATTTGATGCCTTCTTCTGGTGTGTCTCAACAGTGTATTCATAATAAATAAATAAATAAATAGATAGATAAATAAATAAATAAATAAATCTTAAATAAAAAAGAATTAGAAGCTTAGAAGAAAATCCTTATTCAAGCTTACACACATTGAATGATTCAGAGAAGGTGGGAAGGTTTTGGGGCATTTGAAATCTTACTTCTTCCACAAAGCCTACTGTTTATTTATTTACTTACTTATTTAATTTTGGCAAAAAAATTTTTATCTAGTATTTAGTTGTTTTACATAATTTTAAGTGGTATTATTGAGGGAAAAGAAAGGGTAAGTTTTTTCTAGATAACCAAGAAAATGTTAGAAAAAAAATCTATGGTCAACACTATCCATTTGCTTCCTCGGGGTTCTGCATTAACAGCCCCTTCCTAATGTGCAATCTTGGATTTTTCATACTGAGAACGCTGAGATTTCAGTGAGAAGACAGCCTTAATTCCAATGAGCAGCACATCTTGACCACTCTAAACAGCGGACTTGCCTGGCCAGGTAAGATGATTCGTCTCTCAATGGAGACCAAAGGATGTTCAGATGCCTGGATGTCCATGGAGGCTCCTAGAATCGCTCCCCTCATATATTGGAAAAATAAGATAGAAGGTGACAGTTGACGCCTACTTTTGAGTAATAGTTTCAGCAAAGACCCTAGAGTCAGATTTTTAAGTTTAATGTCTCAGCCTGCTGCTGCTTAGGTGAATATTTAAAGTAGATCACTGGTCTTCTCTGGCCTTTAGTTTCATCAACTATAACTAAAGGTGTATAAAACATTCTACTTCAACTCTACCCAACAATTGGTGCCAAGTATCTCCTTTTAAATTTTTTGAACATATTTATTATTATTCTTTAGAATTTCTTGTGTATGATTTTGTCTAAGTTGTTCTCATGGGCACCATCACTATGGACTGGTAATCGAGGACACTGTCTTGGGTTATCATGTTGCCTGACTTTGGGACTTGCACATCTCTCATTGCTTGTGCCTTTGAGCATGAGTGTCTGTTCTACCTACAGAGTGAGCATTTGGGTCTCTGTTAGCTGTAAGCCTAGCTTGGTTGCTTTGGAATTCACTCTGTGATACCTGAAGTTTAGTGTTAGGTCCACTCAAGAATGATTCTTAAGCTGGGCGTGGTGGGGCACATGGCCTTTAATCCCAGCACTCGGGAGGCAGAGGCAGGTGGATTTCTGAGTTTGAGGCCAGCCTGGTCTACAAAGTGAGTTCCAGGACAGCCAGGGCTATACAGAGAAACCCTGTCTCAAAAAACCAAAAAAAAAAAAAAAAGAATGATAGAGTGGATCATCTAAGGCAGCCTTCTCAACCTGTGAGTTGAGACCCCTTTGGAGGTCAAATGACCCTTTCATAGGGGTCACCTAAGACCATCGGAAAACACAGATATTTACATTCCCAATTATAAAAGTAGCAAAAATTACAGTTATAAAGTAGTAGTGAAAATGGTCGGGGATTACCATAACATAAAGAATTGTATTAGAAAGTCACAGCCTTGGGGAGGTGGAGTGACCTCTGACCTCACCAGCAAGTGATTTGTAGAAGGTGGCAGAGAGAGGCATAGGTATTCAGGGTTGGCAAGGTTGTGGCATACAACTGAGGAGTAGGTAAGGGTTCTAAGTGGTTACAGAGAAACTGGGAGTTGGAATGCAAGTCTCTGACTTGAGGACAATGCAGGAAGACAAGGTGGGAATCTAAGCTGGTAGGGGTTAAAGTGCTAGGAGGATTTCAGGGTGTAGCTTCTGACCTTGGGAGCACTGTGTAAATGATCTCTAGGTAGGTCCTATGATGCTGGAGATAAGGGTGGCAGAAAGTCAGAGATGTTATTTCTGACTCAGGAACAAACTCCACGTTGGCCCTAAAATAGTGAGGCCAAGCTGCAGGAGAAGGGAGATGTGGCCTCTAATCTAGAGAGAAAGCCCAAAATAGCACTCTTTCAGCAATGAAAAGTAAGATGCATACTATTTTCTGCAATTTTAATAACAAGTATAAGGTGCCTTTGTGGGTCTATGAAATGATTCTTTTCAAAAACTATTTTATAAATATGTATTAGTACACATTAAAGACTACGTTCTTTTAAACTTCTTTATTTCCTTAGCATTTAAATAAAAACTATTATAAGCAGATTAATCATTTAGGGAAATGTTTATATAATCTAGTCATTTTCTTAGCTATAATTAGTTTGGTGCCTTTGCAGGTTGTGTCTTGCAGATCTTGGCATATCTGGCTGATCCAAGTTATCAGCAGGGATATCAGCATGAAAAACTATTTCTGATATCATTCAATCAACGAGAAAGGGGCTAGATCAGGTTGCATTTTGTCCCTGCCTAGAAATACTTCATTTTTATATCAAGAGCATCCTCAATAATACCATGAAAACTGAGTTACCTGTGTTGTTTCTGGAAGAAGTTAGGGAAGAGAGGTAGGTTGTCATTGATGAGTCTGTCCTAAGGTAGAGAAAGCAATGACAGACACACCATGACTTATTTTGAAACAACTGTTAATAAAATTACTATTTAAAAAGACAAGGATATACATCTATACACATACACACATATACATATATATGCATATGCATATATATGTATATGTACGTATGTATATATGACCAACTACATTTATTGGCTTGACCCATCTGATTTGACAGCTGCAGAAATAAGAAGGCAGCTATTAGCTTTGTAGAGCTTCTTCCATTCATGTCTCTTTGGAAGAAGATGTTCAAAGTCATGTAGAAATTTGCTGATAAGCTATAACCTGAAGGAGATGACTATTGTTGCTATGTGTTGATTTGTTCTCCCAATCTTAAGGCAAAGTGAAAAACAAAGAAGGTAAGAGAAGATGAATGGAGTCACCATATCCACATAGCCACTGACTGCTTCTCCATGGGACACTCGGCACATGAACAATCATTGTTCAGTTCAACATCACATCCCTTCTTCCAGATCCTACTGCACACTCAGAACAAAGACGTATGCTGTATTTTGCACCATAATGCTGGACTAAACAACAAAAACTTCCAAGAAAAATGGTAACCACAAACAAAAATTCCCAGAGCCATAAAAGGGAGGAGACCGAGGAGAATAATAAAACATAACTATTGACACTGAACAACTTGAAATAAAAGTTATTGACTTTACTCACCAAACCAGATGCAATGATCATACTGTCTGAAACACAAGAACTTTCCTACAAGATGAGAATGGTTCCCAGAGGGCTTGTGCCATGAGACAGAGGCATCTGTCTTACAAAGTGTCTGTGGTGAACACGTGAGATTCTGACTCCCATGCACTTACAAGCCAGACACCTTACTTGGTACTTTTATGCCAAAAACACAGTGAATAAAATGCCAATCCCAGTGCCATATGCAATTTAAAGGAAGTGATAGATAGGTTGAGAATCTAAATGGGCCAAAGGTAGTCCGTGATAAATACCCTAAGCTCCGTGCAAGGCGCCAGTGGTACCAGTGGAGGAAAGGGGACATCAAGGTATGCAAAAGATCACAATACTTAAAGCCTCCTTCTCAGCTGCAAGCTGCTTCCAAACCACTACAAGGGAAGGGACAGGGACAGACCCCTGAAAATCAGTTACAACCCCGCCTTTTACATTTAAAGAAAAGAAGGCTCTGTAGTAAGAGAATGCCAGGATCAGAATTAGAACCCAAGTTTCCTGGTTCTAAAACCTGGGAAATTCCCCTATAGCCATGAGACTCAAAGAAAACACAATTTTCCTGTCCTTGCGGATTGGAGCAGAGGGGGATCAAAGGGAAACACTGACTCCGAAAGTTGCCCTGATATGCTAAGTGGTATCTGACAGTGTAATTGACATGCTGACCAGGCTCACTCTTCTAAGAAAGGCCCTCAGTAGGTGGGTGCTCCCCTCTGGGCCCTGGGTTTGGCACAGATCACACCCAAAAACAAATTTCCCATTCCAAATCGAGTGCAACTAGATCCTTTATTAAGAAAGGCAAAGATAGCCGGCGTGGTGGCGCACGCCTTTAGTACCACCACTCAGGAGGCAGAGGCAGGCAGATTTCTGAGTTTGAGGACACACTGGTCTACAAAGTGAGTTCCAGGACAGCCAGGGCTATACACAGAAACCCTGTCTCAAAAACAAAACAAAACAAAACAAACAAACAAACAAACAAATAAGGCAAAGATACAAGATGGCTAAATCTGCATTGGGCAGAAACAGCAGCAAATAGCTTTTCAAGTGTTCATTTTAAGAGGGGAAAGAAGGGAGATCTGTGCTTAGAATGAGCTAGGGTGCATTGGTAAGTTCTGATTAGGTATTTTAATTAGGATGGTCAAAATCAGGAACTTGATTGATGGACTTTGACATTTTGATAGTTGGACCTTGGTGATCAGTCTCAGGAACGACCAGTGGCTGGATAAAGGAACAGACCTTGGTAGTTAGCTTTAGGAATGTAATCTATGTATGTTTAGGAATGCTAACATGTACAGTCAGCAAAAGACTGAAGGGTAAAGAGCAAAGGCTCAGGCCTGCTCCAGCCTTTCAATGGGTGCCAAGGAAACCTAGGAAGAGAAAAGGTGGTTGGTATCTGATCCAGGAGGAAGCTGTAGAAGTGAGAATTAAAAATTTGGTCTAACATTAAGTTGGTTTGGCTGGCCAGCTCAGGAGTCACCAGCGCAGGATGTTATCCGTTGACATCTAAGGACACAGTGTAAGACAAGCTTGACAGCAGCATGAAAATCCACAGGATGCACTCTGTCAACAAACCAGGGAATCAAAGCACGGATACCTAATCAGGCTTTGAAATTAACACTTCATGAGGGAAGATAGAGCCTTCTCTGTTCTGGACTCCTATCCTGGCAACAGACTTCATGTTATAATTGGTTGGTAACAGTCCATATCATGTCCTTCCTAGGAGGCTCCGAAGTTTCCTCAAGTCCAAATACAATCAGCTCATCTCCCTTTTCCTCAGCTTTCTGGGCAAGGTATCCCGACTCTGTTTTGTTTGGCTTTGTTTGTTATTGGTCCCAAAGCCCAGTTAAGTATCTTGATGAATAAGGCTCTTAATTCTCAGATAATTTCTACTAACGTCAAGACTAAAAACTATCTGCCCTAAAGACAGCATCTCACTCTTCATGGTATCAGTAAACTAGAAGGAGAATGTAGATGACCCAGAATGGTTGCCTTTGAGGCTTGTGTGAGTGCGCATATGCATGTGAGAGAGGGAGACGGGGTGGGGTAAAGGGAGGGGAGAGGGAGGGGGAGGGAGAATGGGCCAAAGGAAGTTAGCAGGCCTAATTTGGTCTAGCTAATATGTTTACTGTCACTCAAACAAGACATGATCCTCAATATATCATAACCTGTGTCTATAGCATCCCACTAGCAAGGGTCCCAACCTTCACCAACATAGACCTTATGAAGATGACTGCAATCATCTCTATCATGTGACATCTGCTCAGGTGGTCTATCCATGGAATATTTCTGCAAATAAGCATTTGACCTTGTCAAGTTCAAGGCAGAAAGGAAAGCAGGTTCTTTCTGAACTCCTATTATTCCTGTATGGTGGAGGCCAGCTAATGTGACAGAAGCAGATTTTGAGACAACAGTCTGACCCCGTAGCACTTTCTAGAGGCCTCTATATGCTGAATACCTTGGGAGCATCACAGGCAAGGAAGATCAACCTTCTGTGCTTGTACATTGGTTGCAGTAAGGCAACAAAGAGTTGGCATAATCGGAATCAGGAAGCTTTGTTGACCTTTATTTCTGCATCAGCTACAGTTACTTCTTTAGTGTCTCATGGTGGAAGTAAGTTGAAGAGATCTGACCTCAGGAAGCTAGAGTGTCTGTAAATGTAAGAATCATCTTTGCAGAATGTTGCTCCTTCAGTACATAGCCACAAATGCAAATGCACCTCTCAGTTAGAGGGTGTTGGCTAGATTCAGAACCAAGATGAGGTCGGCCAGAATCTTCCATCTCCCTCCTGCAAGCTTTGCAGACAAGCACAGTTTATCTTACAGGCCAAAAGAAATATACCAACCTGCCCTGACTCCATGTCATAAGTTCCCATAAGTTCCTGATACTTTTAAGGACAACCCATGCCTAAGGGGGAAAACATTTTACCAAGAACCACTTTACCATGTCGTACAGGATAACTTAAAGCATGGGCAATATGTAGTTAATAACAAGTTACTATAAAGAAACAGTTTCTCTCTCTCTCTCTCTCTCTCTCTCTCTCTCTCTCTCTCTCTCTCTCTCTCTCTCTCTCTGTTTTGGTTTTGGTTTTTTCAAGACAAAGTCTGTCTGTGTAGCCTATCCTAGAACTTACTCTGTAGACCAGGCTAGCCTTAAACTCACAAAGACCTGTCTGCCTGTGCCTCTGCCTCTCTCTTAATGGAAAACTTGAGCTCTAAAATATCGGTACCATGTTCCTTTGAACTTTAAAATTAAGGTTGAAAACCTACTGGGTGTAGTGAAAACAGATGATAGAAGGAAGTGGATTTTACTTTTTTTTTCAGCATATAGATGTTATCAATATTTTATAAGCATGGATTATGAGCATTCTTATACCAATTTAATAAGTGGAAAAAATTGTGGGGGCTGGGGAGTGAACTTGGTGGGTAAAGTGCTTGCTGCACAACCACGAAGAGCTGAGTTCAGAGCTCCCAGCAGCCACTTACACACCCAGGAGTGGGAGCACGCCTGGAACCATTGTGCTGGAAGGTAGAACCATGAGGATCTTGGTGGTTTTCCTGAGCGGCCAGTTAGAAAAATTTTGTGAGGGTCAAGTTCAATGAGAGATTGTGTCTCAAAACATAAGGTGGATAGTGATTAAAGAAGACAATGGATGTTGACTTTTGACTTCCAAAACAAGTCTACACACACATATACATACACACACACACAAGCACGCACACAAGCACGCACACACGCGTATACACACATGCACACGTATATACTACATCTCCACACAAATAACATCCTCTAATTTGTACATTTTAAAAGAATCAAAATTCTAAAAACATTATACTGAGAAAGTATTCTTTCCTTCTGAGATCAGTTGTTGCAGCTGCAGACTTCAGATAACCACAAGCAATCATTTGAACTCAGGCTTGCAAAGGAAATTCGAGTTATCAGTTTGCCCCAGTCTGCTGAATGTTAGCTTTCCTTCTCAATGTTTCTGTGCCCATTCTCCAAGAATTCAATTTTCTATTCAGATAAATATTTAGACACCAAATACAAGCATTGTTCATCACTACAAGATAAAAAGAGATGAAGGGACAAAGCTCTAAGTCTTTTTCCCATTGTGCATATTTGTTGTACATGATGGTTTAGAGTAAGTCATTTTCATATGGCTATATTACACATACTCTTTCCGACCCCCTCCTCCCTCCCCCTGCTTCTCCCTCACTCTTCCCGTTGTTTGCCTAGACAGATACATTTTTGTTTTTATGTCATATATACATATATGATTTATGTATCTATATAAAATGTAGGAATCACCTATTGGGACAAAAACACATGAAATTTGTCCTTCTGAAACTGGCTTAACATATTTAACGTGGTATCTCCAGTTGTATCTATGCCATAATTTTATTGTTTCTTAAGACTGAAAAAAAAAAGGTTCATCCTTAAAGGAGTCTTTTCCTTATCCAGCCCTCCATTGTTGGGTACCTAGATTGCCATTACCTAAGTGTTGTGAATCGTGCTGTAGCAAACTTTAATATATAAGTACTTTGCTTTTCATAAGCCTGAGGATGGAACTTCAAGACCACATCCCTCTACCCAAGAGCTATATCCACAACCAAAAGTCCAGTCTTTGGAGTACATGTGAAACACTTGGGGATTCCTTAGAACACATTTTAATTTACTGGGTCTGGACCTTATTCCTTGTCTCTTAACTTTTTCATTAATTTATATTTTCTTTGTATTGTATTTTGGGAAGTTCAAGCAGTGGGCAAGTGTTCAAGCACAAGGGTTCTCCATGACTTCAAGCAATTGTGACTTTTCCTTCTTTTGCCATAAAAATTAAGATGAAAGTTATCACTTTTATAACTTTTTGCAATGTTTAAATACCATAGTGCATATTAAATGCTTGGAATTGGGATAGTTCGTGAAAATAAATGCATCCTATTGGTTTTGAAGTTGACAACAGAGGATTCTTCAATGGTGGTTGGCTCTCTTGGACACTTTCGGTGAGTGCTTAAAAAGAGATATTTAAGTTGGACACTGAATCTCTGTAATTAAAAGAGCAAGAAATAACCAAAGGCTAAGCCAGTAATATCAGATCTGGATTACAACACCTTTGCAGTGCCTGTAAACATACACACAGAATAAATATAAATTTTAGCATGTATGTAGATGCTATTGTAATTAATTTGCAAATTCACATAACGATACTGCTGATGTGACCTGTAAAAATGTTGTAAACAAACTCTCTTATACTAAAATACATGTAAAACACTTTTTTAAAAAAGTTCTGGAGTTTGCACATGTCAACTCTCAGACTGTGGAGGGTGAGCAAGCAGACTGCAGAAGCGACACAGCTTCTGGGACAGACCCCTTTTGAGCTCCAGACATCCAGGTACCTTCCCCTCCAGAGGAGAGGTGACCACCTGTGAGGGCACTGACCTCAGGAGCAGGTGACAGAGCCATCTTGTGTTCCAGGTCCCTCGGAGACGAGTCTGTGCAGGTGATATTGCAGACTGCAGAGGCAGCACATCTTCTGGGACAAATCATGTTTCAGGCCTTCATCTTCAGCCAAGAGGCAGGTCTGAACACCAGACCTCTGTGCACTTTCACTGCAAGAAGAGAGCTTGCCTTCAGAGAGTACTCTGACCACTGAGACTCAGGAGAGAGCTGGACTCCCAGGACTGCTGACAGAGGCTAACAGAATCACAGGAGGAAAAGGCTCCAGCCAGAGACAACTATAACAACTAATATCAGAGATTACCAGATGTTGAAAGGCAAACATAAGAATATTACCAACAGAAAAAAAGACCGCTCACCATCATCAGAACCCAGCACTCCCACCTCAGCAGGTCCTGGATACCCCAAAACACTGGAAAAGCAAGATTCTGATTCAAAATAATATCTCATGATGTTGGAAGAGGACCTTAAGAAGAGCATTAATAACTCACTTAAAGAAGTACAGGAGAACACTGCTAAACAGATAGAAGTCGTTAAAGAGGAAACACAAATTTTCCTTAAAGAATTACAGGAAAACACAACCAAAGAGGTGATGGAATTGAACAAAACCATCCAAGACCTAAAAAGGGAAGTAGAAACAATAAAGAAAACCAAAAGTAGACAACTCTAGAGATAGAAACCCTAGGAAAGAAATCAGGAATCATAGATGCAAGCATTAGCAACAGAATACAAAAGATGGAAGAGAGAATCTCAGGTGCAGAAGATTCAATAGAGAACATGGGCACAACAATCAAAGAAAATGCAAAAAGATCTTAACTCAAAAAATCCAGGAAATCCAGGACACAATGAGAAGACCAAACCTACGGATAATAGGAGTAGATGAGAATGAAGATTTTCAACTTAAAGGGCCAGCAAATATCTTCAACAAAGTCATAGAAGAAAACTTCCCAAACCTAAAGAAAGAGATGCCCATGAACATAAAAGAAGCCTACAGAACTCCAAATAGACTGGACCAGAAAAGAAATTCCTCACAACACATAATAATTGGAACAACAAATGCACTAAATAAAGATAGAATATTAAAAGCAGTAAGGGAAAAAGGTCAAGTAACATATAAAGGCAGGCTGATTAGAATTATACCAGAGTTCTCACCTGAGACTAAGAAAATCAGAAGATCCTGGACAGATGTTATACAGACCCTAAGAGAACACAAATGCCAGCCCTGGCTTCCATACCCAGCAAAACTCTCAATTACCATAGATGGAGAAACCAAAGTATTCCATGACAAAACCAAATTCACACAACATCTTTCCATGAATCCAGCCCCTCAATGGATAATAACGGGAAAACACCAACACAAGGACGGAAACTACACCCTAGAAAAAGCAAGAAAGTAATCCTTTAACAAACCTAAAAGAAGACAGCCACAAGAACAGCATCCCAACTATAACAACAAAAATAACAGAAAGCCACAATTACTTTTCTTTAATTTCTCTTAACTTCAATGGACTCAATTCGCCAATAAAAAAAAAAAAACATAGACTAATAGACTACACAAACAGGACCCAACATTTTGTTGCTTACAGGAAACTCACCTCAGGAATAAAAACAGATACTACCTCAGAGTAAAAGGCTGGAAAACAAATTTCCAAGCAAATGGTCCCAAGAAACAAGCTGGAGTAGCCATTCTAATATCGAATAAAATTGATTTCCAACACAAAGTTATCAAAAAAGACAAAGAAGGGCACTTCATACTTGTCAAAGGTAAAATCTACCAAGATGAACTCTCAATTCCGAATATCTATGCTCCAAATGCAAGAGCAGCCACATTCATTAAAGAAACTTTAATAAAGCTCAAAGCAGACATTGCACCTCACACAATAATAATGGGAGACTTCAACACCCCACTCTCACCAATGGACAGATACTAGAAACAGAAACTAAACAGAGACACATGGATACTAACAGAAGTTATGAAACAAATGAATATAATAAATATCTACAGAACATTTTATCCTAAAACAAAAGGATATACCTTAGTCTCAGCACCACGTGGTACCTCCTCCAAAATTGACCATATAATCGGTCACAAAACAGGCCTCAACAGATACAAAAATACTGAAAGTATCCCATGCATCCTATCAGATCACCACTGACTAAGGCTGATCTTTAATAGCAACATAAATAATAGAAAGCCAACATTCACGTGGAAACTGAACATGTAAGATGAGTTACTATGGAACCAGTTCCTTCTTTACTTTCTTTAATTTCTGAAAAATCTTAAATTATTTTTACTTCGGTGTTGTATGGGTTTGAATACCCTGTGTTACTTTCGTCAGGATTCTCCTTTTGAGTATCGGGACTCACGGAGGTTTTTCTTTGATCTCTCTCGTATGTGATCGTCGGACTGTCGTGTGGATGAAGCTCTAGAACTAAAGGAAGCAAATTCATCCAAGAGGAGTAGACGACAGGAAATAATGAAACTTAGGGCTGAAATCAACAAACAAAAAGAACTATTCAAAGAACCAACCAAACCAGGAGCTGGTTCTTTGAGAAAATCAACAAGATAGATAAACCCTTAGCCAGACTAACTAGAGGGCACAAGGATAGTATCCTAATTAACAAGATCAGAAATGAAAAAGAAGACATAACAACAGAATCTGAGGAAATCCAAAACATCATCAGATCCTACTACAAAAGGCTATACTCAAGAAAACTGGAAAACCTGTATGAATTGGACAACTTCCTAGACAGATACCAGGTACCAAAGTTAAATCAAGATCAGATTAACAATCTAAACAGTCCCATTTCCTCTAAAGAAATAGAAGCAGTCATCAATAGTCTCCCAACCAAAAATCTCAGGACCAGATGGGTTTAGTGCAGAGTTCTATCAGACCTTCAAAGAAGACCTAATTCCAACTCTCCTCAAACTATTCCACAAAATAGAAATAGAAGGTACTCTACCCAATTCATTCTATGAAGCCACAATTACTCTGATACCTAAACCACACAAAGATCCAACAAAGAAAGAGAACTTCAGACCAATTTCTCTCATGAATATCAATGCAAAAATACTCAATAAAATCCTCACAAACCGAATCCAAGAATACATCAAAACGATCATCCATCATGATCAAGTAGGCTTCATCCCAGGGATGCAAGGATGGTATAATATATGGAAACCCATCAACGTAATTCACCATATAAACAAACTCAAAGACAAAAACCACATGATCAGCTGGGCGTGGTGGCGCATGCCTTTAATCCCAGCACTCGGAAGGCAGAGGCAGGCAGATTTCTGAGTTTGAGGCCAGCCTGGTCTACAAAGTGAGTTTCAGGACAGCCAGGGCTATACAGAGAAACCCTGTCTCAAAAAACAAAAACAAAACAAAACAAAAAACAAACAAACAAAAAACACATGATCATCTCATTAGATGCTGAGAAAGCATTTGAAAAATCCAACACCCATTTTTGATAAAAGTCTTGGAAAGATCAGGAATTCAAGGTCCATACCTAAACATAATAAAAGCAATATACAGCAAACCAGTAGCCAACATCAAACTAAATGGAGAAAAGCCTCGAATATATTGCCACTTGGGGAAAATTCCTAAACAGAACAGCAATGGCTTGTGCTGTAAGATCAAGAATTGACAAATGGGACCTCATGAAATTGCAAAGCTTCTGTAAGACAAAAGACACTGTCAATAAGACAAAAAGGCCACCAAAAGACTGGGAAAGGATCTTTACCAATCCTAAATCTGATAGGGGACTAATATCCAATATATACAAAGAGCTTAGGAAGCTGGACTCCAGAAATTCAAATGATCCCATTAAAAAATGGGGTAAAGAGCTAAACAAAGAATTCTCAAGTGAGGAATACCGAAGGGCTGAGGTGCACCTGAAAGAATGTTCAACATCCTTAATCATCAGGGAAATGTAAATCAAAACAACCTTGAGATTCTACCTCACTCTAGTCAGAATGGCTAAGATAAAAAATTCAGGTGACAGCAGATGTTGGTGACGATGTGGAGAAAGAGGAACACTTCTCCATTGCTGGTGGGATTAAAAGCTCTTACAACCAATCTGGAAATCAGTCTGGCGGTTCCTCAGAAAATTGGACATAGTACTACCAGAAGATCCAGCAATACCTCTCATGGGCATATACCCAGAAGATATTCCAATTGGTAATAAGGACACATGCTCCACTATGTTCATAGCAGCCGTATTTATAATGGGCAGAAGCTGGAAAGAACCCAGATGTTCCTTAACAGGAATGGATACAGAAAATGTGGTACATTTACACAATGGAGTACTACTCAGCTATTAAAAACAATGAATTTATGAAATTCTTGGGAAAATGGATGTATCTGGAGGATATCACCCTTAGTGAGGTAACCCAATCACAAAAGAAGTCACTTGATATGCACTCACTGATAAGTGGATATTAGCCCAGAAACTTAGAATACCCAAGATACAATTTGCAAAACAGAAGAAAATCAAGAAGAACAAAGATCAAAGTGTGAATACTTCATTCCTTCTTAGAATAGAGAACAAAACACCCATGAAAGGAGTTACAGAGACAAAGTTTGGAGCTAAGACGAAAGGATAGACCATCCAGAGACTACCCCACCTAGGGATTCATCCCATAATCAGCCACCAAACCCAGACACTATTGCATAAGACAGCAAGATTTTGCTGAAAGGACCCTGATATAACTATGTCTAGTGAGGCTATGCCAGTGCCTGGCAAATACATAAGGGGATGCTCATAGTCACCTATAGGATGGAACACAGGGCCCCCAATGGAGAAGCTAGAGAATGTACTCAAGGAGCTGAAGGGGTCTGCAACCCTTTAGGTGGAACAACAATATGAACTAACCAATACCCCCATAGCTCGTGTCTCAATATGCGTATGTAGCAGAAGATGGTCTAGTTGGCCATCATTGGGAAGAGAAGCCCCTTGGTCTTGCAATCTTTATATACCTGAGTACAGGGGAATGCCAGGGCCAAGAAGTGGGAGTGGGTGGTTAGGGAAGCAGGTCGGGGGGAGGGTATAGGGAACTTTCGGGATAGCATTTGAAATGTAAATAAAGAAAATATCTAATTAAAAAATATAAAAACAGAAAAAAGTTCTGAATCTCTAGATATCAAAAGGAAAATGGAAAAAAAGCAAAGAAAGAAAGAGAAAAGGGAAATCCCTGGATTAATGGCTATCCTATATTAAGTTCTCAATAAATATTAGATATATCAACATTCAGTTCAATTTTATGTCACACACTACATTCCATATAGTTCATTAGTATTACTTCAAAAAACAATTTTCATTTCTTCCTTTTACAATGGATTCTTTTCAATATTATGTTACCCTTGATTCATTAAATGATATTTTAAAATATCAATGTTTAACTGTATCTTTAAATATATAGATATATGTACTCCTTTATCTTTTGAATATATATATATATATATATATATATATATATATATATATATATATATATATTTCATTGTGTAAAATTGCTACCTTATGCTGGCAACTTGACTCAGTGGGTAAAAGCATTTGCCACCAAGCCTGAGAACTGAGTTGAATCTCTGAGACTCAACTTACTAGAAGGAGAGAGCCTCCTCTCACTTATGCTCTCTCTCTCCTTCTCTCTTCCTCCCTCCCTCCCTTTCTCTCTTTTCTCTCTCTGGTTCCATCTGCTGACATTAAGCAGGCAACTGTAGTCCTGTCCATCATCTGACTTTCTGTTAGACTCACCTTCTCAGAAATTTTTCCATACTTTCTGTGAATGAAAATATGAGATACCATTTCTTTTCAACTGCTCTGAGCTTTTCCCCCTTTCTGTATCATACACTCTCCTTTCCAAGTGATTTATCTCTTCCTGTTTCCACATACTTGACTCAGTCCTCAGCATTACAATTCATTTAAGGACACAAGACATTCTGTACTAGAGACATTTAGGACTGAGTTAATCTTTGTGCTATTCAGTTCTATGTCAACTTTATTCAACCTGTAATCATCTGAGATGAGGGAACTTCAATTGAGAAAATGCCTTCATAAGATTAGGCTGTAAACAGATCTGTAGGGCATTGTCTTAATTGATGATTGATGAGGGAGGACTCAGCCCTTTGTGGGTCTTGCCATCCCTGGGCTGGTGAACCTGGGTTCTATAAGAAAGCAGGCTGAGCAAACCATGAAGAGCAAGCCAGTGAGCAGCACCCCTCCATGGCCTCTGCATCAGCTCCTGCCTCCAGACTCTTGCCTGAGTTTCTGTCCTAACTTCCATTGGTGATAGACTATGATATAAAAGTAAAAGCAAAATAAACCCTTCCTCCCCAAGTTGCTTTGGTCATCCTAGCAACAGTCACCCTAACTAAGACTCCTCCCTCCTGTACAGTCCCTCACTGCAGAAGCAGCTTACAACCCTATCCCGCCATTGTCTTTCCAAAGCCCACTGTCTCTCCAAGCCACCCATTTCCTCCATGATCTTGCTTGCAACAGACATAATATCAGATACCTGGTCTTTGGCAACACTTGTCACTTGGCATGATATTGATTCTTGAATCCAGAAGGAGAAAGGGCAATCCAAGTGCCAAAAAGCATGAGAAATTATAATTGTCACACAGATCTCAGTTCTCTCCTCTGGATCCACAGCTTCCTTCTTAGAATTTTTCCCTAATTAATATCTTACAGGATATAGTTTAGATACAGTACTACAGAATACATTAACCATCATGATACTTACACAGTAGATCTGTTTTCCTTCTTATATACACTATAGACTGAATTTAGTAACTTCTCCTTCTTCCATATATATATATATATATATATATATATATATATATATATATATATATATATATATGAATAATGTTCTCATACACCACACACACACACACACACACACACACACACACACACATACACACATACACACTTCTCACGATGAAATGATTCATATAGTTAGACTTGCTGCCTTCTCCCGTGATTCATTTCCCCTTTTCCATATGCTCTCTGCCTACATAAATACCTTTAGCCTGTTCATTAATTCCCTGGTAAATATATTCAACTTTTCCCTCTGTTCTTTTTTCCAACACTCCAGTTGCTTCTTAGAAGTTTTAGCTCTAACCTTATGCTCTCTGTCTCTCTAGCCCTGCAGTGATTGTCACTATCTTTCTGTGTTTCTCTTTCCCCAAAGTCTTGTAAAATATAACATACTGCAAAGCAGTGGTGTTCCTGAGATTTAGCATTTGGAATGGCAGATGGGGTGGTAACAAATCTGCTCATGGGGGCTGGGTTCCTCCCCCAGCACTCCCAACCCATTGCATATATTTTGAATTAAAAATATTAAAGATAATGGAATTAGAAACATATCATCTATTTTGTCTGTTTAAGAGCAGTTAGAGAAAAAATAAATAAAACCAGAACTCTTGACTAATACTTAGTCTAAGACAACTAACAAAGTGGAAGATAATCCACTAGATTAACAAATAGATATGGAAGGAAGCATCAGCTTTTGTGGGCACACTACAATCCAGCCGTCAGCAGAAGGTACTGGCAAGGGGGTACCTCTGATACGTGAAGCTTAGGTCAGCTTCCACCATGTTTCATTTAAACTCTTTTCTTAGACTGCTTAGCACTTACTCTTTTCACCCAAACCATTCACAGACCATTTTAAAATAAGACTAGGCAACTGTTGCTCACTATTGCTGACATGGCCATTGCTTTCGCACAACTGTCCACTCTTCTGAGGATACCAGATGTGCTAACCTGTTCAATGGGATGCCAGAGTGCATGGTAAGAAGGGAATAATGTAGAGAGAATAATGGAGAGTCTCTTACCTATGGGCGAAGCATATTCCTGCCATTTCTTTTTACAATTATCATGAGATCGTCAGAGCAGCCTGTGTCCATAGATGTCAAAGGAAGAAACTCACAAAGGTGAATTACTGCCACAGAGCTCACAAAAACAGCCAGTGTGTGGAACACAGCCATTCTTCCTGTCTGTGAAGTGTTTGTGATTTCACCCTATGCTGCTCAATGCCTTGTGACTGCATGGTGGACAAAGAATGACCAGTTCAACGTGAAGGAGACTTGCAAAATAAACAGAGGCTGCTGAACCGGGGCAGGGGGAGGGTGTTGGAGAATCAAGATGGCCAGGAAGAAGAACAACACTGAATTCTAAATTTAAATTTCCCACAATAAGATTTGTTTTAAATGAGAGAAAAAGTCAACAGTGACGATACCTCACGAGAGTCAAAGGCACATTTGATTGAACAGAAACAGAGGCCCAGGTCAATGTCAAACAGACTATTGTTGGCAATGTAGAATTTGAATCAAGAACCTCGGAAAACTGCATTTCTGGTCAACAATCCAGTCCTTTGCTCCAAGTACTAGTGGAAGCCAGAAGTAAACTTCATTGCTGATTAACCAATATCAAAGGCTTCCCGAGGATAAACATGGCATGGGTGCTATTGGGTTTTCCAGCATGAAAACCAGACTCTAGCTCAGACTTTCTTTGTGATGTAATCCGAGTGCAGGCAGAGAATCACAGCACGCGCTGCAGATGGCGCAGAATTTCCTAATTATGATTCCAAATCTCACTAGATGCTCTTCTAAAAAAAAAAAAAGTGAATTAACTTAAAAGGACATATAAAATTGCAGTCATGGGGAGATAAATCTTTCATTAGCAAATTATTCCATTTTGCTTGACCACTTATAAGTAACTTTTTAAATCACCAAGGACACACACATGGTGCACACACACACACACACACACACACACACACACACTTTCTATGGCTCATGAAACAAGGAAAAGTGATTCCCTTATAATCTGTTTCTTTTGAAGAATCCCCTGAGGAAGCCTCCTAAAGTTGAGGCAAATCAGCAGACACAAATACATCCATTTACAATCTCCTTGGAAACTAGAATTGCTGGCAAATCCAGGCAGCAAGCAGAAAAATGTTTTTTCCAGGTTCACTTAAAAGGAGAAAAATATTGTGGAAAAATTCAAAGGCAGGTATGAATGAGTGGTAGAGTTTGATGTGCTATCCTCTAGGGTCCTGAGTTTTCATGCACCAGAGAGATGACTGCTTTGCCAAGTATGCACACTGTGCCATCCATATGAAATAAGCCAATGGAAACTGATAATAAAAATAAAAATGGCTGCCCTTGAGTGCATGCTTGGCTAGGAGAGATGCTACAGTGCTTTATTTGTCTTGTTGTGTGTTAATTCTCACAACCACTACACTGTTTTCTTTATTCAGAAAGAAAGAAAGAAAGAGAGAGAGAGAGAGAGAGAGAGAGAGAGAGAGAGAAGGAAGGAAGGAAGGAAGGGAAGAAAGAAAGAAAGAAAGAAAGAAAGAAAGAAAGAAAGAAAGAAAGAAAGAAAGAAAGAAAGAACAATGGAGGTTTAGAAAAGTTAGAGGTCTCTCCTAGGGTCACACAGCTGGTAAGTGACAGAGCTTGGTGGGGTACAGTGTGTGCTCTATGACACAGTCCTACAGCTTCAATCCACACCAGTTGTGTTGGTAGAACTGCAAGAGAAGACAAGTCGCAAAGTCACTCACGGTTCGAAGTCTTTTACAACCTTCCTTGTGTCCAAGGGTGGTGGAGTCTCTTACTGACTTTCAGGGATTCTGTCTCTACTTCCGTAAACAAGGGTATCCAGTGTTCCGGTAAGGACACGGATGAGTACTCAGTGAAGGTGTGTTACCCACAGCATGAGGGGAAAAAAATCTGCCAGGAAGGAAGGAAGTTATTTGTGCTCTCCCACTAGACGGACAGAGAGATGAAGAGGCGTACTGACACACTCATGCACACACAAATGGAAAACACAGATTTGTTTTGACAACCTATTATACTACAAAAATATTTATGAATGTAGCTCCAGAAAAGTTGCAGCCATCTTCCAAAAGCATACACACCCCGCCAAAGGCTGCTAGATCTGGGGCAGGTGAGAACACCCCCCCAAATGAACGGCCCTCAGGCTAAGCAGGAGGGGACCCTCTGGTTTCCCGTTATCAGGATGGTCATGATGGTCTTCGCACAGAGCACCCTGATTTTTTCACATCACTGTTAAGTGACCACCATTTATTTTGCAATCAGAGCATGGAGCTGGCAGAACCGAAGTGTCTTGGCAGCTGCAGAGACAAAACTCAACTGAACAAACAGATTCTTAAGTGATGCTTAGATGGAGCAACTTGGATAGGGTTCAGATTCCTTCAATTCATTTAAATGTGTGATTGAATCCTGCTCATTACCCTCTCGGCGGTATATTATATATTCAGCTCTTTATTGTATAATAATATTGAGGGTGGAAAATAAGAAAGGTACAATATTACCAGCTCTTCTTATTATAGAAAGGAGAGCAGCTTTGTTTAGTTATAAACAATAGTCAATAAACGCATATAACAAGTTAATTTTTCACAGCAATCTATAGCCAGAACTTGAAATATGCTATTTTGTTCTTTGGGTCCAAATTTCCTAAGATAAATAATCCCTTCTGTACAGTAGTCAGACTAGAGTCTTGGAGTGCACAGCGTGAAAGAGCAGGCGGGGCCTTGGGAAATACCGAGTGCAAACTCATGGCTTGCAATTCTCTGACATCATTCCCAAGCATCTCCCATCTTCACTCTAGTCCTTTCTGTCGTAGTCCACTCTCCAGGACTGTAACAAAATGCTACAGACTCTGTGGAAATTTATAAAGAAAAAAGGTTTTGCTCACAATTGTAAAAGTCCAAGAACTTGGTTCTGGTATCTGTTGAGGGCCATCCTGCTGGGTCATGAGATTGTAGGAGGGGGAGTCACTGATGCCATGAATATGTTACCTTACAAGTCACTAGGAATTTTGCCAATAGAAATAAAGTTAGTAACTTCCAATATTGGATGTTAGGAGACTAATTCTAAGGATCTGGTTAGGACCACGTCATCATGTGAAGTCTTAGATCTAAAGCAGAAGGCCTTGGAGCTACAAACAGTATTACAACCCAAGCTATCACTGTTAGCTTTGAAGATGCCAAAGAATTAGAAGTCAACAAGGTAAGTGGCCTTTAGAATCAAGAAAAACAGGGATGGAAGCATTTTAAATGCAGAGGAATCAGTTCTACTAAAACCATAAATGAGCCTGGTAGCCAATTATCAACCAAAGCCAAGCCTTGGTCTTCAAAGGTCTTGCCAGCTTAAGGCAGAGAAACCTACTGAGTCTATAGGACTTCTGACATAGAGGAGCATAAGTTCATAAATCTGTGTTGTTTAGCTGATACATTTGTGGTAATTTGTCATGTCACCAAGAAAAAAACTATCCAAGAATCTAGAACCAATTCATGTGTTCAAAATACCCAACAGGAATTCAAAACCATGGTCCAGGGTTCCCATCACCCAGTCTCCTTGCCACCCATAAGCATGCCCATATTGTCTATCTGCTTAAAGAATTGTTCCTGCTACACCAAGGCTCAGTCACGCCCAATCCCCAACTCTTTCACCATTCAGCATTGCTTAAGAGGATATTTAACTTGGGGACTTCCAACTGTCACACCCTTCGTGTAATTATACAGTGTTGTCAAGTGTCATTATCATTTTCTCTACTACTATTATTTAGTAGTACTAGTAGTAGTCATCGTAGTTGTCATAATAGTAGTAGTATTTTAGTTTTCATGAACTGAAATCATGTCTCCTTTGTGTCTGTCAAAGCATGAAACAATTGAGACACTAATTTTCCTAAGATTTTACTTACTTCACTCTAAAATGCTCAAATGAAGATTTTTTTTTTTTTGAGACAGGGTTTCTCTGTATAGCCCTTGGCTGTCCTGGAACTCACTTTGTAGACCAGGCTGGCCTTGAACTCAGAAATCTGCCTGCCTCTGCCTCCCGAGTGCTGGGATTAAAGGCATGCGCCACCACGTCCGGCTTCAAATGAAGATTTTTATATGCATTTTCTATATCTCTAAAATGAAAACATTAATATTTTATTTTACAGCATGGTCAATTTCAGCTTGTATTATAGACCAAAATGTACAGAATCCTAACAGATGTGAGTGACCCAGTGACAGGAACTGTTGTATTTTATTTATACCTCCCAATGCATGAGGAACATGGTCAGAGTTCTTATCACATGCTTACTTTTCCATTCCATCCCTTGTAGAGGAATTTTAATTCAGCAACATGGCTGCTCTGGTTAGAATACAGACACACCTTTGTTGCACACCTTTAAGGTAATATTAGTTTGTAGAAGGAAGCAGCCATGTTTGAAAGTGACATCTAATTGAGGAGCAGACAAAGTGACGAACCAGAGAAAGATTTGATAGAGTGAGTCTGAGATATGATATGCTCAACTCTCGCAAGAACAGCACAGGAAAGACAGACGTTTGAGAGCAGCACAGGGAGAGAGAGTTAGTCATCTGGGAGTTAGTGCAATGAGTGCACTGCAGTGGACTTGAGTTAATTCAGTTGAGTTCAGTTGTGCTCTTACAGTTCAGTTCTGTTCAGTTCATGTAGTGAGTGCAGTTTAGTTCATGGAGTTCAGAGGCAGAGCCATTCCAATGACTCACTGCAATGAATGTTTGCAAGTAAAGATGTGTGGACAAAATAGTATGCTGTGTGACATACTGTGAACACTGCAGCTTCCACGACAAGATTTATTTATTTATTTATTTATTTATTTATTTATTTATTTATTTAGGGGTGATTGCAATAATGAGAAAGAATGGGAAGATGAGTGGAACTGGGGTACATGATGTGAAATTTACAAAGAACCAATAAAGGATTTTTTCTTTTTTTTTTTTTTTTTTGTTGTTGTTGTTTATTGTGATGGTGGTGGTTGGTGAAGTACAGAAGAAGCTTGGTATGTCTCACCAGTTAAGAACCCTAGCTGACCTTTCAGAGGGTCTGGGTTCAATTCCCAGCACCCACATGACAATTTACAACCTTATATAACTCCAGTTCTGGGTGATCCAATGCCCTTTTCTGGCTTCCAGACAGGATCTGGGCACACAGGTAGTATATAGACACATGTATAGACAAAACATTTACACAACTAAAACAAAAATTTAAACAAACAAAAAGACTAAATTCCCTGAAAAGGTATCAGAAATTGTTCAAGCTTCAAGAATATGAAAATGTCATTTGAAAGTCTTTTCTTTGAGGAAGATTTTACTGAAATGGAGTGTCTCTAGTGTCCTTACACACAGAAAGATGCCGATAAATCTGTTGTCCTACTCTTTCTTTCTTTCTTTCTTTCTTTCTTTCTTTCTTTCTTTCTTTCTTTCTTTTTTTCTTTCTTTCTTTCTTCCTTTCTTAATGGACATCTTTGTCTTTTTCTTTTTCTTTCTTTCTTTTTTTATTAGATATTTTCTTTATTTACATTTCAAATGCTATCCTGAAAATTCCTTATCCCCCCCCCTCCCCGCCCTGATCCCCAACCTACCCACTCCCACTTCTTGGCCCTGGCATTCCCCTGTGCTGGGGCATATAAAGTTTGCTAGACCAAGGGGCCTCTTCCCAGTGATGGCCAACTAGACCATCTTCTGCTACATATGCAGCTAGAGACACGAGCTCTGGGGAAACTGGTTAGTTCATATTGTTGTTCCACCTAAAGGGTTGCAGACCCCTTCAGCTCCTTGAGTACTTTCTCTAGCTCCTCCATTGAGGGCTCTGTGTTCCATCCTATAGATGACTATGAGCATCCCCTCCTGTATTTGCCAGGCACTGGCATAGCCTCACTAGACATAGTTATATCAGGGTGCTTTCAGCAAAATCTTCCTAGCATATGCAATAGTGTCTGGGTTTGGTGGCTGATTATGGGATGGATCCCTGTGTGGGGTAGTCTCTGGATGGTCCATCCTTTTGTCTTAGCTCCAATCTTTGTCTCTGTAACTCCTTTCATGGGTGTTTCATTTCTTATTCTAAGAAGGAATGAAGTATCCATACTTTGGTCTTCATTCTTGATTTTCTTGTGTTTTGCAAATTGTATCTTGGGTATTCTAAGTTTCTGGGCTATTATCCACTTATCAGTGAGTGCATATCAAGTGACTTCTTTTGTGATTGGGTTACCTCACTAAGGATGATATCCTCCAGATACATCCATTTTCCCAAGAATTTCATAAATTCATTGTTTTTAATAGCTGAGTAGTACTCCAGTATGTAAATGTACCACATTTTCTGTATCCATTCCTCTGTTGAGGGACATCTGGGTTCTTTCCAGCTTCTGGCTATTATAAATAAAGCAGCTATGAACATAGTGGAGCATGTGTACTTATTACCAATTGGAACATCTTCTGGGTATATGCCCAGGAGAGGTATTGCTGGGTCTTCTGGTAGTACTATGTTCAATTTTCTGAGGAAATGCCAGACTGATTTCCAGAGTGGTTGTACAAGCTTGCAATTCCACCAGCAATGGAGGAGTGTTCCTCTTTCTCCACATCCTCGCCAGCATCTGCTGTCACCTGAAGTTTTGATCTTAGCCATTCTGACTGGAGTGAGGTGGAATCTCAGGGTTGTTTTGATTTGCTTTTCCCTGATGATTAAGGATGTTGAACATTTTTTCAAGTGCTTCTTAGCCCTTCTCAGTATCTTAATTAACAAAATCAGAAATGAAAAAAGAGACATAACAACAGAACCTGAGGAAATCTAAAACATCATCAGATCCTACTACAAAAGGCTATACTCAAGAAAACTGGAAAACCTGGATGAAATGGACAACTTCCTAGACAGATACCAGGTACCAACGTTGTTTAACTTTAGATCAGATTAACGATCTAAACCGTCCCATTTCCTCTAAAGAAATAGAAGCAGTCATCAATAGTCTCCCAACAAAAAAAAAGTCCAGGACCAGATGGTTTTAGTGCAGAGTTCTATCAGACCTTCAAAGAAGATTTAATTCCTACACTTTATTTCAACATGTTCAGCTGCCTGGGCACTAAGAGGCCATTGTAGCCACAGTCTGTGATAAATGGACTATCATTTGAGTTGGCTAAAGATTTTTGATGACCATACTTTTGAAGGCATGCGGAATTTAGGTTACAGAGAAATGCCCTCTTAGAAGGCCATCAGAATCCAGATCCCTATGATGCTGGAAAGTTCTTAGATGGCAATTGATGATGTTGTGAGGACAAAACCAAAGCTTCAATGGAGACCCTGGCAATGTAGATGTTTGCTAAGGAAGTCCACAGGTAATGACTGGAATCAGTCCAATAGAGAAGCCCCTTGGGCTGATAATGAAAACACTCTAGGAACAAGGCTGCCTAGGCCCCTAGATATCCCATCACACCACTAAATCCCCAGGACAGTGATGGACATGGGGCTCTGACATTCAGCGTTTCTCCTGCTGGGTTTCAGTTTGTTTCAATCCCATTCCTTTCTCTGTTCCCGTTCCTCCTTTGGGGATGGGAATGTTAACTTTGCACCACTGTATCTTAGAAGTACTTAAAACATTCTTGAATTTATATGGACTCATAGCTAAAAGTTTACTCGGATCTCAGAAACGACTTTGGATTTGGATCTTTAAAAATATTGGAACCGTTGAGACTATGAGGATTCTTGATGTTGGATTAAATGCATTTTACCTTATGAAATGACCATGGGCTTTTGGTTACCATGGGCAGAATGTTATGATTTGAATAGGAAATACTCCCTTAGAGTCTCATGGATCTTCAGGGGTTATACTATGCTAGGTTTTGAGAGAGATGTCCAGGAACTACAGCAACTGCCTGCCAACAATTGCCCAATCTGGTCTATCTGCTCACGTGACCCTGCACCCATGCTTTCAGGATAATCCCATTGGTCCAAGGCTAGTGATGCTATTTTTGATATGGTGAGAATTTTAGGTTGTAGGGCCTAACTGGAGAAAAACCAATCACTGGGGCTATGCCTTTGAAGGCTCTATCTGGTCCATTGCTTCTTCTCGGCTTCCTATCCCTTTCTGTTTCCTATGCACTATGAAGTTAGCAGCCTCTGCCACATGTTTCCCACTGCTATGATGTTGTGACCCTGAGTCAGTGCAGCCAATGAATTTCAGACCTCTCAAACTCTAAGCCAATATATACCCACCCTTCTTTAAGTTGCTTCCATCAGGTATTCGGTCATGGTGATGAAACTGCTGACTAATTCGCTGAATGGCAGCAACAGGTATCTCATTGTCTAAGTAATGCACCAACCTTCTGTTGCCATGGATAAAGCAGAAAGATAACAAGATACCAGCGCTCTTCTCAAGAATAAGTTTGCTCGCACTCCAATTACACACACACACACACACACACACACACACACACACCCCTTCAACTCAGAGTATCTGTAAATGAAGCTGCCATTAGTTAGTATAGCGAGGGCCTTTAAGTATTCCCACCTCTTAGCCTGTGTCTCAGAGGTTTGATTTATTTTGTCCACTCCCATACTCTCAGGGTATAAAGAATGCTGTCATGTATTTCTTAATGGAATTGAAAGTGTAGATGTTGCCTGACAGCACATTTTGATTTACAGGCTTGGCTTGTAGTGACGTGACTTAAAGTGGTTTTGGCTGCACAATTGTGCGACAGTGACTCACAACAGTAAAAACTGTACTCCCAGTTCCAACACAGATCTTTTCCCCTGTTAGTGACATGTTAGAATGTTATTCTCTCACCAAGCTGGGCAGCAGCAGGGAGCTACAGTTCCCAGTTAGCCAGATCATCGCAAGCATAAACAACCCGTAACTCCACAATGCACCACATTGCTGCATTTGAGGAATATTTGCTTTTATGACCCATCAGATCTACAAAACACCTATCTTTATATGCATGAGATAGTCCGGAGTTTATTGTAAAATAAGCTTGTGTGAGATTTTCCAAATTGCAGCTAGGTTAATGTGGGCACTGTGACCATGTATGAAGTTAGGCTAAGATTTAAGGTTAGTTAGTCAGATTAAATAAAATTTCAACTTACATTACTTAAACCTAAGGTAAAGTTATCTGATATAACTTTGTCAAATAAATTTAACTCCTTTTCATCTGTATCCATACTTGTTAACAATTACCTACTAATAAATAGGTATAAAATGTTTGCCTACTTATAAGTAAATTCTCGCTTTCCACAATGGAGCAAACTTTAAATATACATCTTGATACCAGGATACTTGTATAACTCTTTTGTTTTTAATACAAAATGACTTTTATTAAACCATGACTTAGCCCAGAAACATGATACTTACTCCGAATGCAGCAGGCAGGGGCGGAACCAAAGAGGATTGCTAGTTTGAGGAGAACTTATACTTTATAGTAAGACCCTGGAGAGAGGGGGGGGGGGCAAATGAGAGCAATGAACAACGAATACCATAAATTGGTGGAATATATTTAAAACTGTAATACTGACCAAAGGATTCTTTGCTTTGCTTTTGGGCAAGCAAGAAAACAATTGAACTCTGTCTTATATTCAAACAATGAGAAATGAGAGTCCTCAGGGATTGTCAAAACACAATTTTATTAAAAACCAATTGAAATTGAAAATCTCTAAGATTACCTTTGTTAGAACAAAGGAAAAAAATCGGTTTCAGAGCAACTGTATTCAAGGTGAAAGAAAGGTTGCCTTGGGCAAGAAAGCAGCCAGATATTGGGAGATTCCTTGCTGAAGTTACTAAAGATTTTAGACTTCACTCTCTTGCTTTCCTGGTAGTTGAATCCCCTGCTATTTCTTCTGTTTTGGTGCCTGCTTTCATTGCTGGTCCTGTTCAGCTCAGAAAACAAGGTACGTTGAATCCAAAACAACAACTTGACACAAATTCAACATTAAAGACCTGCTTCAGAGAATTGTAACCATATGTCTGTGTGCCTCAACTGCTTCTGGGACTCACTTATAGAGGAGTAACTGTCTTCCATCAATTTCTCAAGCTAAGACTCAATGTTAGAAATTTTACACCGGGAAGTCAGGCACATCAAGTGGATTTTTTTTAAGTTGCTTTAAGCAAAGAGGAGCAGAGAAAATCTTCTGGAGAAACAAACTGGGTAGGTTCTTTGTGTTGTTCTCATGTGATGAGTGTGTCCTACGGGGTAGCCTGTCTAGTATGGGGGAACACAGAATTATTCATTCCCCTTTAGGACTATTCAGTCTCCTCCTGCTATGTCTGCACACAGTGAGCACCTTGGATCAGTACTGAGGAACTAGAACAAAACAGTTACGTTCATGCTTTGTATTTCATGACTGGCCAGGACATGAAAACCAGTAGGTTCAGCAACTTGTGGTATTAGTTCATGAATGTGCAGGAGAAGAACACCATTCACTTCTCTTTTTGCTTCTTCTCAAGTGACATTAAAAGTAGGATGCACCTTTTGTTTCCTGATACAAACAACACATTCTTACTCTAAGAACATCCAATGTGATGCTAGCTTTATAACCATGGACACAATACAGGGGTTGTTTTCTGAAGAAACCATTGCGAGGTCTGTTACAAGTTTGTATGGCAGAAAAGACAACGCTCACTCCATGTTGAAAGAAGTTTAATAATTTGTTTCAATTGTTCTTCAAACCCAGAACCCAAGATGATTATGGCAACAACCAGACACTATATCTCTTTATACATAAAGATATGTTGAGGACATAGCCTGGTGTGGTCACAAGGATGTCAGTCCCATTAGCAAGGCCCTTTGGTTTAGAGATCTGTTCCTGTCACTGGGCATCAGCCCATCGATGAGCATGGCAGGTCATCGAATCCCTAAGAACACAAAGCCTGCATAGCTGGTTTCCTAAGAGGTGAGCAAATAAGGCCTCCTCTGTTCATGTCCACGAACTCTGGCTTAATGTGTTCAGTTGCAGGGATGAGAAATGCCAGAGTTTTATCTAAAGCAGTTTCCACAGCTGCCAGTCCATCTCTGTCTTCTACAATGGGTCTGACACTTGGTTAAATTTCAATCCTGTTCACAAAACCCCATTTGTTGACTTCAAAACAATGTTACTGATGAGACCCATTTGTTGACTTCAAATGTCAACAAATGTCACTGATGAGATGAGTTACAACTGCAAACCAAGTATCATTGGCCTCCAAGTCAGTCCCAGTGGCTTGGATGAGGTCATCTTTGTCATCTTCCCGACTGCCTTTCTTCTCTATCTCATTTCCTGTTTCCTCTGAATTGGGGAAATTTTGAGCAGAATGGAAAGTGAAAAAGAAACAAGAAAGAATACAAGGTGTGTGTGTGTGTGTGTGTGTGTGTGTGTGTGTGTGTGTGTGTGAAGTGCGACAGTTAATAATGTATGTAGGGAAACCACTAAAGGTATATGCAAGAGAACAATGGAATATAAACAAGGATAAAGAAAAAAACATTGTATGTGATCCTCTACTGGCTAGAGAACACTAAGGACTTTATTAAGTAGTCTTGAACTTGCCATTAAAGATAGTTTGAATAAAGAAAGACAATACTACATAGCAAGAGTTGCTTGATAAGATTGCTCTGAATTAGAAGGCAGAGAAGATGGCTGCTCAAAGATCACTGCAGAAGTCTAGACAAGAGCTAAGTAAGAGTCTTGATTTAGGAGGCAACCACGTGAAAGGAAAAGTAAAATCAATTTCAAAGGGAAAATCCAAGCAATGCATGGGAGATGAATGAGGTTAAATACAGCTATACAAAGGGTGACAGCCCTCGAAGGGTTTGTAAAGCCAGGGAGGA
This sequence comes from Mus minutoides, assembly GCA_902729485.2. NCBI lineage: Eukaryota > Metazoa > Chordata > Mammalia > Rodentia > Muridae > Mus > Mus minutoides. The sequence continues at coordinate 3,169,435 of LR749517.1, read as the reverse complement.
AAAAGTTTGACAAGAAAAAAAAAATTAATTTCATTTACAAGTTTTAAGGGGTTTGTTTTGTTTAGATATTTTCTTTATTTACATTTCAAATGTTATCCCCTTTCCTGGTTTCCCCTCCGAAAACTCCCTATCCCCTTCCCCCTCCCCCTGCTCACCAACCCACTCACTCCCGCTTCCTGGCCCTGCATTCCCCTATACCGAGGCATATTCACAGTACCAAGAGCCTCTCCTCCCATTGATGCCTGACAAGGCCATCCTCTGCTTCATATGCGGCAGGAGCCATGGGTCCCTCCATGTGTACTCTTTGGTTGGTGGTTTAGTCCCAGAGATCATTAAGTTTTGAGAACCAGCAGGATATAGAGATGCTAAGAAAAAAAAAAGGACATGATTGGAATATAGATGGAAAAGCCACTCCCATGGAGAAAATAATGGGTGTCACAGAAATTTATAACATCACAAAGAGAGGGAGGGACTGTCCTAACACTTAGGAATGACGACACTTAGTGAATGGCAGAAGGCAAAATGTGGTCAAGACATCCAAGATGAAGGACCTCTTTGATGGGGCAAGCCATGCTAAAGTGAACAAAATTGAGGAGGGAGGAGAGAATTTCTAAAAGGTTCATAAGAATTTTGAAGATATTAGAACAAATATTAGAGGAAGAAGAGTCAGGGGAAATGGACACATTCCAGCTGTCGGTTGCTCGCTCCTTCTATCCTTCTTTCCTTCCTTCCTTCCTTCCTTCCTTCCTTCCTTCCTTCCTTCCTTCCCTCCCTCCCTCCCTCCCTTCCTCCCTCCCTCCCTCCCTCCCTCCCTTCCTCTCTCCCTCTTAGGCAGAGAAGGCAGCTCCTCTGCACAAGTCTGAGGACCTGAGTTCTAATCCCAGGACCCACAGAAGCCCAGACACAACAGCAAGTATGTAACCCCACAGTTTCGAGTCTACAGTGAGAAGAGAATCCCAAGGAGCTTGTGGGCCAGCCTGGCACAGGCAGTGGCCATGTCTTAAAAAAGGTGGAAAGTGAAGGCCAGAACCTGAGGTTGCCATCTCACCTTCACATGCTTGCACCGATGCAGGCGAATACACATGCCACACGTCGTACACAAAAGTTTACAGAGACAGAAGCCACCAAGAGGGAAAACAATGAGAAGAAGATTAAACAGTGGCAGCTGGCTTCTGTGTAACATGTGACGGGAGCATCATCAGGCAGGCTGGTAAAGGAATGACCCTTCCAGGAAACAAAGGGGGAGAATCCATGAAGGAAGAAGGTACTGGGGAGCTGAGAGAGAGGCTGGCGGAACCCAGCCCCCCCCTTCCTCTATTTTGAGGAAATGGTTGAGAGCCCAAGGACAAAACAAAGTCGGGCTGTAAAGGGCTAGAGAAGTGATGTTCCTGGATTAAGACGCCTTCCTTCTTTTTAGCTGAAAATATCTGTTTAAATCATAACAAAAAAAGTGGTTCAGGGTACCATCCCTTCCTCAAGGGATACAGAGTGCTGTGTTTCTCAGTCTGTCCCATGGACTACTGATATGATGTGGATGTTTGTAATAAAACGGTTCTCTGTGTCAGGCCAGCACATCTGAACTCAAAAAAAGAAAAAAAAGTTGTGTTATAATAAAACCTTTAGACAAAGTTACTTTATCGGAATTTAGGCAAAGGACAGGCAGCCCTCAAATCAGAAGGGTTGAAAACTGACTCCACAATATGGACAGGAAGCACATACCGAAGGAAGGAAGATCGGGAGAGCATTTGATGGACACCAGTCACCTTTCACTCAGTTAAACACAGTCTGATCATTTGGCAATATGTATAGGCTAAGGCCGGGATGCTAAGATTATATGAAACTCAGCTGTTTATTACAAAGATGTGCTCCCAAATTAGACTTTTAGTTGCATAGTGTTAGGTTGCACTTCCTTATATGAGAACTTCAGTATGGCAGCATCTTCAGGCCAAACTTGGTCTAATTGAGTACGTGTAAGCCATAGATTTGTTACTAGAAATAAGAGAGATCATACATATAGCATACTCAGAATAGGTACCCCTAAAAACCTGCTCTCACAATGGTTAATCTCTGTTGTCACCTTGACTAGACTTAGGATCAACTCAAAGGCAGGCTGCAGGGCCCTCCTGTAAAGGGTTTCCTTTATCACATAATCTGAGGATGGAAAAGCCACTTTATAAAATGCTGGTGACATCCCCTGATGAAACCTTTGCTTTTTGCCAGCCCATTGTCACTTTCCCAAGCACCTTTGTCTATTCTGTTACTCCTGCATCCCCCTCCCTGACATTAAAATCTAGCTTCTTAAGTCTTAATAATGTGGATTGAAGGACAGCAGACCTCCCACACCAGACAGGTATGCCGAGATATTCCATCTCATGGACTAAAAACATCAACCAAGCTCTCAGCCTCTCCAGTGCAAGTCAGCCAAACTATACTGTGTAAAACAATGTAGTGAATCCCTCTTAAATATAGTTTCACCCTATCGATTCTATTCCTCTAGAGAACCCTGACTTACACGGCTTATATTAGGACTAGATTAATACCACACTCTAGAATTTTCTAAGATTTTGCATTCTGTTGACTAATGCAGACAGTACCAGTCACTGCTGCTAAAGAGCCTTATAGCTATAACTACTACAATAGGAATGAAGAAAGAAACAAAAGGAAGGACATGCTGCTCTTAGGTGTGGTGGAGGAGAAGGCTGACTGTAGGTATTAGAGAGAGCATAGGCAGAGACATCTCAGAGAGTCCACAGCAAGCATGAACCTGAGCCAGGCCTTGTATGAAGACCGGGAAGGGGAGAGGCAGGAAAAGTTGATGAACAAGAGGAGTGGCCTGGGCCAAGAGATTGGCCAAGAAAGTAACATAGCCAAAAAGACTGAGTTACATAGGGGCCAAAGGACTGGCCTGGAGAGCTCAGGGTAGGGGGTGGGGGTGGCAGCCAAGAGAGTAAGAGATAGAGACTGAAGAATACTGGGAGAACCTGGTGGCCAGCATCTGCTGCGATGTGTTAAACAGACACATAAGTTAGCTAGCTATTTGTCTCAGGTTCGAGGCCTAACACAACTAGACTTTTAGCTTTGATTCCTTAAATGTAAAAAGCCACGTGTCCCTCTACAGAATATGGAGCACATATTTTAAACAGTACATTAGTGATTAAAAAGCAAAACAGAAAAAAAAACAAAAACAAGTATTGATTTCTTTCAAAGACTTTTATTATTTTAAGGTATCTTAGAAGAGGTTAAACTAACTAAAGATAGGGCTGTAGATCATAGGAACAGATTCATATTGCTGGTCCCGACCATCAAAAGTAGCTTGTACCTCACTCCTACACCTCCAGAAGAGATTTTTTTTTTCCAGCTGGATGTTTATTAGCTAAACAAGAGGCAAGTGGCTTCCCCTAAGAAAACAGTACAAGATCTGGCCCGTTTTCTGCTGAGGTGGGTCAGTAGAGGGCTGTTAAAAAGGATAGCTGTGGGGCTGGTGAGATGGCTCAGCAGGTAAGAGCACCCGACTGCTCTTCCGAAGGGGATAAGTTCAAATCCCAGCATCCACATGGTGGCTCACAACCATCCGTAACGAGATCTGGCGCCCTCTTCTGGAGTGTCTGAAGACAGCTACAGTGTACTTACATATAATAAATAAAATAAATCTTTAAAAAAAAAAAAAAAAGGATAGCTGTGTTCCTGAGATGGCGCAGGCAGCAATTCACATCAGAGGCAACCACATGGACTTTAGATAGTCCACGGTACCGAGAGAACGCAAAGGTAGACAGACTGGAAAGGTTACGCATGAATAACGCATCTCCTCTTGTGGAGACTTGAGAAGAAACAAATGGTTCGTGAATGGGCTTAATACAAGCGGAGCCGGCGCCTGGTGGACAGCGAGGGTTGGGGGGGGGGGGTTGGGGTGGTGGTGGTGAGTAGCTTCCTTCCAGCAAGGCCGCCAGTGGAGGACACTGCTGTGAAGAGGAGCAGAGAGAGCAGAGTGTTGTGCGCATCATTCCAAAATGCTCTAGCTTCATTCTGGGATGTCAGACTCTTCTTAAGTCCAGAATTAGTTGCCCTGTCCCTCAGTTTCTAGAACATATTCCTGAGAGCGTATGGAAAGGTATCACAACCATAGAAGAACTTAATCGATGACGGCGTGGGGAAGTAAAGGATAAAGAAACCCAAAGGATGAAATAACCACATAAAGAAAAATGTCTTAGACTTTGCCCCAAACAAACAAAAAAAAAACCCAGACATGTGAAAATGTAAAGCAATAGGTTACTTTACACAATGAAACACTTAGCTGTTAAGAGAATCCCATGTATTTAGTGTGGTGTGTGTGTGTGTGTGTGTGTGTGTGTGTGTGTGTGTGTGTGTACATTTAAAACCGTGTTATGCTATAAATAATCCCACTACTTCTGAGCCATCTCTCCAGCTCTATAGCGGCAGGCTTTGAGCACAACAGATCTGGGTTCTAACCCCACTTCTCTTCTTCGTTAGTTACATAACCATGACTGAGTTACTTTTTCTCACAACAGCACACACTTGCAGAATATCCTAGAATAAGATGTCATGGAACCACATACATAAGACACCTAGGCCACATCTAGGACTTGGAAAGGCGCCGGGGTTAGCATGCCTGGAAAGGAGCTGGACTCCACAGAAAAGCCATGTAGCCAAGGGCTGACTTGACTGAAGGTTAGATAGGGAAATCGAAAACTCCTAGTCTGGCATTCTGTCTATGGGACCCTTGTTTGTGCAGGGGGTTCTTTTAGATCTTAGATGGTTTGAAGAAGGTAAAGAAACTATAATAAACAGGCAGCTGCTTCTGGTGTGGGGAAAATAAAGGTCTCTTAATGCAAGAATTTGAGAGTGGATTCAAATGGCAGCTCAAGAAAAATTTTTGTTAGAGTTTAAAAATATGCCCCAGTACAGGGGAACGCCAGGGCCAAGATGTGGGAGTGGGTGGGTAGGGGAGCAGGGCGGGGGAGGTGGGAGGGTTTAGGGGACTTTCAGGAAAACATTTGAAATGTAAATGAAGAAAATATCTAATAAAAAGTGGGAAAAAAAAAAAGGAAAATCCCTAGGCAAACTGTCCATCTCAGCAGCTTCTGGGAGAGTGTGGATGGAAGAGAGAATGAACAGAGTCCTCACCATCTAAGGTGACATGGAGGACAGACACATGACTGATGAGAAGTCAGCGCGGTGGAGGGAAGCATTAGATGAAGCGTAAGGAAGCCCAATATGTTGGGGGGAAACCCCAAGTACTAAAAAGAAAAAAAAAGTGTACTTATAAAAGAGAGAGAAAGGAGAAGTTATGATTTTCTGAGTAATTCAGAAAACCAGGCAGACCGCGTGATTATAGGCCAATAGGATGCTGTGCGAGGGGCAGGGCGTGGCAATTATGATGTCTCATTAAGGGACTAATTATGCTGCCTGTCTCTTTAGCATGGTTTCAGGTAAGCCCACCTTCGTAGAGATAGTCTCCTGGGCAGGTGATTGAACCTGCCCATCTGGAATGCTATGTCACTACCAGGCCAGAGGCTTTACCCGTAGGAGCAGAAGCAATTTTTTTCAACCCTAACTCTTCCCTGGGCTTCAGACAAAGTCCTAATTTTATGAAAGACTCCCTGAGGCTTTGACACGGCTCAAGATGTCACAGGATAACAGATCTGGAACCTAGCCTGGGCTCCGTCTGCCCCTGATTCTCGGTGTTCAGTCAACTTTGCAACCCTTGACTTCTTTCTTTTTCTTTTTTCTTTTTCTTTTCTTTTTCTCTCTTTCTTTTCTTTTTGTTTTTGTTTTTTTGTTGTTGTTGTTGTTTTTCGAGACAGGGTTTCTCTGTGTAGCTCTGGCTGTCCTGGAACTCACTCTGTAGACCAGGCTGGCCTTGAACTCAGAAATCCGCCTGCCTCTGCCTCCCAAGTGCTGGGATTAAAGGAGTGCACCACCACGCCCGGCAGCCCTTGACTTCTTACCTGCTCGCCTCCAGTCAGTGCTCGACACCCCCAGAAGAGGCGAGGCTTTATCCATTTGATATGAGGTTTGGATTTTTAAGTACTATCTTTCCATTTTCATATGGAACAATATATGTTTTGTAGCGAAAGAATCTGAACTGTGTTCTCAGGAAACGAGCCGCGCTAGTTCTGCCTGAGGTAGGCCGTGGAGATAGACAGTGGGTGGTTGGTGGCCCAGAAATAGGGCACAGGCCAAACATTCAGGGAGTTGGATGCACCTTGGAACGTGGGTTGCGCTGAAGTCAGAAGCTAAGTAGGACATGGATCAGAAAGATCTGATACCAGAGGAGACAGGCCAGACATTGCACATTGGTCCTCTGCCCTGCAGGGGGCGCTCAAGACAGACCCACTCCCTGCTCGTATCCTAGGTATGTGTCTAAGAGTTGACACAGAAGCTCGTAACTCTAGCCCCTTCGTTACCCTGGACTCCTCTCAGAACTCTCTTGATCTCAGAAGAACCACTGTCTTCTAGGTCCAAGGCTAAAGCCCTGTGAAGTTACAAAGTATATTCATGCCCCCATAGTCTCAGGCTCCACTCAGAAAAAGCAACCCTCTAGCCTTACTGAAGCCTCTAGAGAAATTACACCTCATGGAAACACGTCGTCATCTAGAAAATGTGTAAGTGTTCACACGCTCCCAGGCTGGCCTTTTCTAAGGCAGGCATCAGACTAGAAATCCAAAACAGGAAATGGTTAGGTGATGATCACATGCGTGTGAGCACACACACACACACACACACACACAGAGAGAGAGAGAGAGAGAGAGAGACAGACAGACAGACAGACAGACAGACAGACAGACAGACCTATCTTAGTAACACAAAGCAGATGTCAGAAGAAATAGGGAAAATGTTTGAAAATGTATAGGAGCTACAGCTCTCTAACATATGAGGAGACTCTCTCACTCAGCCATCCCCATATTTGTGGTGATGGAGTTGTAACACAGAATGTTCTGATTTTAGCATCCCTCCTGGAGCTCTGAACCCAGTATCAGTGGGATGAATCTGGGCCTGAACCTTGAGGATAAAACCTAGTGTTCCCAATAAAAGCGCCATTACAGAGTTCCAGTGCAGAACATAACTCACTTTCAAGCTGTGTAATTCACTTAGAGATAAGAAGGTATCTAAGTCTACACTACATTTCTATCTAGAGCATCGATATTCTTACAAAACATCTGAGAATCGCCACAAAATAAGCAAACAAAACACAAAGCTGTGTAGATCTGCTTCCACCCCTCACCTTACATCTAGATGACAAGATTTACATCTTATCTCCAGGCACAGTGACTTCTGAGGACACTTTCTCCTCTCTCTTTAAAGTCCTTGTCAGAAATTTAGGCAGCTTACCAGCCTCATCACCAGGACCCAAGACTTTCTAAACCTCGGGGGGTTTCAGGCTGGAGAGATGGTTCAGCTGTTAAGAGCACTGGCTGGTCTTCCAGAAGACCTGGGTTCAATTCCCAGAATGGAGAATTACAACTGTATGTAACTTCAGTTCCCGGTGATCCAATGCCCTCCTCTGGCCTCTGTGGACACACATACATTCAAGCACACAGATATACACATTAAATAAATTATACTTAAAAAAAAAACTTCTGGGGTTCATGGTAAAGCAGCTCACACTCTTATAAAACACAACCTGCTAATACAGAAATTCCCCAAACCAAGGCTTATGTCTAGAGAACTATACTTACAAATATGTAAGTGTAAGACAGCATGTCTAGATCAGTAGAATAAAGGTCACTTTGAAAAGATGGATCAAGATAGAAAAAGGAAACACAGCAACCAGATGTCCTCCTCCCCTTTCTGTGGTAAGTGCCCATGGCAGCTCCCCTTGGTGCTTTGGAGGTAGAAGGTGAACAGGAACAGAAAACACCTGTGGGTCGTCCTGCTGTCCTTCTGCATCTCTGGCCCCAGGGGGCACTCTCCCACAGAGACACTGGCTTGCTCTATGCTAACAGAATAGCAACATCGACAGAATGTGGTCAGAACAATCCAAGCAAGACAAGAGTAAATGAAGGTCTATGGGCTGTTCGAAGGCTGTGTCTCTGCCCTTCCACCGTTTCGGTGCCCTAAGATATCAAGGCACTTTCAACTCTCATCATTTTCCTTTCCCTTTGGTCTGGGTATTGAAGTCAATGGACCTGGTACTGGAAAAAAAACAGCAGCTTCTATGGAGAGTGGCTCCTCCCACTTACCTCTTGGCCCCTCCCATCTACCGCTCAGCTCCTCCCACCTGCCTCTTGGTACCTGCTCCCTGTGCCTCATGTGCCTCGCATATATGAAACTATAGTGCGCTAGGAATGAGCCCCTTTAGCTCATCATTTTTAATATCACATTTGCATATAATGCCTGTAATCCCAGCGCTGGAGAGTCTGAAGGAAGACAATTTCAAACTCAAGGCCAGATTGGTTACAAAGTAACACTCTTTCAATAAAATAATAATAAAATGTAAAAAAGAGGGAGGAGCCGCATGAGAAGAGGAGAGAGTTCACAGAACTAGCACTTATCTTCTGTTTTTGCAGAGGTATATTTGGATGTTGTGTGAGATATTCTGAGAAAAAAAAAAAGAAGAGAAAAAGAAGAAAAAAATCGAGGAAGGAGCACCGACTGATTCGTTGAAGTGTCTTCTCCACGTGTGGTTTTACAGAATCCGCACGACATGCAGCTCACTCTCTGAGTATAACTCAGCCCTATAGTGTAAAGATTCTAAACTGGGCTTGTGAGATGGCTCCGCATGTAAAGGCAACTGCCCCAAACTTGACAACCCGTTTCTGATTCCCAGGACTCACAAGGTGTTAGGAGAGAATCGGTTAGAAAATGTTCTCGGACTTCCACGGGCAGGCCAGGGCATGCAAGCATGCACAAAATTAACTAACTAATTAATTAATTTTAAAAAGGACTCAAAATAGCCCGAAGCATAAATGAGATTTCCGTGTTACCAATCACCTGAAAATGTTCATTTTATTAGTGAAACGGGAAAATACAGTCGGCAGTTCCCACGGACATGAATTGTGTCTCTTACCAAAATTCCACTCAAGTCCTTAAATTTCCTAGTTCTGTTCTTTTGATTTGGAGGAGGGTTTGTTGTTTTTTTTTCCTTGCTATTTTCTTCTTGAAAAATCATAAAATAATGAGACACATGGTCACCGAGGGTGTTCATCTGGCTCAGGCACTGTGTTGTTGACAAATGGCCTCTTTCATCATGAGCCAGGGCAGCTTGCTTTGACGGCTTGGACAAAGCATTCCAGTCGCGCCTATCCACAAGAATAAGCTAGAACCCACTTTCAGTACAGAACAGTGTGCTTCTGTTGCTCCAATTGAGCAAATATATTGTATTTTATTTTTGAGACAGGGGCTAGCCTAGGCTTCTCTTGAAACTGCTACATAGCTGAAGATGACCTTGAATTCCTAATCCTTCTGCCTCTTGCAAGTGCTGTGACACCGCGTGTGGTTGTTAAAGAGCCAATTTCTTTACGAACACTTTCGATTCTCATTCGGCAACTGAGCAGTTGTGATGTTTCTTTATCACCTGAGGATTATAAAGGCCAGCCTCAGATTCCATTTGTCCTGTATAGATTTTTTCACTACTATCCCTTGAGCTAAGGAGCAGTTTGTCTGTCCCAACGAAAGACAAGCCTCCTGTTAGTCAACCGCTGCCAGATGTTGAGGTGAAGGCACTAACAGCTGTGCCAACACCAAAGCAAAGTGGGTTGGTTTCCTGCCTAATGTAGGGACTGTGCAAGCCCTTTGCAAAGGGGCACCTTGCCAGCCTGCGTGGTATCTTCAGCGAGGCAGACAGGGTTCAAACCGGAATATGCTATTCGACATGCAACAGCAGACGTTTTCAAACATAGAAGAGATGCACCTCTAATTCCCCTCGTAGTCATTTTTGATGTTTTGGTTTTTCTCTGACTACCACATTTGCAATAAGGCCAGCAAAGATGGGCTGAGTGCTACTGTGGTCTCCCTTCATCTTGGCTGGCCTGTTCTCAGCCTGACTGCAAAATGCCAAGCAGCAAAGCGCTGGTTTTTCTCCGAGGTAAACAACGACTGACGCATAACCATCGCCCTCTCTTTACGCATTCAGTGTTGATTGCTGACCTAGGAGAACACCTCCAAAATGCCTTAGTCTGAAAGCCAGGCGGAATCCTCATATTTCCAGGAGACATGCCCCCTCTTGTGGTAGCTTCTCAATACTGCAGGCCTAGTTTCCTGTGGAATAGCCGGAAGGTGGCCAACAACTTCACACCAGCACTTAGACCTGTGACCAGTAAAAATCTTCTTGGCCTTTGAATGCCAGATAAAGATTGAAATCTTACATTTCTGAGTGCTTATTCAAAGAAATTCTAAACATAACAAATGAATCAAGGTGTAAATAAACATGTTGAAGTCCTAAGTGGCAAGGTATCTTGCTAGTCTCTGAACATAACCTTCTTCCGGTTCATATTATCAAGTTGTGTGTGATTAAGTGTAATGAATTATACTAAGCAATATTTTTTTCATGAAAGTCAATTTATCCTTCTAGAAGTATTAGAAATAAAATTTTATGTTTAAGTTTTCAATTTAAAATCATTCGTGTCAATTGAGAATAGACATTGCAAATTCCTATTAGAGATTTCTAGGATATTTCTAGGATATGTTGCAAAGGATATAATCAATCAATTCCCGGCTTAAGAAAAATAAGTAGTGAGCGTCTCCCAGGCAAACCATCCAAGGAAAAAGAATGGACTGTTGAGTGTATTGTAGCATTTTATAGCTACTGTGGTTGAGAGAAGAACACGTCTTTACACAAGCTTTTACTATAAAGAAACCTTTTAAAGATACCCCCCCCCCAAAGTTAATACATTTATCAGTGTGATACACAGAGTCAGGCAAGGCAAAAATACTTTTTAAGTGTTATTGATTTTTATTTTATGTGTACAGGCGTTTTGCCTGCATGATATCTGTGCACCACATTCCTGTCTGCTACTCAAGAGGGCCAGAAGAGGGCAACAGATCCCCTGGAATTTAAGTTACAGGTCATTGTGAGAGGTCATATGGATGCTGGAAATTGAACCCAGGACCTCTGGAAGTGCAGCCAGGGCTCTTGACCAGTAAGCCACCTCTCTAGCTCCATAAAGATTGATTGATTGATTGATTGATTGATTGATTGATTTTAATTTTATGCTCCTGAGTGTCTTGTCTGTCTGTCTGTCTGTCTGTCTGTCTGTCTGTGCATCACATGCATGCCTGGTGCCCTAAGAGGCCAAAAGAGGGTGTCAGCCCTCTGGAACTGGAGCCAAAGATTGGTTTTGTGCCATATGAGTGATAGGAACTGAACTGGATCTTCTACAAGAGAAATGAGAACCCCTATCTGCTGCGCCATTTCTCCAGGCGCTGGGAAAATATTTCACTGCCTCGTGTATAGGGAAATTGAAAGGCTAGCTCTGTGACTGAGTGCATGGCTCTGGGTTCTGTTCCCAAAGCCACACGTACACGCATCATTTCTGTCAGTCAGTTTTCAAAACATATGTTGAGTGCATGACTTTGCTTCCAGATTCCAGGCCACTTCTAACATGAGAGGGGATGGCCGAGAGCAGGCAGACAAGTCTTCGTCACCTGTGTCCTTGTGAAACCAGGTAATCCAACAGTTAAACCATTTAAAAGGTAAACAGTTCTCCGTCCTTCTGAGCCCTCTTCTTTCTGAGGCTGCCAACATTCACACATAAATCCGTAATTGTGAGGGATTAAGACGTGCTAGGTGCTGTTCCAGAAGATTCTGCCTGGACAGCTCAGGGTGAGGTGGGGTGCAGCAGCCTGAAGGATGTGTTCCCGCTCAAAGCTCAGTGCCAGCATGACTTCCCGTCTTGTTGCTACTCTCCAAGCCATTTGGATTTGCTTATAGCTGAGGCAGGGGTAATGCAGACATAAATAAGCTCACCTACAAAACCAGAGTGCAGTGCGGAGGGAGGGATGGGGGGTTCGACTTAGACCAATGTTTTCCAGCGCTATTCATTTTCATCCCTCAAATGTCTTTTTCAACCTTTTTCTATATTCATCCTTTAAAATAAAACGAATTCCCCAATTACTCTCAAATAGAAAAAAAAATGTACACACCTATGTATGCAACATATCTATGTATACACTGCATGTATGCTTGTATTCAAAACCAAAATCAACGGCTTGGACTTTATTCAGTTTTTGCCCCCAATCAGAAGGGGTGGATTATATTTAAAGGAAGGATCCAACAAGATCCCGCTTGGCTTTAGAATCAAAGATGTAGTGCGTGCTATGGTACTCTTGGTACTAAATGTGTCTGAGCTCAAATTCTTATCCACTATTTGCTCGTCGTAAGAGTTTAAGTGTGCTGGGAAAGTTCTCTGAGGCATCCTCACACGGAGAACAAGCCTGAGGAAACCTCCTGTGGGGTTGTCATTCACATCGACGGAGGTGAAGTGGGCAAAGCCCCTGGCATCAAGCACGGCATAGCGTCGAACTTCAGCATCTGGTACCATCCCATTCGCTCATTTCAAAACAAATGCATGAGCTAAAGAAGTGTCTCGCTGCTCTTGCAGAGACCTAAGCTCAGGCCCCAGAGCCCACGAGGTGGCTCACAACCATCTGTAGTCTCAGTTTCAGAAGATGCAATGCTTTCTTCTATTTTTCCCCCCTGTTCTATCATCCTTCGTTTATGATAGTTTTTTAAAAATGAGTTCGTACACGAGAACTGCCTCTACATCATTCCTGCCCCTTACTTCCCTTCCCCCAAACCTTCTGTGCTCTCCAAATTCATGATCTCTTCTTTATCATTGTCTGCACCCACACATATATAGTCTGCTGGGGATGGCCTCAAGATTCTACTCTTTCCAGACCAAAATTAAATGTCACATGTTTCTGAGAAACTTGGTTCCAGTTCCTCAAATGTCATTTTCCCCTTGCTTTCAAGTCCCGTAGTATTCTGTGCTCACAATGCTATGAAGTTGTGAAAAATTCTACACTGTAATGCGTGCGCATAGATTTTAGGACAGTCACATTGAGTTTTGTTTAGTTAGTTTGGTTTGGGGTTTTTTTTTTTTTTTGAGACATTCTCATGAAAATCAGGCTGACCACAAACTTGCTATATAGTTAAGGTCAGCCTTGAACCTCAGGTCCTCCCGTCTCTACCTCCTAAATCGTTAAGTAGTGGGGTTACAGGCACATGCCGCTTAGAATCTCTGCTTTATTCTTTAGGTCCTCCCTTCCCCACTCCCACTCTCTCTCCCTGCATAATAGATTTCAGTAAATATTTATAGATCAATGAATGCTGCGAAGCTAGGTTATAAGGATTAAATATGACATGAGCATGTAAAAATAGAAGGCGAAGGCATGATGAATGTCATAGATGTTTATATCCCTCCCCCAATTCTAAACCTCAATCACAGATAAAATCCTATTACATGCTGTAGAAATTGAGAGTAAAAATCTTTCTGGCAATGATCAACTTATGAGGCATATAACTGTATAATGACACTAATTTGAAGAGGATTAGCCTGTCTCCTTAGACATATCTAGCTTGAGATGATTTGGAGCTGTACGGTATCTATGTGATCACAGGACATCTTTCCAGATCTCCTTGGTGGTTACTAACAACAGTGATAGTTCTTTGTCATGCTCTTGCCTTCGTGGGGGAAGTTCTCTGACAAAGGAAATACATACATCAAATGTAAGAGCAGAAAGCAAAACAGAGCCAGAAAGAAAGAGAGAGTGAGTGTGTTCAGCATTTGTGTTTAGATCCTATGATGTTTTAAGCGTCTACCTAATGCTTTTTTACACATACTGAATAACCAGGCTAATTAAAAAGCCCATACAGCGCTGGTTAAAATCTGTTCGAATTTTTTGGAGCACCTGTTACAACAGAATGCCCACAGACTTGATAGTTTAGAGCCAAGACACCTGCTACCTTATGTCTCACAGTATGCTCGGTTTTATACTGTTAGCAAAAAAATAAATAAATAAATAAATAAAATAAACACTTTTTTGACATTTAGCAATCCTACACAAGTGATAAGAAATTGCCAGAGAGGAGTGATAGTTTAACCCTTCCTCTCCCGCACTTGCCAGAAGGAGATGTATTTTTCATGTTACAAACATGAAACCTTGGGCAGTTTCTTTAATTATTCCTAACTGTGTAAGGTTTTCTAAATGGTCCAGGTTATCTTTTAAGTCTGAGGCAGGAATTTTGCAGTTTATAGATGTATTTAAGCTTACGTAAGCTTACTTAATACAGTGGGTTATGTAATGACCAATTTACAAGTTAGCTTCCCCTGAGCCTTTTAATGAAGTGCATCTCTGTTTTGTCTCCGGTGACTGTTCATCTCCAGCACATATTGCTGCGATTATGCCTGGTGATATTTTTACCAGAACTTTACTTGATAATCTAATTTGGGGATGAAAATATTGTGTTTTTAAGTTATGGAATTTTTCAGAGTATGGGAAGATGTGTCTAAAACATTTGACTTTCTCTTTAGGGTTCAATTTTAGGTGTGGTAAACACGTTTTACAAAGGTGATATTTTCTAAACAGCTGCCATTTAATTCTTTGAGGTCTGAATCCGTGTCTTATTTGACTATATTACCTAGAGTTAGATAAGTGTATGGAAAAAAAAAAACTTGAGTGCAAAAAGCAAGCTTAAATGTTATATGCTAATAACATAAAATTAAATCATTGCCTATGAGAAAATCAAATCCTGCCTTTGGTCTACCTTTCCTACTCCTGGCACAGGCACAGGCACAGGCACAGGCACAGGCACAGGCACAGGCAAAGGCAGAGAGAGAGAGAGAGAGAGAGAGAGAGAGAGAGAGAGAGAGAGAGAGAGAAGAAATATAATTTCCAGGATTGCCTATATAACAAAAAACTCAAAGAACATAAATGTTCTTTGACAATTGGGTAGATCAAGATGCATCCGTACAGTAGAATACTAAGAAACTGCTGAGTAAGCAAAATATCTCTTATCTATCTATCTATCTATCTATCTATCTATCTATCTATCTAAATGAAACAATCCCTAGGATAGATTATCAAGCAGAAACACAACATGTAAAAGCAAGTAACCACCCCTCACACATAGTAAATATACTTAACTCTTAGAATTATAAGTTATCTTTGAAATACACCCCCCACACACACACACACCTAGTGATAACAATGATTATCTCTGAGGAGGGAACCCATCTAGCTTTTTGAGAGCAGGAAAAGGAAGAGTACTCCTTTTTCAGTTAAAAAATATCTTTCTGTAACTTTAGTTGTTTCTATTGCATGTACATATGGACATATTACCTATTCAAAATTCATAAAATTGTAAATTAACATAGTGCAGTGCATTTGAGAGGAAAGAGAGCGTGATACATTGTGTGGCATTGCAATACATGATGTCCCAGAGTAGTTCTATATTTCCAGACTGTTACTGAGTTGATTCAAAACCAGTATTTAACAATATAAATCACAATTTAATGTCTAATTATCACGATGCAAACAGCTTTTGCATGTTGAATGTGTATAGCTGAATTCAAATACAAGCTGTTTTGACTTTTAACCAACATACCAGAGCTAAGAGTGACTTTATTGCATAATTAGAACAAACAACCTAGAATATATTTCTCTAACATGTTTTTTTTTCTTTAAAAAAATGAAAATAATTTCTAAATGTTCAAGAGAAGTGATGTTTTAATTCTTGGACATTGCTCAAGAGAGAAATTCTATTTATATAAGGACACTCAGCATGCATTTTGTCATTTTCTGTTGGAAGCATCCCAACCAAGCCTAGCACTGCTGAGACCATTCCTAAAGTTGACTAGAATAGTGACTGACCATTGGGGGTTTATAGTTAAGAAGCCATGACAGGGCACAGCCCTGTGGATCCTTATACTGCCAGTTAAAACCCACTCTGAGAGATTTGATAAAACGGATGATTTGCCCCAGACATACTGTCTCCCCTTCACACAAGGAGAATTTTGTGCCAGGCATCTACAAAACCCATACTCAAGAACTGTGCGATCAAGTTACAAAAAGAAATTGCAATAAAAGCTTTACAATGTTTTAATGAAGTTTATGACTTTGTATTAGGCCACGTTCACAGCAACCTTGGTCACGTGTAGACTGCTACTGTGTTCTTCCATTTCAAGAGCTTTCAGTCAACTGGCTCACCCAAACTGTCATGTGTGTACACATGAAACTTGTAGAATACTGAGCATTTATATGCATATTTGAAAGATAGCACAAAATTATGACTATAATGGACTTAAAGAGTAAGTTCTGATGAGTGACCAGCAGTCTTTAATGGAATGTATTGGGAAAGGTTGAAATTGGAATAAATACCAGCCTAGCACACTGTGGTCTCCCTTCCCCATTGCTGGCTCCAGGCTGGGAGTTCAGACCTGATGCCTTAGCTCTGCATTAGGCTGGCTTCCTTTGTCCTGCTAAATGCCTCTGTGTTTCTCTACTACCTGTGCCTCGCCCAGTTCACCAGTTTCTAGCTGGGACATTCCAAAGCTCTTCCAACTTCACACCACATTGCAGGCACCTGCACAGAACTGACTGGGGGCGGGGTTTTCCCAAAAGAAACCAGAGAGATTTTTCAGTAAAGAACAGACATGCTTTGACCAGACAACTGACTCAATGTTTTCTTTTCTCTCCCATCTAGTCATTAGAAGCCCCAATCTACCTTCCAGGGAACCCAGGTTTTGTGGGGGACCGTGGGAGGCCCCCAACAGCACACCAACTTAATCCCAGTCTTCTTGGTCAATACTGGATTGACTTTAATCATACATGGAGAAGCAGCATGCCTGTCTTTGGAAATGCTCACCTAATATTTCTGGTTCTCCCCTTTATGGGCAACAATAGTATCCTACTTGCTGGATCCATTTTGAAATGGGACCTTATGACCATCTCAGTCCATGTTTATGACACAGTGTGATAGGTAACACTTATGGCCAGGCAGTGCCCTGCTGTATGCATGAATCTACTAACTAACACTCTACATTTTCTCGGACAAATTCTCTGAACTTTCTGTTATTAGCATGGAAGTGAGCTCAGTGAGTCTAAGGGATTAATTCATCCAAGTTCTTGGGCAAAAGTAAGAAAGCTACAGAGTCAAGATTCAAAATCAGACCTTCTGATTAAATCCGGAATATTCACTCACTGTTGTACTCTATCATTTGAAAATCGAAAAAAAAAAAAAAAAAAAGAAAAGAAAAGAAAAGAAAGCCCAGAGAATCTCAGTTTCTGGTCAGGGAGCCTTTCCTGGAAGACTTGACGTGTGAACATGTGCTTTTCACTGTGTGGTTAGCTTGCCAGCTTCCCAATTTCTTGCTAGTGAATGAACATCTTACTCCTTTAGTCAGTCTTTATAATGCTTATTGAATCAATGGGCAATGCATTAATGAGTAAAGATGATACTTTTATAAACGTTAAATTTTAATTTGCAAGAAAGGACACACACACACACACACACACACACACACACACACACACACCTGTAATGCCTTATTTTTATTATTACTAATTTTAGGTTAGCATGCAAAGTATGGGTTTCTTAATTCCATCTTCATACATATGTGTCATTATACTTGGCCACATTAGTACTGTCCCTCCACTATCTTTTCCCATGGCTTCAATACACACAAACTGCAACTGTACACTCACACACACACACACACACACACGAAAAAAAAAAGCAATTCACAATGGATCAAAGACCTGGATAAAAGGTGTGAAAGACAGAGACCAGCTAGATGAAAACGTAGTGAGTTTGATTTAAGACATAGATAGGCATAGAAAAGGACTTTCTGAAGAACTAAAATAACATAGAAAACGATCCCAATAATGAGACAGAAGATGAATGTCTCGGATAAATAAATCACTGCAAAACTAATCATCTAACCAATAAAAGGGATAACTAGGTAATTAAAGAAGAAATTGACTTTAGTGTCTGGTGAGCAATACGGATCTAGTTTCACTCTACATGTGGAAACAATTTTTCCTGCGCTGTTTGTTAAAAGGGCTCTTTTCTATTACACATTTTTAAAGCTTTGTCAAAAAGTAGATGGCTGTTGGGGCTGAAGACATGACTCAGCTGTCAAGGGCACTGGCTGTTCTTCTAGAGAACCTGGATTCAATTCCCAGCACCCTTATGGTGACTAACAACCATCTGCAACTCCAGTTCCAGGGCATACATGCAGGCAAAACACCTATACATATAAAAAAATAAAAATAATCATTTTAAGTAGGCAGCTGTAGCTGTGTGAGTTTATTTCTAGATCTCCTGTTCTACTGCAGTGATCTACGTGTCTGCTGTGGGATTATGCCATGCTGTTTCGTTACACCGACTCTAACATAATTGGCTGTTTATCCAGAGTTGCTCTTTTCCCATGAGGATTCCCTTAGTTCTCTGGAGTATTTAGTGCTTCCATATGAATTTTAGGATTGTTTTGTTCTAGTTCTGTGAAGAATTTGTGAGGAGGGTTTTAATGGAGATTGCACTGAATCCATAGATCACTTAATAATATAGCCAGCTCCATTTTCACATTAATTATTCTTTCAATCCATCAACAGGGAAAGTCCGTCTTCTAGAATCTTCTCCAATTTATTTCTTCTTTGTCTTTACGTTTTCATTGCCAAAGCCTTTCACCTCTTTGGTTAGGTTTATTCCTAGGTGTTTTGTTTTGTTTTGTTTTGTTTTGTTTTGTTTTGTTTTTCCTTAAAGCTATTGTGGATGGGCGCCCCCTCCTACCTCTTTCTTGGCATGGGCAAGATCTATGGAGTTTTGTGTGTTGGTTTTGTATCCTAACACTTGGCTGAGAGAAGTTATTCAGCCTAAGACTTTTGTCGCAGAATCTTTAAGATCTTTCAAGCACAGGTCATTTAACCCACAAAGAGGGATAGTTGGCTTCTTCCTTTCTTATTTATACCTTTGGGTTTTTTGTTTGTTTGTTTGTTTGCTTGTTTTTATCTTGCCTTATTGCCTCTTGCTAAGAAGTTGAGTACTAAATTGAAGAAAAGTAAAGAAGACTGGACACGGATAGTTTATAGGAAACTATCTTAAAATGTCCTCATTGAGTATTGGGTATATTTGTCATATATAGCCTTTATTGTGTTGTGATATGTTCTTACATTCCTAGTTTCTTCAGGAAGGTTATCACGAATAGAAACTTACTTTATCAAAGAATTTTCTGCTTTGATCGAGATGAGATTGAAAACTAATCTTCTGATCACATGATTTTCATCCTTTAGTCTACGTAAATATATTATTACACTTATTGATTTGTATATGCTTAAATGTATTATTATACTTGTTGATTTACATATGCTTAAATTTATTATTATACTTATTGGTTTGTATAACCTTGCCTAATCGGAATGAAACCAAGTTTGTTATAGTGTATGATCCTTTGAATATGTTTGGTTTTTTTTCTGGTTTTTCGAGACAGGGTTTCTCTGTGCAGTCCTAGCTGTCCTGGAACTCACTCTGTAGACCAGGCTGGCCTCGAACTCAGAAATCCACCTGCCTCTGCCTCCCAAGTGATGGGATTACAGGCATGTGCCACCACTGCCCGGCTTTAATATGTTCTTGAATCCTATTTAAAAGAATTTTATTGAGAGTTTTCATAGTTATGTTCAGTAAGAAACCTTAGTATATAGATTTTTGCTTGTTGTGCCCTTATCTGGATTTGTTGTCATCGTAATATTGGCTTTTTGATAGAGATTTTCATTGAACCCTTGTTATTTTCTTCTAAGCTGGATGGTCAGCAAACTCCCAGGATCTACCTTTACCACCACCACCACCACCACCACCACCACCACCATCACCACCACTATAACCACTACCACAACCACCACAGTTACAGGCACACATGATTGTTTCTGGCTTTTTATAGAGATGGTGAGAATGTGAATTCTTGCTTTCATAGAAAGGGCTCTTTACCACAGAACCATGCTCAATCTTCTTCCCTTCCTGTTTCAGGGTAAAGGGTGCAGAGAAGATTGACGTTTGGTACAGTTTGGCTGTGAGTCTAGTTTTACTTTGTTGTTGTTGTTGCTGTTGTTGTTGTTGAGAGATTTCTTTTACTACTGCTCTAAAATCATCAATTATTACAGCATATTTAAGGTTTTAAAATGTCTTTGTGATCTAATTTTGATAGGTCATGTGTGTTGAGGAATTTAAAAAACTGGTAGCACTTTGCAGTTTTATTTGAGTTTTCTGAACTAAGAGGCTTGTGAAAGAAGAATTAACATTTACAGTTTTCACCTGATAAATGAGGGAAAGTGAGAAAATGCAATGTTCTCAGTGTCTGCTGATAAATTCTTTTAAAAATATTTTTATTCTTATCTCATATATGACATCCTGATGGCAGTTTCCCCTCCCTCTCCCTTCTCAGTGCTCCCCCCACATTTGCCCCCATCCATTCTTTCTCTGTTTCCCTTCAGAAAAGGGGCAAGCCTTTTGTGTTTGGATATCAACCAAACACGGCATGTCAAGTTGCAGTAAGACTAGGAACCTCCTGTCATATGAAGGCTGGATGAGGCAAACCAGTATGAGGAAAGGTCCTAAGAACAGACAAAACAGTCAGAGATAGTCTCTGCCTCCACTGTTAGAAGTCCTATAAGAAGACCAAGCTACACAAGGGTAACACATATGTACTGAGCCTAGGTCAGAGCCATGCAGGCTCCCTGGCTGGTGGTTCAGTCTCTCTGAGCTCCTATGAGACCAGGTTAGTTGATTCTGTGGGTTTTCTTATGCTGTTGTAGACCCGTCTGGATCCTACAGTCCTTTTCCCCCCTCTTCAGCAGGAATCTCTGAAATTTGCCTAATGTTTGGCTGTGGGTCTCTGCATCTGTTTCCATCAGTAGCTAGATGAAGCCCTGATGACAATTGGGTTAGGCACCAATCTGAGAGTATAGCAAAATATCATTAGGAATCATTTCATTGATGTTTTTTCCAGCCATGTATCTTAGGTCTCTGAGCTATCCAACCTTTGAGTTCTGGCCCTTCAGGCAGTGTCAGAGGTTGGGTCCCTCTCATGGCATGGATCTCAAGCTCGACCAATCATTGGTTGGTCACTTCCATAAATTCTGCTCAACCTTTACCCCAACACATCTTTCAGGCGAAAAAAAAATTGTAGATGGAAGATTTTGAGGCTGAGTTAATGTCCTAGTCCCTCCACTGGAAGTCTTGTCGAGTTACAGGCGATGGCCAGTTCAGACTCCATATCCCCCATTACTAGGAGTCTTAGCTCAGGTCACTCTCATAGATTCCTGGGACTTTCCATTACACTAGGTTTCTAGATTGTCCCTAAGATGCCCTCCAATTCAGGTTCTCTCTCTCTGTCTCTCTGTCTCTCTGTCTCTCTCTCCCTCCCTCCCTCCCTCCCTCCCTCCTTCCCTCCCTCTCTTCCTTCCCCTCTTCTGTTTCCATCTCCACCACCCACAATATCTATTCTATTTCCCCTCCCCAGGGAGACTCATGTCCCTGCTCCCACTGAGCCTTCCATGTTACTTGACTTTTCTGGGTCTGTGGAGTGTATCATGATTATGCTTTACTTTCAGTTAATATAAGTGAGTACATACCATGCTTGTCTTTCTGGATCTGGGTTACATCACTCAGAGTGACTTTTTCCTAAATTATGATATCATTTTTTAACAGATAATATACCATCAGGTAAATGTACCATGTTTTCTTTATCCATGCATTAGTTTGTTCTCAACCATTAGAGATTCCTCCATTGAGGATTCTCTGTTTAGATCTGCACCATATTTTTTAAATGGATTATTTGGTGGTTTTTTTGTTTGTTTGTTTGTTTTTTCATTTTTTATTAGATATTTTTTTCATTTACATTCCAAATGCTATGCCAAAAGTTTCTATACCTTCCCCTCACCCTGCTCCCCTACCTACCCACTCTCACTTCTTGGCCCTTGCATTCCCCTGTATTGGGGCATATAAAGTTTGCAAGACCAAGGGGTCTCTTCCCACTGATGGCCAACTAGGCCATCTTCTGCTACATATGCAGCTAGAGACACAAGCTCTGGGGTTACTGGTTATTTCATATTGTTGTTCCACCTACAGGGTTGCAGATCCCTTCAGCTCTTTGGGTACTTTTTCTAGCTTCTCCATTGGGGGCCCAGTGTTCCATCCAATAGATGACTATGAGCATCCACTTCTGTATTTGCCAGGCTCTGGCATAGCCTCACACAAGACAGCTATATCAGGGTCCTTTCAGCAAAATCTTCCTGGCATATGCAATAGTTGGGTTTGGTGGTTGTATATGGGATGGATCCCTGGATGGGGCAGTCTCTGGATGGTCTTTCCTTCCATCTTAGCTCCGAACTTTGTCTCTGTAACTCCTTCCATAGGTATTTTGTTCCCCATTCTAAGAAGGAGCGAAGTATCAACACTTTGGTCTTCCTTCTTCTTGAGTTTCATGTGTTTTGCAAATTGTATCTTGGATATTCTAAGTTTTTGGGCTAATATCCACTTATCAGTGAGTGCATACTATGTGTGTTCTTTTGTGATTGGGTTACCTCACTCAGGATGGTATCCTCCAGATACATGCATTTGCCTAAGAATTTTATAAATTCATTGTTTTTAATTGCTGAGTAGTACTCCATTATGTAAATGAACCACATTTTCTGTATCCATTCCTCTGTTGAGGGACATCTGGGTTCTTTCCAGCTTCTGGCTATTATAAATAAGGCTACTATAAACATAGTGGAGCATGTGTCCTTATTACCAGTTGGAACATCTTCTGGGTATATGCCCAGTAGAGGTATTGCTGGATCTTCCAGTAGTAGTATGTCCAATTTTCTGAGGAACCTCCAGACTGATTTTCAGAGTGGTTGTACCAGCTTGCAATTCCACCAGCAATGGAGTAGTGTTCCTCTTTCTCCACATCCTCGCCAGCATCTGCTGTCACCTGAATTTTTTATCTTAGCCATTCTGACTGGTGTGAGGTGAAATCCTCCATGGTCCCTGGAGGTTTTTTTTGTTTGTTTGTTTGTTTGTTTTTAATGTCTAGTTTCTTGAGTTCTTTATATATTTTGGAAATAGCCCTCTGTCAGATGTGGAGTTGGTAAAAATCTTTTTACCATTCTGTAGGCTGCCATTTTGCCCTACTAACAGTGTCATTTGCCTTACTGAAGCTTTTCAGTTTCATGAGGTCCCACTTATTAATTGTTGACCTTAGAGCCTAAGTTATCTGTATTCTGTTCAGGAAGTTGTCTCCTGTGCCCGTGTGTTACAGGCTATTCTTCACTTTCTTTTCTACAAGGTTCAATATATCTGGTTTAATATTGAAGTCTTTTATCCACTTGTGCTTTTGTGCAGAATAATAAAAATGGATCTTCGACATGCTGACATACAGTTCAATCAGTACCACTTGTTGAAGATGTTCCATTATATAATTTTGGCTTCTTTGTCATAAATCATGTGTCCTTCGGTTTGTGGATCTATGTCCAAGTCTTTGATTTGATTTCATTGATCAACCTGTCTGTTTTTATGCCAATACAATGTAGTTTTTATTGTGGTACTTCTGTAGTACAGCTTGAAATCAGAATGGGCATAACCCTGGAAGTTCTTTTGTTGTACAGGATTGTTTTAGCTACTCTGGGTTTTTTGTTTTTCTATATTAATTTTAGTATTGTTCTTTCAAGGTCTGTAAAAAGTTGTGTTGGAATGTTGATGGGGATGGTGTTGAATCTGTAGATTGCTTTTGGTACGATGGCCATTTTTATTGATAATCCTACTGATCTGTGAGCATAGACGATCTTTCTATCTTCTGATATCTTCTTCAATTTATTTTTTCAAAGACTTGAAGTTCTTGCCATACAGGTCTTCCACTTGCTTGGTTAGAGTTACATGAAGATATTTTATATCATTTGTGGCTATCATAAAGCGTGTGCTTTTAAGTTGCTCGTAAGAGATATCTCTAATTTATTTAGAAGGCTCTTATTGCTAGGAACGTTCCTCTTAGCATCACTTTCATTGTGCCCAAACGTTTAGGTGTGCTGTGCCTTCATTTTCATTGAATTCTACAAGGTCTTTAATTTCTTTCTTTATTTCTGCTTTGACCCAGTGGTCACTCAGTACACAGTTGTTTGGTTTCCACGAGTTTATAGTCTTCCTGTTGTTTCCCTTATTATTGTTGAAGTCCAACTTTAATCTGTGGTGGTCCAATAGGATACAGGGGATTATTTCAATTTTCTTGTATTGTTGAGGCTTGTTTGTGACCAAGTATGTAGTGGATTTTGGAGAAAGCTCCATGAAGTGCTGAGAAGAATGCATATACTTTTGTGTTTGGATGAAATGTTCTGACGACCAGGGCTACACAGAGAAACCCTATCTCAAACACACACACACACACACACACACACACACACACACACACACACAAAGAAATGTTCTTCGGGGCATGGTGGCACACACCTTTAATCCCAGCACTCGGGAGGCAGAGACAGGCGGATTTCTGAGTTCGAGACCAGCCTGGTCTACAAGAAACCCTGTCTCGAAAAACCAAAAAAAAAAAAAAAAAAAAAAGAAATGTTCTGAAGAAATCTGTTAGGTCCATTTTAGTCATTATTTCTATGTTTAATTTCTGTCTCAATGACCTGTCCATTGGTGGGAGGTGGATGTTTAAGTCTGCCACTATTAATGTGGGGCATTCCACATTTGATTCAAGCTTTAGTAATGTTTCTTTTACAAATGTGGATGCCCTTGAGTTTGAGACATAGATGTCCAGAATTAAGATATTGTGCTGGATTTTGTCTTTAATGAATATGTAATGTCCTTTTCCATCTCTTTTGATTAATTTTGGTTGGAAGTCTATTTTGTTTGATATTAAAATGACTACATCAGCTTGCTTCTTGGGTCCATTTGCTTGGAAAAACTTTTTCCAACCTTTTACTCTAAGGTTATGTCTAAATTGCTGGATCTTCTGGTAGTACTATGTCCAATTTTCTGAGGAACCTCCAGACTGATTTCCAGAGTAATTTTACCAGCTTGCAATCCCACCAGCAATGGAGGAGTGTTCTTCTTTCTCCACATCCTCGCCAGCATCTGCTGTCATCTGAGTTTTTGATCTTAGCCATTCTGACTGGAGTGAGGTGAAATCTCAAGGTTGTTTTGATTTGCATTTCCCTGATGATTAAGGATGTTGAACATTTTTTCAGGTACTTCTCTTCCATTCAGTATTCCTCACCTGAGAATTCTTTGTTTAGCTCTGTAATCCATTTTTAATGGGGTTATTTGAATTTCTAGAGTCTAGCTTCTTAAGGTCTTTGTATATATTGGATATTAGTCCCCTATCAGATTTAGGATTGGTAAAAATCCTTTCCCAATCTGTTGGTGGCATTTTTGTCTTATTGACAGTGTCTTTTGCCTTACAGAAGCTTTGCAATTTTATAAGGTCCCATTTGTCAATTCTTGATCTTACAGCACAAGCCATTGCTGTTCTGTTTAGAAATTTTTCCCCTGTGCCCATATCTTCAAGGATTTTCCCCACTTTCTCCTCTATAAATTTCAGTGTCTCTGGTTTTATGTGGAGGTCTTTGATCCACTTAGACTTGAGCTTTGTACAAGGAGATAAGAATGGATCAATTGGCATTCTTCTACATGATAACCGCCAGTTGTGCGAGCACCATTTGTTGAAAATGCTGTCTTTTTTCCACTGCATGGTTTTCACTCCTTTGTCAAAGATCAAGTGACCATAGGTGTGTGGGTTCATTTCTGGGTCTTCAATTCTATTCCATTGATTCTACCTGTCTGTTGCTGTACCAGTACCATGCAATTTTTATCACATTTGCTCTGTAGTACAGCTTGAGGTCAGGCATGGTGATTCCACCAGAGGTTCTTTAATTGTTGAGAATATATTTTGCTATCCTAGGTTTTTTATTGTTCCAGAAGAAATTGCACATTTCCCTTAATAACTCAGTAAAGAAATAAGGTGGAATTTTGATGGGGATTGCATTGAATTTGTAGATTGCTTTTGGCAGGATAGCCATTTTGACTATATTAATCCTGCCAATCCATGAGCATGGGAAATCTTTCCATCTTCTGAGATCTTCAATTTCTTTCTTCAGAGACTTGAAATTCTTATCATACAGATCTTTCACTTCCTTAGTTAGATTCACACCAAGGTATTTTATATTGTTTGTGACTATTGTGAAGGATGTTGTTTCCCTAATATCTTTCTCAGCCCCTTTATCCTTTGTGTAGAGAAAGGCCATTGATTTGTTTGAGTTAATTTTATATCCAGCTACTGCACTGAAGCTGTTTATCAGGTTTAAGAGTTCTCTGGTGGAATTTTTAGGGTCACCTATATATACTATTATATCATCTGCAAATAGTGATATTTTGACTTTTTCCTTTCCAATTTGAATACCCTTGATCTCCTTTTGTTGTCTAATTGCTCTGAATAGGACTTCAAGTACTATATTGAATAGGTAGGGAGAAAGTGGGCAGCCTTTTCTAGTCCCTGATTTTAGTGGGATTGCTTCGAGTTTCTCTCCATTTAGTTTGATGTTGGTTACTGGTTTGCTGTAGATTATTTTTATTATGTTTAGGTAAGGGCCTTGAATCCCTGATCTTTCCAAGACTTTTATCATTAATGGGTGTTGGATTTTGTCAAATGCTTTCTCAGCATCTAAGGAGATGATCATGTGGTTTTTGTTTTTGAGTTTGTTTATATAGTGAATTACGTTGATGAATTTCCATATATTACACCATCCCGGCATTCCCGGTATGAGACCTACTTGGTCATGATGGATGATCGTTTTGATGTGTTCTTAGATTCATTTGCGAGGATTTTATTGAGTATTTTTACATAGATATTCATGAAAGAAATTGGTCTGAAGTTCTCTTTCTTTGTTGGATCTTTGTATGGTTTAGGTATCAGAGTAATTGTGGCTTCATAGAATGAATTGGGTAGAGTACCTTCTGTTTCTATTTTGTGGAATAGTGTGAGGAGAGTTGGAATTAGGTCTTCTTTGAAGGTCTGATAGAACTCTGCACTAAACTCATCTGGTCCTGGGCTTTTTTTGGTTGGGAGACTATTGATGACTGCTTCTATTTCTTTAGAGGAAATAGGACTGTTTAGATTGTTAATCTGATCCTGATTTAACTTTGTTACCTGGTATCTGTCTAGGAAGCTGTCCATTTCATCCAGGTTTTCCAGTTTTGTTGCATATAGCCTTTTGTAGTTGGATCTGATGATGTTTTGGATTTCCTCAGGTTCTGTTGTTATGTCTCCTTTTTGATTTCTGATTTTGTTAATTAGAATAATGTCCCTGTGCCCTTTAGTTAGTCTGGCTAAGGGTTTATCTATCTTGTTGATTTTCTCAAAGAACCAGCTCCTGGTTTGGTTGATTATTTGAATAGTTCTTTTTGTTTCCACTTGGTTGATTTCAGCCCTGAGTTTGATTATTTCCTGCCTTTGTCTACTCCTCTTGGGTGAATTTGCTTCCTTTAGTTCTAGAACTTCTAGTTGTGCTGTTAGCCTGCTAGTGCATGCTCTCTCTAGTTTCTTTTTGGAGGCACTCAGGACTATAACTTTTCCTCTTAGAATGCCTTCATTGTGCCCCATAAGTTTGGGTAGTTGTGGCTTCATTTTCATTAAACTCTAAAAAGTCTTTCTTTATTTCTTCCCTGACCAAGGTATCATTTAATAGAGTGTTGTTCAGTTTCCACATGAATGCTGGCTTTCTATTATTAATGCTGTTATTGATGATCAGCCTTAGTTTTTGGTGATATGATAGGATCCATGGGATAATTTCAATATTTTTGTGTCTATTGAGGCCAATTTTGTGACCGATTATATGCTCAGTTTTGGAGAAGGTACCATGTGGTGCTGAGAAGAAGGTATATCCTTTTGTTTTAGGATAAAATGTTCTGTAGATATCTATTAAATCCATTTGTTTCATAATTTCTGTTAGTGTCCATGTGTCTCTGTTTCTTTTCTGTTTCCAGGATCTGTCCATTGGTGAGAGTGAGGTGTTGAAGTCTTCCACTATTATTGTGTGAGGTGCAATGTGTGCTTTGAGCTTTACTAAAGTTTCTTTAATGAATGTGGCTGCCCTTGTATTCAGCGCATAGATATTCAGAATTGAGAGTTCATCTTGGTTGATTTTATCTTTAACGAGTATGAAGTGCTCATCCTTTTCTTTTTTGATAACTTTGGGTTGAAAGTCAATTTTATTCGATATTAGAATGACTACTCCAGCTTGTTTCTTAGGACTATTTGTCTGGAAAATTGTTTTCCACCCTTTCTCTCTGAGGTAGTGTCTATCTTTTTTTCTGAGGTGGGTTTCCGGTAAGCAACAAAATGTTGGGTCCTGTTTGTGCAGCCAGTCTATTAGTCTATGTCTTTTTATCGGGGAATTGAGTCCATTGATGTTAAGAGAAATTAAAGAAAAGTAGTTGTTGCTTCTTGTTATTTTTGTTGTTAAAGTTGGGATTCTGTTCTTGTGGCTGTCTTCTTTTAGGTTTGTTGAAGGATTACTTTCTTGCTTTTTCTAGGGTGTAGTTTCTGTCCTTGTGTTGGTGTTTTCCTGTTATTATCCTTTGAAGGGCTTGATTTGTGGAAAGGTATTGTGTGAACTTGGTTTTGTCATGGAATACTTTGTTTTCTCCATCTATGGTAATTGAGAGTTTTGCTGGGTATAGCAGCCTGGGCTGGCATTTGTGTTCTCTTAGGGTCTGTATAACATCTGTCCAGGATCTTCTGGCTTTCATAGTATCTGATGAGAAGTCTGGTGTAATTCTAATAGGCCTGCGTTTGTATGTTACTTGACCTTTTTCCCTTACTGCTTTTAATATTCTGTCTTTATTTAGTGCAGTCTATTTGGAGTTCTGTGGGCTTCTTGTATGTTCATGGGCATCTCTCTCTTTAGGTTTGGGAAGTTTTCTTCTATAATTTTGTTGAAGATATTTGCTGGCCCTTTAAGTTGAAAATCTTCATTCTCATCTACACCCATTTGGTCTTCTTATTGTGTCCTGGATTTCCTGAATGTTTTGAGTTAGAATCTTTTTGTATTTTGCATTTTCTTTGATTTTTGTGCCCATGTTCTCTATTAAATCTTCTGTACCTGAGATTCTCTCTTCCATCTCTTATATTCTGTTGTTGATGCTCGCATCTATGGTTCCTGATTTCTTTCCTAGGGCTTCTATCTCCAGAGTTGTCTCACTTTGTGTTTTCTTTATTGTTTCTATATCCCGTTTTAGGTCTTGGATAGTTTTCTTCAATTCCATCACCTGTTTAGCAGTGTTTTCCTGCGATTCTTTAAGGACTTCTACCTCTTTAGCACTATTCTCCTGTATTTCTTTAAATGAGTTATTAAATTCCTTCTTAAGGTCCTCTACCAGCATCATGAAATATGATTTTGAATCTGAATCTTGCTTTTCAGGTATGTTGGGGTATGTTGGACTGGCTGAGATGGGAGTGCTGGGTTCTGATGATGGCGAGCAGTCTTGGTTTCTGTTGGTAAGATTCTTATGTTTGCCTCTCGCCATTTGGTAATCCCCGGAATTAGTTGTTATAGTTGTCTCTGGCTGGAGCC
Source organism: Mus minutoides (assembly GCA_902729485.2). Taxonomy (NCBI): domain Eukaryota; kingdom Metazoa; phylum Chordata; class Mammalia; order Rodentia; family Muridae; genus Mus; species Mus minutoides. Next base: position 3,139,873 of record LR749517.1, on the reverse strand, counting down.
TGTTCCTCCTGTGATTCTGTTAGCCTCTGTCAGCTGTCCTGGGAGTCCAGCTCTCTTCTAAGTCTCAGTGGTCAGAGTACTCTCTTCAGGCAAGCTCTTTTTTTTGCAGGGAAGGTGCATAGAGGTATGGTGTTCAGACTTGCCTCCTGGTTGAAGATGAAGGCCCAAAAAGGGGCCTGTCCCAGAAGAGTTGCCTCTGCAGTCTGAGCACTCACCTGCTAGCCTGCTCTGGAGGTCACAGCCCTCCAGGGTGGCCACCTCTCTTCTGGTGGGGAAGGTGCCCGGATGTCTGCAGCCTGACTTGGGGGTCTGTCCCAGAAGCTCTGTTGCTTCTGCAGTCTGCTGCTCACCTTCTGCCGTCCGCAAGCTGATCTGTGCACACTGGTCTCAGAGGGACCCGGGAGACAAGGTGGCTCCCTTACCTGCTCTGGGGGTCACAGCCCTCCTGGGCAGCCACCTCTCCTCTGGCAGGGAAGGTGCCTGGATTTCTGCAGCCAGAAATGGTGGTCTGTCCCAGAAGCTGAGTGGCTTCTGCCTGTCCCAGAAGTTCTGTTGCTTCTGCAGTCTGCTGCTCACCCTCCTCAGCTCGCAAGCTGCAAAATTTTCTTTTATACTTTTGTTGAAATTTTGTTCTATGATTTTCTGGGCCTTTGATCTGGGAATCTTCTTTTTCTATTTCCATTTTTCTTAGATTTCTTGTTTTCATACTGACCCGGATTTTCTGGATGTTTTTGTGTCAGAAACTTTTTAGATTTAACATTTCTTTGACCAATGCATCTATTTCTTCTATTGTGTCTTTAACACATCATATTCTTTCTTTCATCTCTTGTATTCTGTTGGTGATGCTTGCATCTGTAGCTCCTATTCACTTACTTATATTTTCCATCTTCATGATTCCTTCAGTTTATGTTTTCTTTATTGCTTTTATTTCCATTTCAGGTCTTGAACAGTTTTATTCATTTCCTTCACCTGTTTGTATGTTTCTGGATTTTTAAAAGGTATTTATTTATTTCCTCCTGAAAGGCCTCTATCATCTTCATAAGGTTGGCTTTAAGGTTATTTTCTTGTGTTTCAACTGTGTTGGAATGTCCAGGGCTTGCTGTAGTAGGATAGCTAAGCTCTGGCGGTGCCATGCTGCCATGGCTATTGTTGATTGTGTTCTTAGGCTTGCTGTAGTAGGATAGCTAAGCTCTGGTGGTGCCATGCTGCCATGGCTATTGTTGATTGTGTTCTTAGGCTTGCTGTAGTAGGATAGCTAAGCTCTGGTGGTGCCATGCTGCCATGGCTATTGTTGATTGTGTTCTTAGGCTTGCTGTAGTAGGATAGCTAAGCTCTGGTGGTGCCATGCTGCAGTGGCTATTGTTGATTGTGTTCTTAGGCTGGCCTCTAAGCGTCTGGATTTGGGATAATTATAGGTTTAGGTGCCAATGTCTGAGTTTATCTTTGTTGGATAGATGATTTTCCCTTGGTTTCTTATTCCTTTCTGGTCTTCTGGCCTGAGTGGCTTATGGTTCTGGTGACCTTCCAGTCCTCAGGTCCAGTAGGGTGTCTTCACTGTTGGGTGCATGTGGGGTACTGGTGTGTCCTCTGGTAGAGCAGTGGGCTTCTGCTAGAATTGTAGACTAGGTATGAAGAAGAGGGGTGGTCTTGGGGAAGCTGAACAGGCTCTGAGGAAGCTTGGGATGTCTGCAGGCAGGGTCTTGCCTTGGTCTCCGGATACTGGTAGGGCCTCCTGTAAAACACTGGGCCTCTGTGTAGTTATGGGCTGGAATCCTGTTGAAAAGTTTCTAAATTGCTTCTAGGCTTCCTGGTCTCTTCATAATTTAAGTTTTCAAAACACTCTCCTAATAGTTCTCTGTATTTTATTGGCATTTGTAATAATGTCTCATTTTTTACCTCTAATCTTAGTTATTTGAATCTTCTCTCTTTTAAGTTAGGAGTGTTATTTATTTATTTATTTATTTATTTATTTTTGTATTATTCTTTCAAAACTGCATTTCATTAATTTCTCCCTTGATATTTATTATTTATCATCTAATACCTTTTGTTATAGATTATTCTGTTTTTAAGAACGTGAGATGCATTATTGTCTTATTGATTTGACATATTTTTACCTTTATGTATTGAAATTCACGATTTCAGGCCTTGACCTCGGGTTTATCTCAAGGTTTTAGGATACTGAGCAGCAACACAAACCAGAGCCCACACACCCACATTCAATGTCCAATTATTTTAAAAGTAGAAAGCAAGGTAAAAATATATTCTATTTGCTTTCTCAAATACACTCTCACAGTAACTTTAATAGTGTTTAAGTGAGTGAAAAGATTTATGTGTCAATAGAAGTGTCACTAAATAAAACAAGTGAATTCCATTATCATATGTATCTATACACTGACCAGTAATATTTGGATAAGAAATAAGGCTGTGTGGTTTATAAATTACTATGTTTGCTTTATAGAACTTGCCCCAGTGCTTCAATTTCAATGTAACCACTAATAATGACATAGTCAAGATTTTCATATTATTTGTGTGTTATTAACAAAAATACCAAGTTAAAAAAAACCTTGATTTATTACTATTTTTGAGTAGATTTTAATCTCAGTTTGAAGACTTTTTTTCTGCTGAGGAAATAGAACATAATTTGAATAATGCCATAACAAGATTTAGAAATAAATAATATATACATTCCATGTTAAAATATTATAGTGTTGTATAATATATTTGTATTGCTATGGCAGGTATAAGATATTGACATTGATACTTTATATCACTATATTATTCATGCTATAATTTCCACTATTTCTTTAAAGCGATACTAAGTCCATTTAACAATGTAAAAAATGTGTGTGTTTGAACCTTAGATCTGCATTTATAAAGGCTGAGAATACCTTGTTCAAAATGCTCAGAGCCAGAAGTATTTCTGAGGTTTTTTTTTTTTTTCACATTTTGAAATACTCATTTATATATACTTATATAATATATACTTATAATTATATATTATGGGCCTGGGACACAGGTCAAAACACAAAATTCACTTAAGTTTCATGTATATTTTATGCACATAGCCTGAAAATAATTTCATATGTTTTTCAAATTAATTTATTTGTGTGTACATGTGTACTTATGTGTGATGCAGGTGTAGAGGTCAGAGGGCAACCTGCTGGAATAAGTTCTTTCTTCCTATCATGTAGATCCCAGAGGTTGAACTCAGGTCACCACGTTTGACAGCAAGAGATTTTACCCACTGTGCCGACTTACCAGCCCATTATAATATTTTTAGTGTGCCTGCGTCTTTAAAATCTATTTTTCCCTCATACATTTCATCTGACCATAGTTTCTCCTCCTTCCACTCCCCCCAGATACCCCCACATGCTTCCCCCTTTCCCAGATCCTCTGTTACTCTATATCCCTTCGAAACGGAGCAGTCCTTCCAGGGATATCAACTGAACACATCATAACAAGCTACAATAGGAATAAGCACAAACCCTCATATCAAGATATGCCTGCATTTTCATTCTGTTGTCATGTGAGACAATATGAAGGATTTTGCAATTGTCATGTCACGTCAGTGCTAAAATTTCAGATTTTAGAGCATTTTTAATTTTGAAGTTTTATATCAGGGGTGTTCAGCCTTCCCAAATGTGAGTAATATGAACTATTTAAAATCCAACCTCCACATCCCTGTGTAACTATTGTGAACATTATACCACTTTGTGAGTATACCTCTGGACCACATATCAGAGTATGAAAGGAAGCAAGAAGATGGACAATAGTTCTAAGGCATTTCACCGTAACAAATCTGCTCGTCCAAGCTAATTAAAAGGAAGGGTTTGACAAGTTCACATCTTTGTGTTTTCACTCATCGAGGTGTTTCCACTGTTTAAATTATCACCTGGATTCTAAGTAGTATGTGTCATTAGTATCCAGAGTGACTCAACCCACACACCTTTTTGTCATTTGAACAATTGACATTTTTCTCTCTTTCTGAATTTAAATACATAGTGGCATATGCACACACACACACACACACACACACACACACACGTGCACGCGCGCACACACACAGACACACACACACACACACACACACACTGTTTTTGGCTTTTGTTTTGAGGACATCAAAGAAAATGAGACTACTTTTCTGAGGTTGAATGATGTAAATCAAGAAAATAAGTGTTTAAAGTTACTAAATGACAGAGGTACTCATGTGCCCAAATCTATTGTGTGTGATGAAAGAGATCCTTTACAGCACTGGCCCCAGGCAGGAATCCCCCTTCCCAGCCAGAGCTGTACCTGTTGTAACAATGTTGAGATTCACTGCACAAAGGAGCAGATGTTTTATATGAATTCTGCGGGAGAGACTTACCAGGGTTTTCACTAGATTCGTTCATCATCAGTTTTTCATGGTTAAAGCAATACGAGAAAGAAGAGATAGAAATGCCTCCGTGGTCAAGGGCACATGCAGCCTCTGCAGAGGAAGGCAGCTTGGTTCCTAACATCCATATCTGGCAGTTCATAACTGCCTATAACTTCAGCTTCAGAAGATCCAACTCCTCCAACCTCCTCAGGTATCTGCAGTCACATGCACATCCACACACAAACAAGGTACACTTTTTAATAAATAAATAAATAAATAAATAAATAAATAAATAAATAAATAAAATATAACTCTTAAAAAAGAAATGTGAAAAGTAGTTCCATTTATTACATACTATATTCTCAAGTGTTGATATAAGCATTTTATATACGTTATGATATTTTTTGTCCTAAAATAATGGACAAAGGCAGGTAATATGCCACCACTCCATTCCAACTTCTATGAGACCAACTTTTTTATGTCACACACGAGTAAGATGGCCTAAATATTTTTTTATTTACATAAAGGATACATAGAACAATATGTTTAAGCTGTAAGGAGCACTTCTGGGGCATTATGAGACTGTTTACAAGGAGAGAAAAAGCCATAAACAATAGAGAAAGGAGAGTTGTTAAACATGAAAGAAAACCAAAGAAGAGAAAGAGTGTTGGATTGATTGAATGCCAATGAGTCAAGGCATTAGGAGGAGACAAATGTTGAGGTTGGCTACCGGAAGAAAAATGCAAAATGGGAAGAAAAATTTACATGTTGGTTAACAGAATTTTTGGGAAGTCTCTCTCTCTCTCTCTCTCTCTGGTGACCTCACTTTTCTCTGCCAACAAGGAAATGAGCTCGTTTGCTGGTTAACAAGGGTGTATGTTGTGAAGTCTACATTTTAAAGATGAGGGTAGAGGAAGTTTGAGCTGTTCGTTGTCTAGAGAAAGATGCCAGAACAGCACTGAGGGCCTCCGCGAGCTGACTACGGTTCGGTACATGTGATGTGGCTGTGTGGTTTCCTCCAGCAGCACCCGAAATGCTGTGTGGGCAGGGAAGACAGACAGCTGGGTGGGGCTCTGAAAGGCCGCCATGTGTGGGAGGAAAGAGAAGTTAGAAATATTGATAAGACAGAGGGTGAAGTGGTAACCCATAAGGTGTAGGCTCCATCTGGAAGAAAGAGAACAGGGACGTTTAAAGGCAAAGAAGGGAAGAAGGCTCGGGAAGGTGGTTGGGACACAATGAGAGCTGCGCAGTGCTGCAGGACAAGCTTAGCTATCATAGGAGAGAGCTAAAGAGTTCAGATTTTAACTAAGCTTCATAAGGTGACAGGTAGGTCTAGATTATGACAACTTTAGGGTATCATGCTGGTAAAAGGGGTTATTTCTGAAAATGAGGAAGTAAACCAATGAATCAGGCAAATGGATGGTACCGTACTTGGCTTCCATAGTAAGATGCTCATTTAAACAATAGAAATGTGTTTTCTCATACATGCCAACGGGCTTGACTTGAGGCTAATGTCCTTGGCCTATAGGAGATCATATTCTCCGTGCCTTCTCATGGTCTTTGCTCTGTGAGTGCGTGTGTCTGCTCTTATACTGAATCTAGACACATTCAATATTCAGTTCATAGGAAAACCACAATAACTTCACTTAACTTTAATTAGCTTTAGAAGGTTCTACCTAAAACTAACCCCAGTCTGAGTTGTTGTGACATATGCTCACCATAAGTTGGGATTTCAGCATATGGATTTGGGGGTATACAATTCAACCCACAATTAGAAGGTCTTCCAGATAAGAGTCACCACAATGATGGTAGCATGCAGGGCAGAGATAAGGAAGGCCAATAAGGTTCCAGACTCTCCCAAAATGAAAGTAATTAACCAACTTTCTACTGGTTCATTAACACAGTGGATCCTTTCATTCCACTGAAGTTTCCAAAGCATTTTTATTTCCCAGTGTTTGGAGTTTTTTTTTTTTCATAGATCCACTGTGTTTTGGGCATAATGGTAATTTTTGTCTTTTTACCAGCTTTGGCTTTAACACACCCTGTCCCTTCAGGTGTGATTTCTCATTGACTGTGCAGCAGCTAGTGAGGTGAAGGGCTCCTGGCCATGCCCTTTGTCTGAAATATTCATCTTAAATAACAGGACAAGAAGAGAGGACCCACCATTATCTTACAGCTGGGTTCTCTGACACACTGAACACAGAGAAGTTACAAAACAATCTACAACATACTCTGCTTGAAATTTCCCCTTTTCTGCCCTTCTTTGTCATAATAAAAAATATCTACCACTTATCAAATAAAACATTGAACTAGTAATTATGCTTTGTACTCTGTATCCATTACATTGTGTAATACTAATGGTAACCTTGAATAATGAAAAGATTGGAGTATCTGCTCAGAGTCTAAGTGACAAAGTCAGTCTAACTATAGATCACTGTTTTTAACCTCAGTGTTTCAACTGTGGAGATAGAATGTGCCCAGAGACAACACTCAGTTGCCAATCTCACTTCCTTCCAGAGTGTTTGTGACTTGATGTAGAAAGTACAAGAGAAGGAGCACACTGTGTCTCATCTCAGCAAACACTTCTATCTCCAGTTACTGTAAATCCAGGACCCATTTCAGCAGGGAGTCGGTGAAGGAAGGCAGGGCTTTCCACTTCTTTCAGGTCTGAGAACAGCTGGCCAGTTATACTTCAAGAGGCAGAGGTTAGGCTGAAAGCAGTTTCCTCAATCTGCGTCTACTTGGCTGTGGAAATTTCCTCATAAGTTTTAGCATCAGATCATCTGTTGGGTTTTCTTTTTAATATATAATAGTGTAAGGTTTTATCCTTGACAGTATTTTATAGAGATTATAGTGAGAGTTTGAGAACACTGAAAGAGGGGCTGTTAATTCCACACTGCTAAATCATAGGATACCACCATCCTGCTTGCTTTGAAACCACTTTGCTGAGGCTGGCAAGATGGCCCAGTAGATAAAAGAACTTGTTGCACAGGCTGATGACCAGGGTTCAGTTCTCCAAACAGACAGTAGCAAGAGAGAACCAGCTTCATAAAGTGTCTTCTGACCGCCCCATGCACGCCACAGCAAAGAGCTACACACACACACACACACACACACACACACTGGGGGGGGGCAGACAGACAGACAGACATAGACACACAGAGATAAGATGAGACAAAGCAAGTACCTTTTATTATATTCCCCATATCTCAGGAAATCGCTGATTGCCTTTGACAATCTGATGTTTGACATAGCTGAGCTGGTTCCAGGAGGGATATTAACGTGGAATTATACTGAGGAGCCACCTACACATTTATTAAATAGGCTTTTCCTCTTTGCAGATAATTTGGGCCTCAAAGCTTAGAAGAGTTCTGGCAGAACACAAAAGATCATTCTTTGCTATAGAAATCTGCTTGTGTCACATAAACTCTGCTCAGTGTGGGTTTAATAGCCAAGATTCATGAAACACAAAGGATTCTCTGTGAAAGATGACAAACTCCAGCTCCACATTCACTTTCCTGCAATTCCTAAAAAGCCATCCTCTCTTTGTAAAGACAGAAAAATGACCCTGTAACCCAAACCACTTTCATTTTACCTATTGTTCCTCCAAATGAACTCCAGCTGCTCAGGAAAAACCTACCACAAGTCAGCCACAGGCATCAGCAACTTCCTTTGCTGTTCACAAGGAGACACTCAGGCTGTGGAGAGCTTCTTCTCCCTGTGCACACATCTCATATGGGTACATACAATGTGCATTTGCTCTCTAAGATATATGAAGGCTTTCTTCTCTTCCCAATCAACTATTATGGCTATTTATCCTGAAAAAAATTATGTATATATAAATTAATAAATATATAACAAAAATTAACAAAAAAAGCAGGAAATTTTATTTGCCTTTTAAATCCTTAGTATTTTGACACATTTCACTGCTAAATAAAACTGTTTTTAATTTAAGCTAGGGAAACTAATTGGTAGCAGATACTAAAAGTTCTTGTAAGTTGTTCCAAGTGTTAGTTCTGGGAATAGCGTTTTTATAGTTTTCATATTGATTTGCCTTTGAGACAAACTGCAACAAGAAAGCAGGTGATAAGCCTTTGTTAGTGCCTCTGGGAGAAAATGCTGTAGCTACAGACTACTGTTGATAAACAGATTTTGAATTAATTAGTTCTGCATAATTATGTGAGACATCAACTCTCTAAAACCAAATGCAACTGGTCTCATACTGTCTTACATACAAAAAAAGAAGAAAAAAGGGTGTCTTAAAACTGTGTTGCTTAAGAAAACTTTAAAGCCTGGATTTAATAGTGTGAAAGCAATGATTGATACTTTTAAAAGACATGTTTAATTAAGATATTGCATCATCATTAGAATTATAAAATGGGATACAAAAATTTGCTTGTATGAATTGCTACCATTAGTGACAGAACTGGGGCTGGAGTATGCTAATCTCCTGCCAAAGTGACATCCTGAAAAAACTGCCTGATACTAAAAGGGTATAGATTTCAGTGATACTTTTGAGAATTTTGAGCCAACCCAGGTGGCACAGGGCTGTAATGCCAGCTACTTAGGTACTAGATGTGCCAAGGACCAGCCTTAGCTTAGAGAAGGGTTTTGAGAGAAGGGGTGTTTGAGAGCTGACAAGCTAAGGACTAAAAGTCAAATCGTGGGTTACAAGCTGAAGAGGGTCTCTATTCTGCTCAAGACAGTTTTCCCAAATTACTCTATCTCTTTCTGTGTTCTGCTTGAGACAACTTTCTCTTGTTATTCTAAAAACTCTCTAGATAGCTCATCTCTTGCAGATCAAAAGCCTATTTTTTTTAATTTACATATCAATTCAGTCATTATCCCAGGTTCCCTTTTGAATATCCATAATCTTAGCTATTTGATTCTTAGAAAAAGACAGCAAACACTTTTTTTTTTTTAACATTGCAAAAGAATTCAGGGATTCGCCTGCCTTTGTAAACTTAGCTGGGTCAGATCTTGCCCTGTGATCACCGCTCCCTAAATCTCTTTATTTAGTTTCTTAGTATTTTTCTGACAAGCTTATAGTACAGCTTCCTGTGCTCCTTTGGATCTATGAAGCTCTTTATACAATTCATATCACATCCTTATATTTTGACTATTGAGAAATTATATATTTCTGAACTCATGTTTTCAGTATTCTTTCCCACAGCCTTAGGGCTGTCCTGAAGGTCTCAGCATTCTACCATTTTGCTGAGACATTAGACACACCTTCACCTCCCAGACTCATGCTGTCTCTGATTATCATGGAGTCATTAACCTTGGAAGAGAGAACATTCCTCAAAGGAGGAACATGAAAATATGTACATTATATAAACAAGGCTTATGCCCACAGCATATGCCCATCGACACTCGTGGAGTGGACATATGCCCATGTCCTGCTGTCTCTGTTCCAGGGACAAGAACCATGTCATTCTGTCCCTTACATGGCCAGGCTGGACACTGCATGGAAGAAGGAATATCATAGGTTCAAGGCCACCCTGAACAGCATAGTTAGATCTTATCTCAAAATAAAAACATAAAAATGAAAATAAGACTGCATCTATAACCCAATAGTAGGATGTTTCCCTAGTATGCACAGACCATAAATTTGATCCTTAGTACCACCAAATGGGGACTAACTTTTCCACACAATTATATTAAGAAGGAAGGAAAGGAGGAAGGGAGGGAGGAAGAAAGGGAGGGAAGGAGGGGGAAGGAGGAAAAGATAAAAGAAACATTTCCAAAAATGAATAGAAAGCAACTAAAATGTATCTCAAAGATATTAAAAAAATGAAGAAAAACATAAAGAAACAGCATAAAATATTTAATGTTGTAGGTTTCACTATTAAGACAATGTATGGTTAATATAAATTCATCAAAAGAGTTCAATTAGATTATTACATCCAATTTTTAAAGATATTAGAAGTGTAAATAAACATGAAAGCAAGAAAATTACTTAAAGGACAATTTGTGTGGAACAGCTTGTCTTGTTAGAAGCTGACATGGATTATAAATATATGATACTTTTAAAAAGTGATACTGACTAATGTAAGAATACACAGAATATCAATGAAACAGAACAGATAGCTCAAAGATAGACCAGTACAAAATCAAATTTACCCTAAGGACATAATTTTTACTTTGTATCAAGGAGTATTTGCTTTAATATTTCATTATAATAAAACATTTTAAAAAGCCAAGCTTTGCTTTAATTATTGTATCTGGGATAAAGATACAGTAATTACACAGAGACCTGAAATACATGACATGTATTCTTAAAAAGAAAAAGGTAAACTTGAACTTAAAACAGTTCTTAAACAATGATGATATAATTATATTGATGACAGAATGCTATTTAGATCATTAAAAGCATATTTAAAAAAATAAAAGTGTTGAAAAAAAGTCATGAGAAAAACAATAAGAAAATATATGTTTGGCCAAATGGTATAGGTCTGCAGTGCCAGCTACTTATAAAGATGAGGCAGGAGGATTCAGGCACAAGGTCAACCTTAATAACTTAACATGTTACCCAAATTTGTGTGTGTGTGTGTGTGTGTGTGTGTGTGTATGTATGTGTTTGACATTTTTCTTTTTAATTTAAAGATCTCTTTATTTGTATGTGTGCACACACCCATGTGTATATCTATGCCATATTTATGCAGGACCCCTCTGAGAACAGAGGAGGGTGTGTAATTCTCCGGAGTCAAAAATACAAGAAGTTATGAAGCCCCATGCCATGTATGCTTGGAACCAAACACAGGACCTCTGGAAGAGCAGCAAGTGCTTCTAACTGCTGAGCCATCTCTCCAATCCTTTAACAAAAATCTTAAGAAAACATGTGAAATTATTGACGTCACATGTGTATGATACATCTATGTTAATTTTATGGTTATTTATATTTTCTAAATTTCAATTGTTTTTGGCACCTAAGAGACCTATGCCAATCTTCCCTTTAATAAAATAGAAATATAAAAAAGAAAATTTAAAGTGACAGGATAATTCCCATTTCTGTCTGCACCGGGAGCTGATCCTGTGCCATAGCACTCTATACCCAAATCCTGCCAGGAGAGAGCTGGTCTCTCAGGAGTGCCTACACGCCTGTGGGCACAGAAAATACAGGTACAAAGTGTGGAACAGAGGCTAAAGGAAAGGCCATCCAGAGACTGCCCTACCTGGAGATCCATCCCATATACAGACACCAAACCAAGACACTATTGCGGATACTGGGAAGAGCTTGCTGACAGGAGCCTGATATAGCTGTCTCCTGAGAGGCTCTGCCAGATCCTGACCAACACAGATGTGGATGTTCACAGCCAACAATTGGACTGAGCACAGGAATCCCAATGGAGGAGTTAGGGGAAGGACTGAAGGAGCTAAAGGGGTCTTATCTGGCATCAGTGGGAGGGGAGGCCCTTGGTCCTGTGAAGACTTGATGTCCCAGTGTAAAGGAATGCTAGGGCGGTGAGGCAGGAGTGGGTAGGTGGGTAGGGGAGCACCCTCATAGGAGCAAGGTAAGGAGGGGGTGGGATAGGGGGTTACATAGTAGAAACCTGGAAAGGAGATAACATTTGAAATGTAAATAAATAAAATAATAAAATATCATATATATATATATATATATATATATATATATATATATATATATCTCAAAAAAATTTTAAAGCATGTCTATTTTATTTTATATTTAAAGTTACTTTATGGCTATACAATTCTATTTTTATTGAGTTCAGCAACTTCAAATGCAAAGTCAGGCTCCTCTGTTCCCTCAATTTCCAGAGAGTCAAATGCTGTCTTTTCCCTTGGATACTGCTTGATTCATAAATAGCCCACCAGGAACATACAAATAAGACACAAACCAATGTAAGGCAACAATAATTTGCCCTTCTCTCCAGCTGCCATACAATTAAGTCTATGTTATACATCTCAATAGAAGGTATGGTTCTATACCAGGATACTACTTACCAAAAGAAGGAAAACTGGTGGTATATCCTTACATCATTTCAAAGGCATTTAGCTTGAAACTAACAGATAATTTCTAATTCAAATTTATCGAAGGAAGAAAGAAAGAAAGAAAGAAAGAAAGAAAGAAAGAAAGAAAGAAAGAAAGAAAGAAAGAAAAGGGAGAGAGAAGGAAGGAAGGAAGGAAGGAAGGAAGGAAGGAAGGAAGGAAGGAAGGAAGGAAGGAAGGAAGGAAGGAAGGAAGGATAATGAGCTTGGCTGAGCTCCAGACCTATCAATGGCTGAATGCTTTTTCACTCAGGCATTGTTAGTTTCAGCTTGATTTTCAGGCTGGTTCTCTTCCTGGGACCAAGGAGGCTATGTGATTTTGGTTATAAAAATGTCAAAGGACATAAAATACACTATTTCTTGCTCTGTCTCCTTAGAAGCAAGGAGACTTCTCACAGATGGGAATAGGTCCCATCAGTCCACTTGCCCCTCTTTGACCATGTTAGAATCTTGCAGCCATTTTTAATCACAGCAGGGAAGAAGGAAACTGACATAATCAGTAAGTTAGGTTTGGCTCCTCTGAAACGTTGAGTGGATACATAATGAGCACGCATGCTGCCATACATGAGAAGTGGGCAGTGATGCTTGTTTGGACCCTCCACGTTGTTAAAGACTATAGTAGACCCTGTGATGGATGCTAAGGATGAAGCAGAAAGGACCAATCCTTTCTCTTTCAGGATCTGAAGGTTTACGAGTTAAGGTACATATTTACTCAAGACAATTACAATACTGTGGCCACACAATTACAACAGTTATGGGGCCGCAAATACTCATTGGATGGGTGATTTAATCATCTTTGATTCCCAAAAGATGCTACATATCAGTTGGTCCAGAATAAGAAGGACATGTCACTTCTTGTGACAACCGAGAAGATGACATATCTGAAACATGGCTGAGCCTTAAATCTGGAGGTGAAAGTACAATAGAGATGCTCCAGAGCCTTGAAGGCTGTGGCAAAGCACTTACACTTCATTCTGGAGTCACTCCAGTAAAAAACTACAAAGTAAGAGTATCTGCTTGTCTTTTTGAAACATTCCCTCTGTTTGCAGAGTGGAAAGTAGACTAGATGGACAAAGACTACTTGTAGAGAATACATCGATGCCTTTCAGTACAGGCTAAATAGTCACAAACTTTAAGCTGATTTAGGCAGCTAAATGTCTACTGGTTGCTTATATGGAGTCTAAAGAGAATTATTGGAAACTTGAGTCATAAAACATTTAAGTGCATAATAAATAGAATGCCTCTAGGCTTTTTTTTAAAACAAATGTTAGCAACATAATTAAATTGCTAGAAAATATTCTTATGAGGACCTCAACAAATATTAGTGACTGCCAGATTATCCAACCATTTTTTTTTCTATTCTTCCCCGGACATGATTGGAGTGACACGGAAAAAAAAGGCATGGAAAGTGATTTGTATGTGCTGGCAATTTAAATCCGTGGTTTTGGATGTTGACGGAGAAAAGAACTAAGGACTAAAGATGGTACTGACATTTAAAGGCTCTCTGTAAACTTTGGAAATGTGCACCCTTAGACATGAGACCAGTCATTTAGAAACAATGCTTAGCATCTTAAGCTAACACTTTCTCCATTTTGCCTTCTGTCTTAGGGTCAGGCATGCTCAGTCTTACAGATAGTTAAGATCTTTACTGTGGTCTGGACATGGTGATGTTGTACTCCTTCAGTTCCAGCCCTTGGAAGACAGAGGCAGCCCAGCATGGTCTACAGAGTGAGTTCCAGGCCCGCCAGGGCTGCACAGTGAGACCTTGTCTCAAACACAAACAAATGAACAAACAAACACATCTTTACTCTTCTACTTGAATGCCTTGCTCTCTCTCCAACAGAAGGAGAAAAGGATGAGCTCTTGGATTAATTTGACACAGATTCAAAGATTGCTCTGAAGAACATAGGTATAAATATTTTTGATGCTGTACAAATGGTATTTTCACAAGTTAATTGCCTGTTAGAGAATGTTTAGGCAATTTACAATATCAAAAAATTTTATTTTATGGGTATGGATATTTTGCCTGAATGCATGTCTATATGCCCTATGCATGTGTGCTGCCTTCTTTCCAGAAGAAAGTATAATAATATCCTCTGGACCTGGCATTACAAACAGCTGTGAGCTGCCATGTAGGTGTTAGGAACCCAAGTCCTCTGGAAGGGTAGTTAGTGCTCTTAACCACTGAGCCATCTCTCCAGCCTCCCAATTCTTTGCAACATAAATGAATACCCAGCTGAAAATAAATACATGCTTGTCAGCCTCTTTCGACTTCCTTAAGAAAATTCCCCCAAATCAAATTACTGAGTCAAATACTGAATGTTTTCAAGCTTTCCATACACTGTTGTCAGGTGCCTGTTTTCAGGAAGTCTGTACTGATACATACTTCCCCATTGTGTCATTTATAACCATCTAAGAATAAATTACTAATATTGTCCCTCTCATAAATACTCAATCTTCTTTAATATTTACAGAGTTGGCAATCAGCTTCCCTAATCTGTGACAGTGATCAAGAAGTTTCTAAAGATATCCAAGGGGATTGTAAACATCCCTTGCCACCTTCATTTTGGGATTCCTGCCAAACAACCACTTAGCTTAAGATCCCTGAGAGGAACTGGAGCTACCACTGCCTCCTGAGAAGCTAAAATGAGATTGGTGATTTTTCAGTTCTAGCTCTGGAACATCTTTAAGGAGTACCCAGGACATGGCAGCGGTCAGGCAGGGGTGAGGGAGAATTTCTAGACTCTCTTCTGCCTTCATTTCTTCTTACCCCTATTCTTTGATATGGAGAATTCCCATTTTATATGTGTTTGCTCGCATTATGCATGTTGCTATTACAGCATAGCTTGGAAGTTCTAGAACAACCCCCTTAAGCACCTATTCGAATCTTCCCAGTCACCTGTACTTTCTTCTTGGGAATCCATAGGTGTCACAGTGTAAGAAAGACAAAGATGCTTGTATAAAACATCAACTCAAACTAGCTGAGATATTTCACTCGTCAGACTATGTTGCTTTCTGTGTTTTAAATGGCGATAAGATAATAAGGAAGTGTAGCTGAAATCTACTTGACCTTGTCCCTAGGTCATTGTGAGAAAACAGAGGGAAAAACAGAACCCAGTAAATTTGGACTGTCATTAAATCCTCTTCAGTTTCGAAAGACATTGTCCTGTCTGATGATATCAAAAATACTACTGCATTCTCACTTTTCCAAGTCAGGTTAGTCTATGTAAACCCGTGCTTTGTGTTCCCAGTAGGAAACAAGCCTTTTTTTTTTTTAAGATAGGGTTTTTCTTATCTTATGCTGTAGCTTTTGCTTCACCTTCCTTCCTGGGCGCCAACATTACAGTCATGAACCACCACATCTACTGAGGACAAGCCTCCTGAAGGCCATGGCTCTTCATCTCTTCATTTCCTACCTGGTACTTTAGCATTCAGGATACAAGGACTACATCTGTGATGTATTTATAAGTGGAGAGGAATTGAGATTCGAGGCTGCCCTTAACTGAGCCCCCTCATTACCTGGCTACCCCTACTGCTCTCAGAATATGCCTGCATGGCAAGTATGTCAGAGACAGAACTTTGAAAAGGACATCATGATGTCTTCTTTCCCATTAGGATTAGTCTCACAGTTTACAAGTATTCCACTATGATTTCTGCCCAATTGTTACCCCCAAATTCAAAGCAAAAAAAGAAATGTGGGGGTTTCTTTTAGTTAAGAATGACTACGACTACACCTACATATTAGAAAGTAGAGAAATGTTTGTCTTTTAGTTATGATGAACATATTGAGTACAATGATTCTCAATCAAAATTTCTGTGAGCAATTTCAGACAGAAGAGTCCAAAATGTGAATATATATATATATATATATATATATATATATATATCCACCCCATTTTATACTGAGTTTTAAGAAAATAGATCCTTAGAAATCATATTTTAGTCCTGCCTCTACCCCTAACAATAGGGATTTTAACACAGTCATCTTTCTAAAAGAACAACTGTCGTTTTCTCAGAGAGCCACTGAACCCAGATTTGTAGTTCAAATTCAGCAGCTCACTATCTCTGTCTTTTTTTTTTCCTGGCTATTTGCAGGCTGTACTTGTTACAATTGGGTCACCTCCCTTCATTCCTTAACTGTACATAACGTCCACGCACTGAAACATCAGCTGCTGTAAGACCATGTTATTCCAGTTCTGACAATTTATCTGCAGTTCTTGTGTGTTAAATCTCGTCGTTCTGAGACTGTCTGTACTCCCATGATTATGTACGTGGAGAAAGGCTTGCAGGGTTTGTTTACAATTAAAGACGCCATATGCTCCTCTAAGAAAAAAGATGCTAATTACCAGGGAAGAAATGAGGCATGGAAATGTGGAGTCGCTGCAGTCCTACTATGCCAGCAAGCAAGACACCTCAATTCAATGGGAACAAATATGACCAGTCTATTCCACTGAATCATGTCCAGCCGAATCTGCTCGGAAGAGGGTAAAGAGTCAGAAAGGCGCTTTCTAGTACTTATATATACAAATGTGTAGTGTGACATATTTTACATTTTTAGACAAAACTGCTTCAAGTGCTTGTTAACCTGTAAAGCTATATATAACAAGATTGGAAATTTTAAATGCTACTTAAACTGAGTATTTACCACTGGTTGAGTTAAAAAATAAAAAGTTCAGTCAGACATTTGTCTTCAAAATAACTGCTTGTGCTTGAATTAATTCTTCAGGTTGTTTTGTTTTTTGTTTTTTGTTTTTTGTTTTTTTTTATTTTCCTCCAACTGGTTTGTGACTGTATGTAATTTTTTGTTTTCAAGGAAAGAACAATATAACTTAGGCAGCTTTGCACCCAACAACTCGTTGTCATGAAATGTTGTCGCCACAGGTCACACCTTCAAGGACAGCGATACCAAGACACTTCCACTGTGGTTATTCATCACCCCAGGTCTTCTCTTCAAACACCAGCACTAACGTAGAATTTCCTCAAGAAGAAAACCCCAACAGTGTGACTAATTGATCACCCATAACCATATGCACACAGTGTAAGATCGGGCCCAGCAGTCTGTACAAGGAGCAGGCCTCAGCGCTGTTGTAGAGCAGACATAAATTTCTCCACATTCCCAACAGAACCAAAATAAGAAAAAGTCTAGGCTTTTAGCAAATGGTTCCTTCATGAGCAAACATTTCCAGAAGTTAACTCCACCTCTGGTCATTCTCAACTGAAGTTATCAGAACTCCAAAGAAGCAGGCACTTGACATTAGCCATGCAGTTTCATAGAAGACACACACATCCCTCCAGCATCCTTCATACCCTATCCACCAGAGTCGGGATGTGGAGTAAATTTGGAGTCACTTTCACAATGACTCACGTAAGTCTTACAGCTGTGTAACACAAGTAGGTATCAGCTCTTGTTTCTTATGCTTTAAAGTGACGATTGTTCAGCAGCAACAGCAACAGCAGCAGCAGCAGCAGCAGCAGCAGCAGCAGCAGCAGCAGCAGCAGCAGCAGCAGCGTGACTGTTTGGGGATAATTTCTTATCACTAGTTTCCTCTACCCAGAGGGAAAATTCATGCCTTCCAAACTCTCTCAACAGAATGGCGAGTGAACAGAACTAATGTGGCCCTAATGTTGGCAAATTCAATATGGATACACAGGCTTCAGGTACTGAAACTCAACTGGGCCCAGAGACTCATCAGGAAACACAATGGTGACAGTGAAAGACTTAGGTAAATAGAATAGAGCCTTAAGGGCTGACATGATGTCATTAGTGCCAAGACCTGAAACTCTTTTGACCTTCTGGGGGTTTTGCTCAGATTGTCATACAAACAAACTTCAGCCACATATCAGTTTGTTAGTTGGGTTGTAAACAAAACAAATTGACCTTAAGTAAGTTTGGTTTATTATTATTTTTTGTTACATTTACATATTTTTGTGTGTGGTCACACATTCATGTGTTGTTGTTGATAATGATGACAATGATGATAATGGAATCAAATGTAGGCAGGGCTTTGTGCATGCTAAGTAAGCACTATATGGCTGAGCTAAAGCCACAGCCCAGAATCCCTAAGGTCACTCAGCCTTTAAGGCTTGCATACTTAAGCCATTGCCAAGTCTATACAGTCTGTACTGTTCATGCCTTAAATGGCTTTTGAATAGTCTCCACAACTCTCAGCACAGTCACACTGCCCCTTCAGATAGAGTGCCTTGTTTGAGACAAATGTACCTAAAGACATCTAAAGACCTGAACACACAAATGCCTCAGATACCAGTACCTGGTTATGTGAGCCAGCCCCTTGTTAAGCAGTGGAAACTTCCTAGTGATGAAAGCAACCATCTCCATCTACTACCTTCATCCACCACCTCCATGCATCATTATCACCTCTACCATCTCCATCCAACACCTCTATCCAACACCTCCATCCACCACCTCCATCCACCACCTCCATCCATCACCTCCATCAACCACCTCCAACTACCACCTTCATCCACCACCTTGATCCATCACCTCCATCTATCACCTTCATCCAACAACTCCATCCACCATCCCCAACCAAGACCTCCATCCACCATCTTCATCCATGCCTGCTCTCCTGCTTTGCTTTGTCCTACCTTCACTTAGATCTCATCTCACCTTGGTCCCCAAATCATTGGTTACATCACATTAAACTAAATCCAAACTCTAATCTCCCAGATTTGATAATTACCCCCTGATGTTTGCCCCCTCTACTTCTTGGATTTGATTCACTCTGGGCAACCTTCTAAGCAGAGAGCTATCCCTGGACTAATTCATCTATGTCATATTATAAACCACAGTGCAACTTCCTACACAATAGCTATGAATGATAAAGACTTCCACATATGTGGCCCCACAGCATTATTGTAAATGTAAGTTTTATTCTCCAGATGTTAATTGTCATCTTGAAGGCTTACTGACAAATCAGCTCACCATGTCTAGTTCTTTCTGAAATCTGGCTGACTGATTCAACTCAGCTATCATGGATCAAAATCCTTTCCAGATGACTGATTTAATCTGACTTCTCTTGGCTCCTTTTTATTCTCTGGCTTCAACAGCCTCTGTAGGAACTCATGAACAAACTCAACTCCACTGAACTACACTCACTGTCAACTGAACTGACTCCCAGCAGACTCAACTCCCAACTGACTCTCTCTTCCTGTGATGCTCTTAAATAGCTTTTCATGAGAGTTGTGCATATCTTTTCTCTGACTCATCCTGTCAAATCTTTCTCTGATTCATCACTTTGACTGCCCCTCAATTAGATGTCATATTCAAGCATGGCTGCTTCCTTCTACTAACTAACTTTATTTTCATAGTTTGGGATTAATGCTGTGTCTGTATTCCAGCTAGAAGAATTAAAGATCTGTACTAAAGGCATGTCTGTTACTTCAGCCAGATGACATATACCGAGAAGGTCTTTGGATGTGATCTCTATCTAGAGCAGCCATGTTGCTGGATTAAAATTTGTTTTTGTTATTAATGATTATTAACTAACTATCAATTTGCAATTTCAGAATTATTTTCTATATTAACTCATTTAGGCCTCACAACTATGCCTTCTTATCATCCCCTTAATAGGTAAGGAAAATAAAAGGGCTGAAAAGTATGGTCAGGTCACAGAATCGTGCAACAAGCAGAAGGAAGAGGACCTATCCCCAAAACACTAAGTTCAGCGCTTTTTTTAACCACACATGTAACTAGTCTTAAAATATGTACAATCATTTCACCTGTGGGAGAATTGTGGCTTCAGTATTCTAAAACATGCAATAGTTTTAATCTTGAAGTATCTCTAAGACTTCAAGACACATAAACAGTTACTCTCATCTGCTTACAGATAACCCACATTATAACACCAGTTCCTAAGTGTATTTCTTCACCTTCAGTTCCCTTTCCACATATCCTTCCAGAAACATGTATTGCAGATATTTCCTCATGATAAGGTAGGTCCATTACTGTTCTAAAACAGAGCAACTATGAACATGAGACCTTCTAGGATTGTGTCTACTAACACACCCTGTGGAAGGAGTAGGGGAGGCTCATAAGACATCAAGCCTTCATGACATCCATACATTCTCTCCCCAAGAATATATAGCAGGTAAACAATAGATGAGTGGGTAAAGGAGGGACAGGGGAATAGGACAGAAAACTCTTCGGTGATGTTGTTCCTATAAACTGCACAGAGGATTTCCCAATAGTTTTCATTTGGGTTGTCCCTGCTTCTGTAATTAACCCAGATAAACTCATTGGCTCACGAAACTGGACTTAGATACTCTCTTATGTGCCCTCTCTATGTGAAGTATGTAGACATCTCTTTCTGACCCAAGGAAGGGTCAGACAATAGCATGGCTGTAAGAAGGATGTGGTCTTTGCTGGCTAATATACCTGCAAAGTAGACTTTCCCTTCCTTACTTCTGGTATTCCTCTAGCCACGAAGGATGCTAGACTATGCTTTCTTTTTTCTCTCTCTTTCTTTCTTTCTTTCTTTCTTTCTTTCTTTCTTTCTTTCTTTCTTTCTTTCTTTCTTTCTTTCTTTTATTTTACTTTTTTAATGGTTTTTCAAGACAGGGTTTTTCTGTGTAGCCCTAGCTGTCCTGGAACTCACTTTGTAGACCAGGCTGGCCTCGAACTCAGAAATTCACCTGCCTCTGCCTCCTGAGTGCTGGGATTAAAGGCATGTGCCACCACGCCTGGCTTTAGGCTATGCTTTCAAGAAGGGAGGTAATCACATGAGCACTAAAATGGAGCTGGTCAACATATTGGGCCACTGCTAGAAGATCACTTCTGCAGAACAGTTCATGAGCTAGGTGCAGTCAACTTTGTATGCAATAACAATAACCAAAAATATACACATAGTCACAAGGCCTCCCATCGCAGGCTATGGGCAGTGTTCCCTGAATGGTAACAAACTGCACGGGCTTGCTCCCAGGAGCTGCTCCCTTGCTACCTGCTACTGGGCATTACTTAGCTGTCTCCCAAGGTAACTCTGATATTTCTCATACAATCCCCACAAATTCTTTCTCTTCACCTTGGATGCTGCCTCCTTAATTCAAAGGCCTTCCCGTCCACTTTTCTCCTACGTCTGTCAGGCTAGGTGATTCAGTTGCTCTGGTATGTTACATGGTTTTCTATCCAGCATTTCTTCATCTATTTTCCATGGTTTTGTTAAGCATTCTTTACATATTAAAACATGGCTCTTTGCTGCATTTGTGACCACCAGTCTTGCCTAGCATCTGTATTTTAACGCTTTAAACTTCCTTTCTAACGAAAGCCCTACATTCTTGTTATTCAAAATGGTCATTTCCTTTAGGTTTCTAGACTTTGTGCCATTGAAAAGCCCCCCATTTCCTAAGACATTGCAAGTGCCCACATTTTTTTGGTCTGTGGTTTTTGCTATTATTTTCCTGAAACTTAATACTTTTCTTTATCTGCAGTTTATTTAAGCTGTGAAAGATTATCACACATCTTAGTCTTGCTCATTTTTAGATAAAGTGTATTATTATACCATACAATTGGCTCCAATACAACACTTCATCCTACCTATAGCTCAGGGAGATATTATAGCAGGAGACCCACGTGTTCAAGTAGGAATGGAAAGGGTCACCATCACCCTAGGTACTAGGAATTGCTGCTTTGTGCCAGATTTCTAATTCCACCTGTGGCTGGGCCTCTTCCCCATCCCTACCTTCACTGAAAAGCTTCGGGGTTCTGCTGCCTTTCTTGGTTTCTGCTTGAGCACTTTATCTGTCCTATCCCTTTCCCCAGCTTGCTTCTGGGTCTACTTCTTGCCCTCTTCGGAGCCTAATGTGACACCTGAGGCCCCTTCTCCAGATCCAGATCCTAGCTTTACATTTTTTCAAATGCCTTGGCAGAGGCCTTGCCATCTTTGCTGAATAATAAGCATTTGCTTCTCTAACTGAAAATGTCAACACACAATGTTCCTTAAGCACTTGGTTTATTTCTGTACTCTGTTTCACTAATCCATCAAGTATCAAAATGTTTAATTTTTATATAACTTTATAGGATGATTTTTTTTAAACCTGAGTGTTCTCCATTTGTGACCACCACTTTTTATTGCTTTTCTTTTTCCCAATTCGCTCTTTTACCACCCCAATCCCACAGTGAACTTTAGTATCATATTGCATAATATTTGACCTCAGGCATTCAGCAACAAATGGCAGAAGAGAATGATGACCCCTGACAAAGTGATTTTGACCGTTGAGCTTTAACAATGGATTCTTTACTTTCTTCCATTTTTTTTTTTTTTTTTTTGGTTTCTGTTTACAGAAACAGTACAGCTGGGACTCAAAATTGAACCTGAATGTTATTTAATAATGGCTACTCCAACTATTAACAAATGATGAAACTGTACTGAAATCAGCCCTTAGCTTGACTATGCAGCAGAAACATCTGGTTGTTTTGCTCCTGGAACAGAAAAGCTGTTGTGGATATGGGCAAAAACAGGTACCCAGGGCCTTTCCCACCCAAGAAACATAAGATTAAGAAAAGATATGCTGCTTTCTACTTCCAATGCAGTAAAACTAGATTAATTCCTTGCTTCTGAAGGTATGGAACAGCATGAATAGTTAACAAGATTTCCTAGGGATTCAGAATAGTATAAAGTGAATTCGAGTGAAAGAAGTAGAGAATTTAACTTGAACATGACTATGTTGTTCTGATGTTCAAGCTGGTCCTACCTCTCAGTAGTTGCTGCAGGATGAAAATCTGTCCCTGTCCCTCACCTGGACAACATGGGAGAGCTGGCCCCAAAGGCATGAGACTGGGAGAGCTGCCTCTAGTGGCTCAGGCACAGGAGAGCTGGTAGGCTGACGAACTCAGCTTGCATGCCGGCCTAGATCCACAGCTTTCAGTTGGCCCACCCCAGCACAGATCTATGCCATTTGTGAACTGCTGGAGTGTATGAAAGGGTCTGGTTCTGCAGAACCAAAGCCAAATCCACAGGATCTCCGTGGCACCAGTCAACAACAGGCTATCTGAGAGAGGCCCTGATGAGGATCCAGTATTCGTAGTGTAGCAGAAGCCAAAGGCCTCAAGCCAACAGTGAGTCATTGCAATGCACATTTTCGAGTAAAACGGTTTGGGCAAAAGGGTGCACTGTGGGACGTTATCACAGCTGCTTCCAGAGCTTCCACACAGAAATTTTGTTGTTGTTTTGCTTGTTTATTCTGGGGAGGTTGCAAGGGTGAAAGGCAGTAGGGATTAGGGTACATGATGTGAAATTCACACACACACACACACACAAGTTAAAATTTTTTTCAAAATGAAAGAAAAAGAAAAGAATTAGAAAACACACACATGACTTCCATTCTGCCTCATTGGTGGAAACACATTGGCACACTTAGCATCAAGGAAACCTGGGACTTGTATTTGCATCATCGCATGTGTAGGAAGCCCGAATCTGGGAGGTAAGAGCCTGCTTGGTGGTACAGAGTTTTGTTGTTGCTCTTGCTGTTGTTCAAATGGATAAAGAAAATATACCCAAATGTTCATAGCAATCATCTCTTGTTAGTGAGATTTGGGGAGACTTTGTTTTCTGAATTTCTAAACATTTTTAAATGACTATTTTCTTCATAGGAAGACAGCCTGAAACGTTATTAAATTAAGAAAAGGAAGGCTAGAGATGAATACTCTAACACATTACCTGCAGTTGTGTTTGGAAGACAAGATCCCTTTTCCTCCTTGCTTTCATGTGGTTTCTGATTTTAAAAAAAAAAAATTATTTGAAATTTTAGAAAGTAGTTCACCAAATGTCTTAGTTCTTGCAGGGGCAGGTAGAAATGTTGTCACAGACTATATTTGGGCTTCACACATGGTCACAATTACAGTGTACTTCTGTCAAAGCCCTCTGCTTTCTTTGTTCAAAAATAGAAAGTAAACCTGTTTATATATGACTCTCAGTAAAATGGTGAACAGCACAGAAACCTGCAGCCTGGCCCCTTAAAGCAGCCATTTTAAGGAAGTCATCTGCTCTATTGTAGACTGGAAGGTCTACACACCTGCTAAGTAGTTCTCCTCATACAAGTTGTAACATTCTCCAGCCATAGAACAATTTCTCAGTGCTTACTCAGCTATCGCTGTGGGACATAGCTGTCTCTTATCTCTTACCTGAGGTCTGTGGTGCATTCAAGTAGGGCTAGCTCACTAAATTATCCACTGCGGTTCCGATCCATGGACACATGCAAGATGCCGTTTTGCTACTACAATTCATGCTTCAATGATGTTCGTGAAGACCTGAAGAAATTAATTAAATTCATATTAACTGATCCTGATTAATAAAGATTAGAAGAGAAAGAAACTAAACTATCATGAACAAAATTTATAAGACTCAGGACAGCAAAATAGTTCAACAGAAAATGTGGTTTTTCCATGTGGGGAAACACTGATAATTAAGGTCCAAGTCTACCATGACCAGATAACTCCTCTGAGCTAGATGCGAAATGGAGGGTTCCCTTTACTAGCAGGGCTTTCCCTTCTCTGATCTTCTCTGGGGAGCCCTCTTCCTCTACCTGGGGAAGATCAAGGAGTCCTTGGCAGACCTTCAAGTTCAACTCTCCTTGCCCCTTTCCATCAGAATCCAACCAGCAGGTACCTGGGATACTTGGCATACCTCTCCATACAAATCAGACATGCACAATACTTGAAACTCTAGGCAATGATTTTTATTTACCCTGAAAACTCCTTCCCACTCTCTGAAATTCATATATCCCCTTTCCACCCTGAATAAAGTGTATGCATACAAGCTCCAGTGTCTTAGTTAAGGTTTCTATTGTTGTGAAGTGACACCATGGTGATCAAGGCAATTCATATAAAGGACAGTTCATTGGAGCTGGCTTACATGTTCAGAGGTTCAACCCATTACCATCAAGGTGGGAAACATGGCAGCCTCCAGTGGGAGGACTGAGTTAGCCAGAGCCAGGCTGACTCCATGACAGGTTGCAAACTGGCAATTTGGAAGACAAGGCCTAAGTTTCTATTTCCCAGAAATGAGAACCTGGATCCAGGAACTTTTGGCTAGCCAACCACAGCCTCAGGCAGCCAATCCTAGAATACCTGGCTATTTGGCCTGAAGCAAGAATCAGTAGCTAGAAAGAGTAAGAAACCACCCTGGAAAATCTCCAGAGCCTTAACCAATTATAGAATCAGATATACCCCTAGAGATAGAGCTAATTAATCAAGGTAAAAGGGCACATACCCCTCCCTGAAATTCCCCTGACAATAAAAGCTGAACCTGCAAGTTCACCAGGGGTTTCGATTCCCAAATAGGGAGACCCCTACTGGCAAGAAATTCAGCTGAATAAATGCTCTTTGCTTTTGTATACTATTTGAGTCTGGGGTATCATTCTTTGGCAATTCTCAGACCCTAACACTAGAGAGGCATGCTGAAGGAGCTAAAAATTCTACATCTTGTTCCAAAGGCAAACAGGAGGAAGACTATCTCCCACGTAGCTAGGAGAAGAGTCTGAAAGCCTGCCCTCACAATGACATACTTCCTCCAACAAGATCACACCTACTCCATCAAGGCCACACTTTCCAATAGTGCTGCTCCCTGGGCCAAGCATACTCAAACCACCACATTCCATTCCCTAACCCTCATAGACTTGTTCAAACACATGAGTCTATGGGGCACATACCTAGCCATAGCATAACACAGACTACATTTAGTCCAATTCAAAAGTCCCATAGTCTATAGCAGTCTCAACAATGTTAAAAGTCCAAAATTCAAAATCTCTTCTGCGATTCATGCAATCTTTTAACTGTAATCCCCTATTAAATCAAAATCAAAGTGCAGACCACATACCTCCAACATCACAGGACATACATTATCATTCCAAAACTTCATAGTGAGGCAATGCTGGACCAAAGCAAGACTAAAAACCAGATGGACAAACTCCAAACTTCACACCTTCATGTCTGATGCCTGACTCCTTTCTGATTTGTTGACTGTAGCACAAGTCTCTTTGGCTGGTTCCACTCCCTGTTAGCAGCGGTCCTCAACAGGTATCCCTCAGCTCTGGCATCTCAACCATCTTGAGGTATCCAAGGAGTGTTATAGCTTCTTGATCCAATGTCTTGGATCCACACATAGTCTTCTGCGGTTCTCAAAGGGTCTTGGGTCACTTCTCCGGCTCTGCCCTGTCTAGCATTCCGCTTGGCACCACTCCACTGCTGCTGCAGTTCCATGGTAATGGCATGACCAATACTTTGCGGTCTTCTGCTGTGACTTGGCCTCACTAATCACCTCTTCTGTGCTCTCTCTTCTATGCTGCCTCAACTTCTTTGCATGACTCCTTCAGTCCTGGACCATCAACTGCAACTGGGGCTGCACTTTTACCAATGGTCTTCCCTGACCTTACACAATGCCAAGCCTCAGCTGCTCTCTTATTGCTTTCAAAACCAGTACCACCTGGATAATTTTTACACATTACCAAGTCCAGTGGAAGCAAGAGGTACAACCTTGTCTATCTCTGAAAGACATCTTTGTGCTCTCAGAAAACACTTCCAGACTTCACCTCAGTGATGCTGGCCTCTTCTTAGTCACCATTAATTTCTTAGCTCCTCCTAAGCAGCATCAACTGCCCCAGTAGTTCCTTCTATTCTGGACTCTAAAATCAAGCCACATGGTTGAAGCTGCCAAGTTCTGCTGCTTGTGGGGCTGGAAGATGGCTCCCCTTGTTCTATTGCATTATCACCAGCTTCCTTCCTTCCTTCCTTCCTTCCTTCCTTCCTTCCTTCCTTCCTTCCTTCCTTCCTTCCTTTCTTTTCAACTCCTTTACTGCCTAAGCTTGGCTGTCTTGGAACTTGCTCTCTAGATTGATCTTGAACTCAGATCTGCATGGCTCTGTCTCCTGAATGCTGGGATCAAAATTGTGTACCTCTACACCTGGAGTTAAGTTTTTCATCATCTAGAACTTGCTCTGTCCCAGGCTGGCCTTGGATTCAGAGATCTGCTTGCGTTTGTCTCCTGGGATCAAAGATGCCTCAGCCAAAGCTTGTTATGGCCACTATTCCTCAAGATCTAGGTCAAAAAAAGCTTGTGTCTTCCAGCCCCAAGATCTGGACCACAAGTGTGCCCTCCATTTCTTAATTGTAGTTCATTCCAGATTAAAAGTCCAAATGTAACAATAACCAGGAAATAATGCCTAACATGATATAACTATTCAACTGCAAACACATAAACAATAAGTTTAGCTGGGTGAGATCTTGTCCCTTGATTGTTTATCTCCTTGAACACAAGATTTAATTACATTCTACTTCTTTATTCTTTGAGCCATATATTTTTTTTTTTACTACTTTTATTAGATATTTTCTTCTTTTACATTTCAAGTGTTATCCAGCTAGTTCCCTATATCCTCCCCCCTCCCAGCCCTGCTCCCCTACCCACCCACTCCCACCCCTTGGCCCCTGCGTTCCCCTGTATTGGGGCATATAAAGTCTGCATAACCAAGGGGCCTCTCTTCCCACTGATGGCCAACTAGGCCATCCTCTTCTATATATGCAGCTAGAGACACGAGCCCAGGGGGTACTAGTTAGTTCATGGTTATTCTTCCACCTATAGGGTTGA
>LR749517.1:2774959-2882630 GCA_902729485.2 Mus minutoides | reverse complement strand
TTTCCCTTCCAGTGGCGCCCATTGCTTGGATGTCTGATAATCAGCTTCTTACAGTATGTGCTGAAAGAATACTATATTCTGAGAATAGCATGTTAAAGAGAAACCCAGATTTGAGACTTGTGTCATGTGTAAGGGACAGTGTGACTTGGTTCCTGCACCTGGAACAGAGCCAGCAGGGTGTGGGCCTCCATGAGTATTGATTGTTTTCTGGGCATATTGCTTGTTTGTATAATAATATACATATTTTTATGTTCCTCTTTCATGGAATGTCCTCCTTGTTGAATGACTCCATGATAATCTGAGACAGCATGAGACTGGGAGGGGAAGGCTAATGTCTCAGCAAAATGGTAAGCTCTGGGACATTCAGGACAGCCCTTATGGCTTTGGAAAAGAGCTCTAAAAACATGAGTTTGAAAATATATAATTTCTCAACTATGCAAAAATATAAGGATGTAATGTGAATTGTATAAGAAGCTTCACAACTCAGAAGGAGCAGAGGCACTATGAGCCAGCTCGTCAGAAAGATAGAAAGAAGGAAAGGAGATTCGGGGAGTGTTGGTTGAAAGGCAAGCTCCCACCCAGCTTTTTTTGTTTTATGTTTACAAAGGCAGGTAGATTCCTGAGTTCTGGGTCAGCCTGGGACTGGGCTAATTTAGGTCCAGGTGTGGTTGGAATATTAATCTCAGGATTTGTCCCACCCAGATAAATTTACAAATGCAGTCAGATCTCTGAATTCTTTTGCTGTGTTTTAAAAAAAAGTGTGCTTGCTGTCCTTTTCCTAAGAGTCTAGTGCTGATCCATTGGATGGTCAAGAGGGAACCTGGAATAAATAACTGGTTTGATATGTAAATAGAAACCTGGGCAAAAAGTGGTACCAGTTCTTAATGTTTTCTAGGAAAACTGAGCTGTGTGGAGATCTCTGGAGAGTTAGCACAGCTCTTAAAGAATTTTTTTCTAACTGGATTTCTGAGCCTGGTTGGAAATCCCAAGATTTACAGAGAGCGAACACAGATCTTGTAGAATTATTATTATTATTATTATTATTATTAATTATTATTATTTTTTTAGCTTACTGATTTTGATCGGAAAACCATGAATCATTTTAAAAATTTTTCTAACAGGATTTTTCAATTGGTTGGAAGATCCAAGAATTTTTTATAGCAGCTTTTCTGACTTTGGTCAGAAAACCCATGAGCCATCCAGAGAACTTTTAGAATTTTTACTAGCAGAGAGAGAGAGCTGTGTCGAGCAGAAAGCTGGCTGTTTCAACCAGGGAGTTTTTTAGAATAGCAAGAAAAAGCTGTCTAGAGCAGAGCAGAACACACACACAGAGCAGTCTGAAAAGCTGTCTCAAGCTGACTAAAGAGCCAAGAGCAATCTACAGAGAGCTGTCTAGGGGGCCGCCCCAAGCAGAACCCAGGCTGCCGGTTTGGACACAGTTTGACTCAAGTCATTTGTTTCCAGGCTCCCAGATACCCTCCTCTCACAACCCCTCTCCAAGCCAAAGCTGGTCCTCGGCACAAGACAAATACAATATTTACATAAATTCCATGAACTAGAGGGATATTTTAGTCTCACAATAATGAAAACCCATTGTATTCTAAGATACAGTTTTTGTATGGGAAAACATGGGTATCTTACCCTTTGAGTAAGAGACCCTGTTTCTTTCAGATGTGTCAGTTTTTTAATTTATATTAAGAGGTAAATGTTTCATAAATTCAGAGTACAAGTAAGCTTACCTTAATGTTTGCCTATTTGTGTGTGATTGCTCATGTGTGCACACCTCTATGGAGATCAAAGAACAATATGTAGAAATCTGTTCTTTTGTGTGTGCATGTGTAAGGCAAGGAGGTAACATTGGGTGTCATTCTCAGAAACGCCATCCTCTTCCTTTGAAATAGGGCTTCTCACTGGCCTGGAGCTCACCAGTTAGGCTAGACTGACTGCCAAGTGAGCCCCTGGCGATCTTCCTGTCTCTGCCTCCTTGGTGCTGAGATTACAAGCACTTTCCAGTGTACCCCGCAATACCTAGCTTTTTAGATGCATGCTGGGGATCAAATTTAGGTTCTCATGTTCCCAAAGCAAGCACTCTGCTAACTGAGCCAAACTGCCCAAAGTAGCTCCTCTGTAAAAAGTTCTTTGGAAAAGCATCTGTCTGAATTGAAACAGCTAATTAAATTATTTTTGACATCTAAGTTTCTGCAGGCTAACTAATATTCTTGTTTGGAAATCTTTGAACAATAATGCATAGGACAATTGCTACCATGTCTCCTCTGTGCCTGATAGTGTGTGAAAGTCTTTTGTATGCCTGAAAGTTTTTTGCTTTGCCCTGTACTGTTCATTCCTGACTTAGAAAAAGCCTTGAATATTCTTTAGTTCTTAGCCTAAGGGAAGATGTATCAAATTGGCTATTATGACTTATGTGCTCTCTTGTATTTTTGTATTTATCCTACTGTGTTGAAATTTTTATTTTATTGTTGCCTTCTTGGGTGACTTCCATTTTGCAAACCTTTTAAAGAAGGAGAATTGCCTACCTTTTTGTAGCATACATGACAGAAGGTCCCCTAAGCTTGTGGTTATTGAGTGAATAAATAAAAGCATTTATTCTATATATCTGTTGAAGTTTGGCATTGGTTCTTCCTCCCATCCCCATGCTCCCAGACATAAGACTTAGACTCAAAATATATTTACAAGCACCTTGACCATATAGCTAGATATGACTTAAAACATCCCATTTATTCTAGCCTATGTTCTGCCATGTGGCTAATTACTTCTTTGTGTTCAGGTACCATGTGTCTGTCTTACTGCATTTTCCTGGTAAATCTCCCACATGGGTCTAACTCAGAGTTCTTTCTGCTTCCCTGATGTGTCCTACCTTTTATTTTCTGCCTAAGCCATAGGTCATAGGCTTTTTAATTGACAGGTAATGCATCCATACAATACACAAGATATTCTCTGTACATATATACCTGTATATATGCATGTATGAGTAATAAGTTTGCCTAATCTAGGGTATGAAGAAATGATTTATAACTTCTCAAAATGATCACTTCATTTGTAATTTTGTGTTTATATTTTGTAATTTAAACATTAAAATAAGCAGTACTAGTTGAACAGTATTTTAAAATGGGGCCAGGCAAGCAAAATGGCTCAGCTGATAAAAAGTGCTTGCCTCTTAAGCTTGACGGTGTGAATTTGATGTCTGGAGCACATACATGGTGGAAGGAGAGAACTGACTGCTAAAAGTTGTCCTCCAACCTTTGTATGTGTATGCTAGTTTACACGTGCACACACACAAATAATATAAATATAGAAGAAAAATGTAAAGATGTGTATGTAGTGTCTGTTAATGGAACAGTTCTGATGCCTCAAAGTTCTGCTGTAGAGAATTTAGGATTTGGGCTTCCTGATCCCCTATTTGAGTTATAAAAAACAACATAATTTGCTGCTCTCAGAAGTTTATAGTTATTTTTTGGGTTCATTTGAACTTCTTTTAAAAAAGGAATCATTGTACTTGATTCTTTCCTATTGTGTAGATGATAGTAGTACTGACCCAGAGCAGAGGGAATTTAGTTATTCTGGTAAAACAGAGTTTATACATGTGTGATGTGACTGATATTCATGACATTTTTTACACACATATACACACACATTTTTAAATAGGTGAAAATTGTTTCAAAATGACTGTCAGAGTGGTCTTGAAGGGAAAGAAATGTCAGAGTTGTGCCCCAGACACTGGGCCACCAGTTCTTATGTTACTTTGGCCAGATCTTTTTATAACTAGATAATGGTGTTAGCTCCCCACCTCTCCTGCTAGTCTCTCACTTTCACCCCACTGCCTGCTCCCCACTGGAATTTTTATATTTTTAAAATATTGGCTCTAAGGCAGCCACTTAGTGTGTTGTCTTAGAGAAGTTCAGCAGGCTTAGGATGGCAGCGTTTTCAGAAAGGAGCTGGGTTGGTCAGATAAATTAGAGAACTTAACAGGAGTTGAGTACAGAGGGCAGAGGATAAAAGAAATACTGTATAGGAGCATGCTGTAATCCCCAGGCTTAGAAATACTGTATAGGAGCGTGCTGTAATCCCCAGGCTTTACATCCTTGAACATTTGCAATCTCCACTAGTTTCAGCTTTTAATAAATAAGCATTTTTTTTTTCGTTAGAGTTAGTTATTCTGGAGCCCAGAAGTATTTCAACAATGAGAAAAATTATGTCTTATCATAATATTGTAATTATTTATCAATTTATCACAAATATTTAGTGTCAGATATAAGGTATAAGTTTTCAAATGTTTACTTCTCAGCCTGATGTTTTCATTAAAATCAGTACTTTCAAAATAATTCAGATTTGGGATACAGTGTATGCACATTAGTTATTCTTTACAGGATTTAGTATCTTATCTATATAATTTTTTGTTTTAAATGCTTAAAATAAAAATATAGGGGATATTAGTATTTATAAATGTGGCATTTGAAAAGCAATGCATCATTATTTTGACATTTCCATTCTTATTTTCTTCCCTTTTTTTGTCTCTCTCTCTCTCTCTCTCTTTTAAAAAAGAATTAATGTGCCATCTGGAAACCTGAGATCATGCCATAAAAGGAATTTTGGCTTTTTTTGGCAACCAGTCATCAGGATATGCTGTGACTGCACCTTATCAGAATAATGAAACATAATTAGAAAGGTGTATTAACTCCTGTGCTTCAAAGAATTTTTATATTTGGAATTTTATATGCACTTTGAAAATAAAAAAAAATACTGTAAATTTATCTCAGTGTTAAGGTGATTAATTGTATAGTTGTTGGATTCTCAAGCCTGAGTGTAAATGAAATTTCTTATGACTAAAGTGGTTCTGAACTATTTCTAAACATTGTATGCTAGATTTTTATTCTGGTGTTAAGGAAATACAATTAGTTTATATGTTTATCTAAGGAGAGAGTTGCAGTTACATTGCAATTAACTTGCTGTGTTCTTTTCTGAATAATACAGTCACTGGAACTGTCAGCCAAAGGACTCCTTCCCCCTCTTTTGGAACAAATTTAACTCTAAAAAGTAACAAGTTTTTAAAAAATTAATTGAGAGAAAACAGCTGAAATCATGTAGTGAAAGAGTTAAGTCCACATGAAAGAATTCATTTCCACTTTAATGACCTAGCCTTGCTGGGTTAGGACGGTGGGGAACATGCTTCTGACTTGCTCTCCTATTGCCAATTAACACCTCCTAGAACAGGTTGCTTCAGCTAGTCATTGAAGCTCAGGCAGTGGAAATAGTTTACATGCAGCTTATTTTTCACACTAGTTGTTTAATACTCAAAAATTAAAGTATTAAAAGGTTCTTTCTTACCTTGCTGGGTAAGAGATAAACAATACAGCGGTAGTTAATTTGTATATGTTTGGATTCATGTATTAGTTTATGTTTAGTTTTGGTTTTTAATTGAGGAAACTGAAGGTGGTAGTTTCACTAAATGTATGAATTTTATAATAGAATTGAGGCCAGTATTAGGTACCATAAATTTAAAAAATATTTCTGTTAACTGTTTAGTATACTGTATACTTAGCTTTTGTTTTATATTAAATGTACCTATACAGGCCTTTAAAATTTATTTTGTTAATAGAAAAATTAAATCCATTTGTTAATAAAGTCTCTTTTCTCTTTTTAAATATAGTATATTTAATATACTTTTAGTGATCATTCTTAAATTCAAGATCAAGTATACATCTTAAACAGCTATAATAAAAATTAAGTCTGTAATATTAATTGCAATTTTGAAGGTTTCATGTAATTTTCCAAAGTAAATATACATTCTTAGATATTTGTAAAATGTTACAATTCACTAATACTATTTATTTTACATTTCTTTTATGTGACACTTTGGTTCATGATTAATCAGCAGGTATTTTAATAACATAATAAAATTGGCTAAATAATTGATACCAGTTCACACTAAGAGAAAGGTGGAGTAATATAACTAATAGTGTTAACAAATTTGTTAAAAGGCCTGAGTAGGTAACACGTTGAGGCGATGGTTTTAGGCTGTTATAATGGCAAATGCTTTTTTTTTTTAGCACTTAGTCAACAAGGGCTGCCCAAGTAAAAGTCACAGCTTTTTTATGCTAGATCAGATTTTTAACCTTCTAAATGAGGAGAAAACAAAACAGAAAACTCATGTATCATTTAATTTAGCTGTATTTAATGTTTGTAGACCTGTGTGGTCATTTCTGTTTAGTTCATGTGCTGTTGTGGAGTGCATTGTTTTACAGGATCCCTGCTGGGTAGATGTTCATGACTAAATAAGGGCTGGGTCATTATTTACAGTTGCTTAGGTAGTTGATTCATATTTCTCCAGCTTACAGATAGAGATCCCCTGTTCTCACTTTAAAACAGTCAAACAAACAAATTTTAAAGTGGCCAGTAGGAATTGAGTACCACAGATTTAGTAACAAAGGCATTTCTATTTCTAATCTTGAATAAATTCATGGATTTATAGGATTATATAATTATAAATCATTCTAATTTATACTTTTTGTTTGTCTTGAGACAAGGTCTTCAGTATATTCCATGCTGGCTTTGTCCTCACTGTGTAACCAAGTTGGCCTCAAACATTTAGCAGTCCTCCTGCCTCAGGTTCCTGAGTTCTAGGATTACAGGTATATGCTACCATGCCAGGCAGATTCTCACTTTCAGATGGGAGCATTGCACCTACTTTATGGGCCTTCTGGGTGTGTGTGTGTGTGTGTGTGTGTGCGCACACGCGGTATTGCATTAAACACAGACTGGCTTTCTTTAGTTCTGGACTTTTTTTTTTTTTTCCTTGCTTAGATGCCTCTTTACTAAATTCTAGTGCTTTTAGTTTTTGTAGAAGGTGTTGTTAATTAACCTATATCATATTGAGTTATTAAAATGTGCCTTGGGGCTGGAGAGATGGTTCAGTGGTTAAGAGCACTGGCTGCTCTTCCGAAGGTCCTGAGTTCAAATCCCAGCAACCACATGGTAGCTCACAACCATCTGTAATAAGATCTGGCACCCTCTTCTGGTGTATCTGAAGACATCTACAGTGTACTTACATATAATAATAAATAAATATTTTTTTAAGTGCCTTAAATTGTTTGTATGCTGGTAAAATAGTTGTCATAAGGTCGGTAGAGTTCCCATGAAGAGTTGGCATACTGTAGAAGCTGATAGTTTTATAGATACCTTTTCCCATTACTGTATGTTTTAATTGTGTATAGGTTTATCCTAACAATGTTAAGTTTGACTTGGGGAAAAGCAGTTTGTATTAGTTTGTACTTACCTTTTTTTCCTATTAGGATGGGAAAAATGAGGCATGATGGCAGAAAGAGCTAAAGGGTCCTAAGTCTCTGTGGGTCAGGGATAAAAACCACCTGCTGCTCTGGGGTATACCTTGACACATGGTTATCCTGACCATTTCTGGTTTTGTGTTTTTCCTCACTGAATCATTAAATCATGGTCATACTATATCTCTCTCTTCCTGCCTCTGCTCCCAGAATGCAGGGATTCTTGACTTAAATGTGTAGATGTGTAATACATACATTTAATAAATATACATGTAAATTATTTAATAAATATACACATTTAAGTTATTTCATATTTGAAGTAGAGCTGTTAATATTTTTATTTGCCTGGGCAATAGCCATAAAGTATTGCTTATTTGTTTATTTATCTATTTATTTATTTATTTATTTATTTAAAAGGCAGGGTGTCTGTAGTCTTGGATAACCTGGAACTTCCTATGTAGACAAGACTGACCTAGAACTCAGAGATTCACCTGTCTCTGCCTCACAAGTGTTGCTATTAAAGGTGTGTACCAGGCTACCATAAAGTATCTTGATGTTTGAGACCTCTGCTTCTGAGATAAACCATTATCTGATTTTTATTGTGGCTTAAATTTATTCAGTTTAAAATTTATTAAAGCAGTGGTCCTCAACCTGTGGGTTGCAACCTCTGCGTGTTAAACAACCGTTTCACTAGGGTCACATATAAGATATTCTACATATCAGATGTTTCTATTACAATTCAGAAAATTCAACAGTTATGAAGTAGCAACAAAAATAATTTTATGGTGGGGGGGTTATCATAATGAGGAACTATATTAAAGGGTCACAGCATTAGTAAGATTGTGAACCATTGCATTAAACTAATGGGAAAATTGGGGTTGTATTTGAGAGCAAGGGATTTCAGGCTCTTGTCTCATGGATTTGAGGAGTGAAATTCAGTGACCACAGACGACAAGTATTATAGATTCAGTCATAGGAGCTCAAGAGAGAGGGAAAGCAGAGTTTCAGGATTGTCAGTAGCAGGTGTCCAGGAATAGAGAGAGCATCATTAAGGTGCATTTGGAGCTTTTGAAAGACTTTATGGCAGAAATTGTGATGAGAAGTGGGAGTAAAAAACTATTCTTTTCTATTTACTTGTGTGCTGTGATTTTTAAAATACGCTTAATGCTTTGTTAGTCAAATTTCTCATGGTAGAGTTTCATCTGGTTTGTTATTTTTTTCCTATTGACACCCCCTACACACACACACACACACACACACACACACACACACACCTAGTGTTGCAAGTATGCTCAGTATTGCATTTGCTCTGTATAACTCAGTGCACTCATCCAAATTTCAGAAAATACAAAGAGACACTGGTGTTCCTTATCTCTGGGAATCTTAACTGCTTTTCAGTAGGAAGCGGGAAGGGTACCCGTTTCTTTTTCCTTTCCTTAGTAGAAATGATTTCAGATTCTAAAACTCTAAAACATGAAAGCTCAGTTATGAGAAGAAAAGTTGATTTGACTGTCTGCTGGTACGCTGTAGTAGAAACTGTATATTACTATCCATCAGAATTATACTTTAATTCTAGTTGATGTTAGTTTTCGCTTTGAGTTTATGTCAATATATGCTTTAACTGTCTCTCAAAGGGTCTTAAAACTTTTGTACTCACACACACTTTAACTAAATACTCAATGAATTGTAACTGGTCACACATTTGGAAATTTTGTTTTTAATCCTTCTACACCCTGAAACAGAAACCTCTGATTTTCTTCATGGGATTGTATGATTTTGAGGGGTAGGGTTGTTTTATTTTGTTTGGTTTTGTTTTGTTTGAGACATGGTTTCTCTGTGTAGCCCTGGCTGTCCTGGAACTCACTCTGTAGACCAGGCTGGGCTCGAACTCAGAAATCCGCCTGCCTCTGCCTACCAAGGGCTGGGATTAAAGGTGTGCGCCACCACTGTCCAGCTTGGATTGTATGATTTTGAAAACTTTAGATAAACATACTTTTCTTCTCCCTCCCCCTAGAATGAATATTTATAGTAAGAGTTTAGCATACAGTAGAAACATGGGAGTTCAGGTAGATACACAGTATTTTCTAAACTTATTTGACATGTATCTTAGTTAGGGTTTCTGTTGCAGTGATAAAACATCAGAACCAAAAACAACTTAGGGAAGAAAGACTATTTCATCTTAAACTTCCAGATAACAGACTGAGGGAGATCAGGGCAGGACTAGAATCAGAAGCCGTGAACCTGTGGGCTTGTTCCTCCTGGCTTGCTCAACCTGCCTTGTACAACTCAGAACCAGTCTCTAGGAGTGGCACCACCCACAATGGGCTGGACCTACCCATATCTATCTCAAAAGACATGCCCAGTAGACTTAAGGAGGCATTTTCTTAACTCTGCTCTCTCTCAACTGTGCCAAGCTGACATTAAAACTAGCCATCACAATCAGGATAAACTTTTTGGTAATATGTTTTGCAGTTCCCTTTTCAAAAGTAAATATTTTAAAATCTCTGCCATTCTTTAGAGTAAAATTTTTTATAAACTTGGTTTTATGTTGGGTATAAGAACTGAATTGAGTCAGCAGAAACTCTACTTAGGTATTAATGTAGTATGAGACTTAAGACATTAAAATAAGTTGAAAAGATTAACTTAAAGAGAATATGTTAACTTTGATGTCTGAAGGCACTGAGTTGGGACTGGCTTACTTGGAAATAATGTGATGATGGAGTTGGGGGCTTACTGTGTTGTTTGAGCTAATCAGCTCTCAGATGTCTAGCCTGAGCAGTCAGTTGAGTAACTCTAGTTTCAGGGAATCTATTTAATTTCTTTCTTGTATATCTTGGGCTATTACAAGATTTTTTTCTAGTCTACAAGCTTGGATAACTTTTCCATTGGCTTATAGTTCTAATGTAGTCTGAAATCAACATTCTCGAAGTTTCATCAGGATGCAGAGTTGCTAGAGAACCTTTTTAGAGCCCTGATTTCTGTTGATGCAGTAAAAATTTATATTGCTCACAAGTTTCCAAATGATAGAAATATAACTGATTCAGAGTTTGTATTTTGAGAACTCAGTCCAACCAACTCCTGTATTCTGTCGTTTTTTTTTTTCCAGGTATTTAAAGAGCTGTATTGTATCTTGGATCCTTTTGGAACATCCTCACAGTTTTCTTAATATCTTATGGGTATTATGATTTCTGTCATGATCCTGTCATATGTAACTCTAGGTTTTGAGACTATTCTTTAAAAGTGTAATCTCTTACTTAAAAGTCATAACTGGCCCAAAATATGTATCCTTGAGTGCTTTAAAATACTTTACATTAGTAAACACGAAGTCTCTCTGCTTGTTTCATGGACTGATGACTAGTGAGCTTCAAAGCTGTGGAGAATCTGCCTTCCTGCTAGTGCATTTAGTGGCCACACCCCTCTTGTAGCTTTCAGTTTTGTTACCTCAGCTTCATTGAGCTATCTTTGACAGAATTGGTCTGCAGATAGACATATGTGTGATGGTTTTGATATACCTGCTGTTTTGTGGATGGATTGCCACGGGCATGGTAGTTTTATGTGTATTATCCCTTTTCCCTATGACTGACCTATCTTCCTTTTCTTTTCCTTCCCTTTCTTTTCCTTCCTTTTCTTTTCCTTTAATGTAGGCTTCTTCTAAGATTCTAAATTAAAATATGCCCTATGGCTGTGCATGTGGCATACTCCTTTAAGCCCCAGCAGTCCGGAGGCAGAGACAGATGTGTCTCTGTGAAGAGATCAGGTGTAGTCTGGTCTGTGTAGTGAGTTCCAAGACAGGTTGAGGTACATAGAGAAACGCTGTCCCCATAGCAACAGATGAAGATCCTTGACTTTAAATGTAGAGTTATTACTGTTGACGATGACTAAAGCACAATTAGAAGATGAGGTTTTCTTTCAACAATGTTCTTTAATTGTAGGTTAAATTCATGGGTTTATTTGCATTATTTAAAGACAGATATAAACATTTTGGTTCCTGCAAACATTCTTTGTTTATTTACTCAAATAATTTCTAGGAGTGAAAAAATAGGTCACAAATAGGGTTCGTGCAGCCCTAATGCTGCTGCCCTGCGTCCATTGTTGAGCTGCCTTTGATGGATTGTACCAGGTCACATTGCTACCAGTGCTGCTTAGGGTCTTCTTTGTTATCCTTTCCAAAAGTGGACACTGTAAAACTTGTCTTCTTGGGGAAAAAAACTCTTAATGTGTTAATTGCTATTTCTTTAATTAAAGAAGGTCACCTAGGGAGGTTGGAGACATTTCATATTTATATCATTTTGTATTTTTTATATAATTAGCTTCTGTGTTCTTTGCCTGTGTTTCTGCTAAGGGCTTAGTAATTTTTAAAATTTATTTACTTAATGACTTTTTTGACATAAATGAGGCAACTAAATTTTCAGAGTATTTTGCTTTTCTAATATTCAGAAATTTTATATTTTTAATTGTATATTTTTTTATTGATTCAGTTTGTTTTGTGCCTGTCATATGTGTTCCTGCACCCTGATCACATAGACATTCATTATTAGAAAGGCTTTGCCATGCTTTGATTTTCCTTTTTAGTGTAACTCTTTACTCTTCCTGGTTAATGCTATAGCATGATATAGAAAAGCAAATTTAGTTTGAAGTGCTTTTATTTTTTTAAGCAGGGTAAGAAGATATAATATATTCAGTTCTATGGTGACAACTTGGAAAGCTAATGAAATGCAATGTCTACAGTAGTAGAGCAGTCTGGTTAGGTTCAAGATAGAGAGAAGCTGAATTTATCAATACACTGATTAAAAATGTTTCAGTAGTTAGCTCTAGAAGATGCCTTAGAGTCCAATGTTTTAATAGTGAATGCTTTGACTTTTAAATGCTAGATAATGCTGATGTATATACACAGCAGGATAGAAAAATGGAAAGCTTTGTAATTCCAGATTATTCTATAAATTCTTCGTAATCATATCAAAACCTAATAAATTTAACAGAAAAGAGGAATGGCTGAATGTCACTTTTGTTCTAAAAAACAAACTGTTAATACAGACATTTGATTTCAGAAGTACAGAGAGGATCTAACAGTGTGCAGTGTTCCTCTGTTCAGCACAGCAGCACTGTGGCCTCTACAGAAACATTTAGACCCAAATTGTGCATCCCAGACCCACATTCAAAATGTTTTGAAGTCACATGGCCAAGTCTTCAAAAAAGTTTCCAGTTTGTAGCCATTTGGATTTTTTGGATTGTGGGCGCTTAACTGTTTTAGACTGCAGATGCTCTGAAATGTGAAACATGTCTGGTCCTAATCATTCAGTTAAGGCATTTTTGTTGTTGTTGTTGACTAACTTTCTTAGTGTTTGCTTTATTACTTTTAAACTACATATGTATGATTTCTACATTAAATTCACTTGGAGGTTGTTCCTCATTGGTTTGTCAGTTTTATTTCCCCTCACTTTACATCAGGTGCACCTCTGCACCTGCGCTCTCCATTGCTTTACTGTCAGTCTTGTGCCCACTTCCTCACCCCCGCCCCCGCCCCGCCCCGCCCCACCCCGTATATTGGTAAAATATACACTGTGGTTTCATTTTTAAGCAGTTAACTTAAAGTTCAAAGATCTTTCAGATTTTTATTTTTGGAACAATCACCAATGAGCTCTATCCCTCTCCAATTGTAAGAGAGAATGTTGTATTTTATGTCACTGTTGGGAACCTACAATAATGTTATTTTGTCCTTTTATTGTGTAACTTTAATCCTTATTAAATCTTGTGTCTCCTCCAATGCTGTGTTACAAAGAAAATAATATTGTACTTATAGAAAGATTTTTGTTTTATTTTGTTTTTTTTTGTTTTGTTTTGTTTTTTTTTGGTTTTTCCAGACAGGGTTTCTCTGTGTATCCCTGGCTGTCCTGGAACTCACTTTGTAGACCAGACTGGCCTTGAACTCAGAAATCCACCTACCTGTGCCTCCCAAGTGCTGGGATTGAAGGCGTGCACCACCACGCCCGGCTTGGAAAGATTTTCTGAAATCTTTCTAAATTGCCTGTTACTCCAATTTTTGGACAAATTATTGAATTGCACACCCATATGTTGGTCCACAGAACTATTTACCAAAAGACACCAGTTATAGACTGTCTATAATGTCACGTTTTTCCCCTCTTGAGGGCTAGGCAGGTCATCTTTGTTGTTAAGCTGTTTGTAAGTTTTTACATTTCTTTCTGAACTCAGTTTGCAGGGTCTTTAATGAGGTCTCTTCTTTATTGCATCTCTTAGTCTTATTCAGAAAGGTGAGTGTGTAGAAATACTGTAGCCCAGATACTCACTGCTCTCAAGGCCTTGGTATGTATCCCAGGTTTTCCTCCCTCTGCTTTTTTCTGTCTCTGTAAACTTAACAACCCCTCTTTACTTCTAGCTAGCACCCCACACCAGGACTTTTAGTCTCTGACTTACACAATCAAGAGATAAAATAGGTGGGCCTCACCTAAGCCATCAGGAGGCTGAAGGCTTTGAAACCAGCCTGGATCACTTAGCAAGAACTTGAAGGAAGGGGGAAGGGGAGGGCGGAAGAGTCCGGAGAGGTGGAGTGAGGAGAGAGCAGAACAGTACATCTCACTGGCTGTTGTCCTGCAGACAGCATTCATACCAAGGAGTGAGGGTTTTAGTTTTTCCTAATACAGGGCTTTCTGTAGTATGATTCTGAGCCCTGAGAAAATAGATTAGACAAAAGCTAAGGTCTCTCTCCATTTGCATGTGTTTGCTCCCTCTCACAAATAACTGTTGGAGATTTTCCTTTTCAGTTCTATTAGCTTTCAGTGCCTTCTTTATTCATGTTTTTTTCTAGCAAATATTACTGAGTTCTTGCTATGTGCTTTCCTAAGTACTGATTATAAATAACACCCAACAAAGGCAGGGTTTTCTTTCATTGATGACTGAAAAGAGTTCCTGGATTCTATCAGAGATATATTTAAGGTAAAAATATGGTCTATTTTTAAATAATTATTTTCTGGCAAATTGAAAAAGGCTATCAGATGACACACAGTTTTTAAAGTTGTTCAGTATCCAAGAAATAATTTTAATATGGTGTTTATCATCTTAAGGCTAAAGTTTAACTTCCACAAATGTATCATCATATCTAACTTGATGTAACCCTCAAGGGTGTGGTGGTGCACGCCTTTAATCCCAGTACTCGGGAGGCAGAGGCAGGAGGATTTCTGAGTTCGAGGACAGCCAGGGATACACAGAGAAACCCTGTCTTGAAAAACCAAAAAAAAAAAAAATTATTAAAGATTTATCTATTTTTATTTTATATATAGGGGTCTTGCCTTTATGTATGTGTGTGCACCCCATATGTGTAGTGCTTTTGGAGGTCAGGGGGATGTTTTATCCCCCAAAACTTGAGCTACAAACAGTTGTGGGCCTTCATGTGTGTGCTTGGGTTCTCTGAAGGAGCAGCCAGGGCTCTTAACCACCAAAATACCTTTCCAGCTCCATCTTTTAATCTTTCTTAAATTTCTTAGCTAGGGGAACAAAGTTAGATTATTAAAGCTTCTATAGATTTATCAAAAAGTACTTGAGCTTACCACTAAGTTTTCATTTTGAAAGTTTATTTGAAACAGTGAAACTATATTCAGTGATAAGAGAAGTATTTACACTTGAGAACTGGTTATGCTTTAATGCTTCCAATGACTATTGTAAGATTTTTAACAGCTCCAAAAGGTGACAAATTTAGTGTATAAATAGAAATACCTGTAGATTGTTAGTGTAGTATGAGTAAAGCAGTTATTTAATTTCAACAAGTAAATGCATAAAAGCAAGAGAGAGTGAATGGTTAACATATTCGACATGGTGTAGAGAAGTAAAACCAGTCAAAGTAGGCAGAAACATTGGACAGAGCTCAGGAGTCTGGAGGAAGAGGGTGAGCTAGGATTGTAGGAGCCAGAGGGGCCAAGTACACACAACACGGCCCACAGAATCAACTAAGCAGGGCTCATAGGGCTCACAGAGACTGAAGGGACAACTACTACTGAGATTGTATTGGTCTGACCTCTACTCTCTGCATCTATGTTATGGTTGTGTAGCTTGGTGTTCTTGTAGGACTCCTAACAGTGGGAACAGAGGCTGTCTCTGACTCTTTTGCCTGCTGTTGAAATCCTTTTCTTCCTACTAGGTTGCCTTGTCCAGCCTTGATATAAGGGCTTATGCCTAGTCATGCTATCTTTGGTTGATATCCGTGAGAGACCTGCTCTTTTCTGAAGGGAAATGGGAGGAATGGACCTAGGTGCAGGGAAGGACTGGGAGAAGAGGAGGGAGGGGAAACTGTGGTTAGGATAAAATATATGAGAGACTAGACTAGACTGCTAGAATTAAAGAAAAAAATTGAAGTGATAGGTCGTGCTTGGCATGGAATTGTACTTAGTGGTGAGACTGCCTAGAGGATAAGGACCACAAATTGCCCTGTGCAGCTCACTGTGACACTCAGTAGAGATTTGTTTCTTTTGTGAATAAATGGCATCTTTTAGGAAGAAACTTAGTTGACTCATTTAATCTGTAATAGCATTAAAGTCAGTGGTCAGTCACTGGAAGTATTTTTCATGCCTACCCAACCTTATCTAGTTTGTTCACACCTGAGATGGTTGTGCTAAATTTGTTGTGTGGGGGAAGGCAACAACTTCATTAGGCAAGTGCAGAGAATATGTTGTTCACAGTTCTCTCACCTAGGGATTAGAAGTCTTCTTCCACCTTCCCTCCCACTGTATCTAGGAGTCTGCAGAGTGATCCCATTTCCTAATCCACACGCTGTCTGAAGCAGCTCTGAGGATCTGCTGTGTCTGTTGATTCTTCAGTTTATCACGCTCGGCCAGTAGAGGTGGCATTCAGAGTATATTGTATTGTGGAATAATGTTAACTAATGTTACAGTGATTGGCAGTAATTATTTTGTAGCCAAGGTAGATAACACTGTGGAAGTAAATTTTATGCCCATTGAAAAGTTGTCAGGACACGGAGTTTTAACTGTTGCTCTCATGCTTAATATTTGTAAATATTTCATGATTATTTATATTGTAATTGGATAAAAATTAATGTTTTTCCTGAAGCTTTCATAATAATCAAGTTTATTTTACATGTAAGTTTAATTTTCACTCCACTATTCTGTGTATTATAATAATTAATGGACTTGTTTCTAGGGCCCACCTACAGATGCTCCTGCCGTGGACACAGCAGAACAAGTTTATATCTCTTCCTTGGCCTTGCTAAAGGTAAGGAAGGGATGGAGTTACTTGCTCCAGAGCTTCCTTTGCATTTACTTTTTTACTTTGGTATATTTGTCACCTTAATTCCCTCAGGCATAAGGATTAACTAAGTATTAGTTAGGGTATGTCTATAAAATAGGCTTTTATTTCCATAGAAGCAAAATAGGTTATTTGGCAGCATGGGTGTGTGGGTGTCAAGATTTCAAATAAATATGCTTTGTGTCCATATATCTCCCTCTTTACAGATGTTAAAACATGGCCGTGCTGGAGTTCCTATGGAAGTTATGGGTCTAATGCTTGGTGAATTCGTTGATGATTACACCGTCAGAGTGATTGATGTGTTTGCTATGCCACAGTCAGGGACTGTGAGTATTACTTATGCTGCCTGTTGCATATCTTTTCCTTTTTCTTTCTTTCTTTTTTTAAAATTCAAAATATTTTTCATCTTTTT
This sequence comes from Mus minutoides, assembly GCA_902729485.2. NCBI lineage: Eukaryota > Metazoa > Chordata > Mammalia > Rodentia > Muridae > Mus > Mus minutoides. Next base: position 2,865,653 of record LR749517.1, on the reverse strand, counting down.
ATGTTTTTTTCTTTGCTTTAGGAAGCAGCAATCATAAGATTAATAATACAGACTTTATCTTGTGTTGAATTAAATCATTAGTCCTTTAAATGCACTATGAACTCTTACAAACCGAATAATGGTAGTACTAAATTACTGGATTTAAAAATTAGTTGCTATAAAAGTAGGTTGTTACATTCTGAACATTTGATGAAAGTTTTTAGAAGCTGTATAAAATTTGAATACATGTGAATTAGTCCTACTGTAAGTTTCTGTAGTTTTGAAGTCTGTGTGCTGTATATGATAGTGAATGACATTCAGTTGTTAAGTATTAAAATGTAGACTTTTGAAACAAGTCTACTACCTGTAGTGGCAATTTTGTTTTGCCTTTTATGCCAGTAGATTTTTATAAAAAGGAGTGCATTTATACTTTTTGTTTGGATTTTTTAAAAACGATTTATTTTATGTATATTGGTACACTGTCTTTGCCTTCAGACACACTGGACGAGGGCATTGAATCCCATTACAGATGGTTGTGAGTCACCATGTGGTTGCTGGGAATTGAACTCAGGACCTTTGGAAGAACACTTGGTGCTTTTAACCATTGAGCCATCTCTCCAGTCCTGTTTGGATATTTTTTGTGGTTGTTGTTTGTTTGTGAGATAGGGGTCTAACTTATAGCCCTTGCTGGCCTGGAATTTATATGTAGAGTAGGCTGCCCTCTGACAGAGATCTTCCTGCCTCTATATTGGGATGCTGGGATTAAATGTGTGTGCTATGGTACCCTGATGGATTTAAAGAATATGTGAAAAATATTATAAAAAGCCAGTACGGTAGCTTATGCCTTGAATCATAGCACTTGAGGGGTGGAGAAAGGAGGTGAGGAATTCAAGGTCTTCCTTGTCTTGAATACTCATTATGAAGCCATTTGGCCCCACATTGAAACACCAACTCAAACCAAAAATTGTCAGCATTAATTCTACTTACTTTTTAAAACATGATATGTACCATTCTCATTTGTGCATTTTTTTGTGTGTTTCTCTGATGTTTTTTGTCCTTTTCTGTACCAGTCAGTATTCTTATTAAGGCTGGTGAGGCTTAAAGGTAAAGCTGCTCGCTCTTTTTAAAGGCCCTGACTATGAACTTGCTTTGATAAGGTACATACTAAGGAACAAATTATAAACAGTTAAGTGATGCCATTGTATGTGTATACATATATGTATGTGGGTGTGTATACACGTAGGTATATATACATATATATCTACATGTATGTGTATATATATACATACACATGAAACAAGTGTTTTCTGCAGAGCAGCTGCTATAGTATGCAACATATTTGCAAATAACACAAAACAATATGAAAATCTACAATACTTCTAGATGAGGTAAGTTTTTGTTTTGCTTTGGTAAATTGATTTGGAATTGTTTTGTCTTTCTGAATATCCATTATACTTTTTGTTCATATGGATATGTAAATGCTATGTTAAATCTTAGTCTGCTGTTGTATCTTCTTTTTCTATCAGAATATATAAATACATAAAAATTAACTTATTTCTGTTATAGGTAGTCCCTATGTAGAAAATTAAGATAATAAATGATTCTTATACATTATTACTAGGCCTCTATGTAAATGCTTGCTTGATGGTATGAGATTGGCTATTTTGATTCTTATATTCATTCTGTGTAGTAGAATCAGAAAGTATTTCTCTTGGCTCAAGAGTCAAGAGACTCTTCTGTAAGGAATACGTTTGCATAGTCACCCCCTCTACTTTCTCCCTCTCTTCCTTCTCCCTTCACCCTACCCCTCCTCCAGTCCTCTTCCTTTTCTCTCTTCACCTTCTCTTTAATGAAAACAAAACCCCCAAAAGATATTCTTAGCCTAGCAACAGAGCACATCTTATTTTCCAAGGATGCCTTCTTTGGAATTCAGTATGCTCTTTGCTATGGTAGGAAGGAAATGTTTATGTTAAACTGGTTCCTTAGCTAGATTAGACTTAGACTCCTGATGTTGGAAGAAAGCCTTAATAAGAGATAGATAACACTGACCTGTAATAGATCATCCTTCATAATAACATTTTACTAACATAAATCCTTCTTATTCTGTATGTAATCATATTTTTATTAAATTAATTAATGCAGTATTTAAGAGGTTTGATTATGTGGTCTGGGTCTGGTAGTGAATTTTTGTGATTGCTGTTTTATGAAGCAATATATGATTATTATTTATTCAAATTATTTTTATTATTGAAAAAATATTATTGTACAATAAATGAAGAGTTGCAGTTCTTATCTTGTTAGAGAATGATATTAGGAAATATGCTTGCCATAGGTAGATATAACTGAAAAAAATCATAGTTTGTCAGTTATTTGGTACTTCTTATAAATACAGAGCAACAACCATAAACTTTTAACACCCTGAGTGTTGTCTCCATCATTTGCTGACAGCACTTTGGTAATTGGCAGTTTTTAGAAATCAGTGATGTGAGTAGCTATCAAATAACATGTATCAAAAGCTATGAAATTATAATACAAAATTGTTTCTTATTTTACTCAGAGGAAAAAAAAAATCTTTTTTCTAATATAGGGTGTCAGTGTAGAAGCAGTTGATCCAGTGTTCCAAGCCAAAATGTTGGATATGCTGAAACAAACAGGAAGGTGGGTTCTTTTTTGTTGTTGTTGGTTTTTTATGAATGAGAAATGTTTTTGGAAATATACCTTAAAAAGTTAATAGTATTTATAAACATCATTACTAGGGGAGGAGTCAATATAGTTCATCTGCCTGTGTGATGCCCCTTGACAGCCTGAATGGAAGTCTACCAATCAGAAAGCAGCCTTGTATTAAGAGTCTCAGCTGTCATGTCATAGGCTTGGGCTATTCTGTTCCTCTGTTTAACATCTAGAATTATGTTCTCTTCACTTGTAAACAACACACCTGGTATGTTCTGTGTATTTGAGAAGTGCAGCCGAATGTTGTTGTGAATAAATGTGTGTAGACATGAGTTTTAAAGACAGTAATCCAAGTGTTTTTTCTCCTTCAAGCTAAGTCTCCCAATAGTTGTCATTCTCTTGCTCAGATTCTTCTACTGTGGAAAAAACTTCAAAATTAATGTTAGCAAAAGGCTCAGCAGCTGAGCAGAGCAGTGCAAATTGGTTTTTGACTGAGTTCCTAGTTCTACTGCTGGTTTAATTGATATTTAATCCTTTCACAACAGTAGATCCTGGTGTCCATTGTTAAAAAAATGTACTCTGTGCCTGGAAAACCCAGCTCCCAGAGCTAAGGAGTTAAAGAGTAGATATTTACTTGAATGCTGAAAGGGTAAAAACTGGCTCTGAGAAAGTGTGGTAACAAGGTGAAAAACTGAAAGCCTTATCTACCACTGCTAATATGCGTCTCTTAATGATAGCCCTCCTTTGTCACACTTACTCATTTCCATGTTTGCTGCAGAATGTGGTGTCCGGTTTCAGAGTTTCTAATGGTGCTTTTTCACACCTGTGTGCTTTCATCTTTTCTTAATTTATACCCTGTTAGTGTGTTGTTTCTCTCCTCTCATCATGCATTGCTGTGTTCTGAATCTGAGTGCCCTTTGTTTCAGGCCCGAGATGGTTGTTGGTTGGTATCACAGTCACCCTGGCTTTGGCTGTTGGCTTTCTGGTGTGGATATCAACACTCAGCAGAGCTTTGAAGCCTTGTCGGAGAGAGCTGTGGCTGTGGTTGTGGATCCCATTCAGAGTGTAAAGGGAAAGGTAGAGTCAGTTATGACTTCATTGCCGTCTACTGCCATTATACACATGCATGTAATAAAAATCTTTATTGGAAAGTGTTCTTAACTAAACACATAAACACACACACACACACACACAGAGGAGTGCTTTTTATTGAAATTATTCAATTATTAAATATTAAATTATTCAAATATTAAATGTATGTCATACATAGTATTAGCAATTTAAGAAAATTACATAGGGGTTTTACTTTTAATTTACAATCATGAATGAATGTTTATCCTTAATGTTTATAAATTTGAATGTTAGATCATACCGAAAGCTTCATACATTCTACCAATATTTAATAAATATATCTTAAAAATGTTATTTTAAAGGGCTTTGTTTTTCAGACATTATGCAGGATATATTCTGAATATTCTAAATATTTTAGACAATGAAAACTTGCCCCAAAGACTTGGTAATCAACCATTCATGTATTTGGAGTGAGGACCCAGATGAATGATTAAATATGCTGACTGGTTCTGAAAAGAGGTTAGCTTGCAGAGCACATTGGGTTATATTGTCCTTTGTTGAAATCTCTTTTGTTCTTGTTTAGTTCTCTCTCTTTTTTTTTGTTCGTTCTTTCGTTTTTTCTTTCCCCCTTTTTTATTTCTTTCTTTCTAGCCCCATATGCCATTTTCCTATTTCCTGCCTCATGACAGCAGGGTGCAGCTCTATTATCACCTTCACAGAGCTGTCTGCAAATGTGAGAGGCAATTCGATTTTGCTCAACCACAGGGAGAGTGGATTAGAAAAACTACAGAACATAGAGAAATTGGCTAGGTGGTTACTGCTTTAAAATACTGCTGAGGTGTCTTGTTTGAGCATGTACTTCCATTGTAGTGCAGAATAATTGTTAAAGTAAAATCACAATACACTTACGGAGTCTTTTTTATGCAGGTTTTATAAATAATTTTTAAAGCACTTAGAAATAAATATTAGCTTGATATCTCTCAGACCTGGAATTTATAGTGGTGTGGATTACATTTACATCTATGCAGCAGCTGAAGCAGACTAAGGGAGATTGTTAAAACACAGATGCTTTGTGCTACAAATTTGAAATGGAATGTTTTCTGATACCATATTATTATGATGTATAAAAATTGAGGTCTTATTTAAAGCTTGATCCTGTGAGATGTAATGTAGCTTTTCAAAGGCAGAACTGTCCCCCCAAACAATAATAGTATCAACTGATATACTAGGCAATTTAAGGAAACTTGGAATGCTTTCTGGATCCCTGTATTTCAATTTATTCACCCTTTATTTTACTAAGTAAATTGTTACTTAATACAGATGAAGAAGTTGAAAGTCCTTATTGCTTACCAAATTTAAATTACAATGTAATTTTCTGTGTTTAAGGTATCTTTTCAGTAACATAATGTAATAATAATTATTGTCCTAGAAATAAAGAATTAAAACTTGTGATGCTCCCACCACAGTAATTTACAAGCAGTATTTATGGCTTATATCTGAAGTATAATTCTAGAGAGCAAGTTTAGCTTCTAAACTTGCATTAAAGTATTGTGTAATATCGAATTCCCATTAGTTCTTATGAATTCATATGAAAATGACATCTAGCAAAGGACTTGACTATTGTGTAATTTTTAAAAATATATAAAATTACTTTATAAAATTATATGTATTATTACTTAGCTTTATTAAGTTTTAAAATATTGTTGAATTTTTAAAATGTAATTATATACAGTCAGTGATCCTTACTGCCTGTTATACTCAAATCCATACAGTTATGTTACCTGCACTGTATGAACATGTCTTTGTCAGTATATAGTCCATCTGTATGGCATCTGAGTTTGCTTGTAATTTATTACTTTTTAATTGTCAAGAGTTTTTGACACTACAAATCAACTAAATGCTATTAAATCCATGATGGGATATTTTATTTGAATCATGAAATTTAACAATATAATTTATAAAAATAAAGAATCCCGTGGTACTTTTCCTTCCCGGTATGTGATTTATTAAAACTATCAAAATATTTAATATATCTGTGATTAGATCAAGAGTTAAAATGACAGTCTATTTGTAAATAACTAAAGTTGAAACTCTGTCATACTTCCAAAACCTCTTTCCTATATAATTTTTTTTTTATAAATTCCAATATGACCTTTGTTTTTTCGCAATTTAGATAGTATGGCTTCTTTCTTCATTATCTTAATTCATTCCCAGTAGGTTCAGTTTTCATTTAAGGTGACTTGAGTATGTTATAAATTGAGTAATATCCAGGTATTAAAGTAATAACTATTTGGACTTAATCCTAGAGATAGGCACCACTAATGTTACTGTTGCTATTATTATAATTATTACTGGTAAAAATGAACAGAAATCCAACTCTATAAAATTATACAGCACTTAAGCTTTTTTATTTGCTCTTGAATACGACATTTTATAACCAGAGTAACTCAGGAATGGGATGTGAGCACTAGAGGTCATTGCACAGCCTTTTAAGTTCATGTGACAAAGCTATCACTCTCTTCAGCTTCCTGTAGCCTAAGTCAGGGGAGAGAACTTCAGTTTTTCTCTAATTTTAAACAGTAGTTCATATTATTTAAAGTAAGTGTTACATGTGAATTTTTTTCACGTGGTAGGAGTTATATTGACTTTTAAATGTTAGATAGGTTTATTCCCTTGGACTTTGGTGACATCCTTAGCACCAAACAACAAGACCACCATAATAATAAAATATATATGGTAAAGAATCCATATTATGTACTGAGTTATATAGCACAAATACTTTTAAAAGATAGAAAAGAGAACTCTGCCATTTAAATTGTGGAGAGTAAACTTGTAGAAATTACCAGTGAGCTCTTGATTTCAACTATTTAATGACAGTTTCAAGATTCTGCTTTAGTTTTCAGTTTATTTGTTAGGTACACATACCTAAATATTTATACCTAATTTGCCATGTAGTCACCCTGCATCAGGACTTGCTCCAGCACATAGCTTTACAAGTTGATTCAACCTATAACACTGCTACACTTCTTTTTCATAGGGAGTTACATTGAGCAACATCTGAAAACTACTGTACAATGTGGTCTTAAACTTATTCTTTAAAAAAATATTAGATTTAGGGAATTAGACTAGGTTGCTTTTAGTATGTAATGCTGCCTACTAACTCTAGCAGTCACTGCCTATTTTCTGTTGAAAACTTAAAGAAACTAATGACCATGTCATCTAAACAGTGGCTGGGGTTCTCTGAAACATGTTTATTAAACCTGAGAAAAAATCTTCAACAAGCTTTCAAATGGAGTCTGGTTACTGATCAGAATCCCATATTTGCCAATATATAGTGAAGTCTACTTTGGTAGCATACCTGGTTAATGCAGAGCCAGTTAGCAAGTCCTGAGAGGAGCAGGGTGAGCTGTGGCTCTGCTTATAGGCTGGACAGTATCAGGAAAGAAACCCTGCCGTGTGGGAAGAGGGTAGGAGAGCCCTGCACTAGGTGCTTCTGGGTAGTCTTATTCTTTCACAGATACTATCACCAAACATGGAGCACTGGGAAGAAATACAAATATAGGAAGAAGTGAATTAGAAAATGAACATTTCCAAGGGCTTTCCTGTTTTGTTTTGTTTTTTTATCTGTAAAACAGGAACTTTGTATCCAGTTTGTAGTATTTTGAATATATTGCAGTGATACAGACACTTATTAGAGAGTATGTATCACATATACATTGTGATATTGATGTATATGTCTCCTAGTGGTATTTTATTAGTGTGGAAAGTAAAAACTAGGTTTTTAAGACAATATAGAATATTAACATCTCTGGAAATCTTAATAAAAATAAATCTGTGTTAACCCCTAATTTGTTCACACTTAGGAAAATGATGGTAAAAGCTACAAAAGAAGAGAGCCTTCTCATTTCAGATTTTTTTTTTTTTTTTTTTTTTTTAGTGGGCATATAACATTTCAAGGATATTTTCTCCAGGTATATTAATGAAGAGGAAAGGGGGTATATTTTCTGAAACTTTGGCCTATGGACTTGAACAGTTTGATGTTTTATATCACTTAGATATGAGAATACCTATCAAATTCTTGCAGGTATTGATATGCTACATTTATATAGGTGATATAATTATACATTTCCAACTAGGACTTTAATAGCAATTTTAGATAAAATTCTGAAGGAATAAATGTTATATAGAGGTAAAATTTATTTTAATTTTAAGCTGTGTGTTAATGCACACTGAACTAATTAATGTTACTTTAGTACTAGCTATTTGTTTTCAGTGGTGTGATTATGTTTAAAAATAGTTTGAATGCAGCATCTGTATTGATTAGGAAAAATGGACTTTAAGACAATGTCCCATTACCTATAAGAATATTACAGACGTTTGGCTTACTGGATGCTTTTACTTCAGTAATCATCTAATTATCTCGCCATTCCCCTGTGCTGATGAGCACTGTGTGCCAGGTATGCACTGGAGATACAGAAAAGAGGAATCTCTGCTCTCACCCTTAGTGTTAGTTTGTTAGTTTTATGTGAGTAAACAGTGGGTTTAATTAAGAATCTTTCCTGCAGCATAACATGTTAATTTTTAAGAACATATTGATTTGACATTAGCTCTTAAGGAGGTCTTACTGAACCTTGGCCTTAGTTTTGAGAGGTTTCATGTGTTTGTATAATTTTCTAAAGAAAGTAGAACTGATTATAGCAAATTTCTTCAAAGACATCGGATATTGTTAGACTATTATCAGGGGATATGTTTACAACTATGTTTTACATTACAACTGGACTTATGGTATAGTCCAGTTCACTTATTCTAAGTGAAGCTGCTCTGTGAAACTTCCAGTTTAATCTGCCTCGAGATGGAATAAATGCATGGAAACTAAGCAGTAGTATAGAAGTGAGAATATATTGTCAAACCTAATGACAGGGGTTTAAAATCATAATTGATAGCTTTCTTTCTGTATATAAAATAGTCCACAAACAGAGTTTCTCATTTTATTATGTATTTGTTTTATGCCATTTTGAAGAGCTTTCTTGTTATACCATAACTACTGTTATGGAGTTGCTATCTGTTATTAAGTGAGCCATAAATCCTGCTATTGTGTAAGTAAAATTTAATCTTTTCTAGCTTTTGTGTTAGTGTAGTTATTATATCACATAACTTCCTAATAACTAGTATACTGGTTTTAGCATCCACATAGGCACAAATCATAGTTCTATCTGTTACACATTATAGTATATCATTTACTTTGAGTTATATAAGCCTTAGTTTCTTCATATATAAACTGATGCATTTTTGGTTATTATCACTTACAATTTACTTCTTGATAGTTGAAATGGTTTGGAAAGATAATTTCTACCTACTCATAGTCAAATATTAAAATTGTTATATATATGAATTTAGTTGATGTTGTTCATGCTAAATACATTTGCCATTTGAGTAATGCTCGTTTGAAGGACCTAATTTGATTTTCTTTAAAAGATGATGGTATAGCACAGTACATGTCCATCGATAGCAGCCTTGCCCTTGCTATGCTAACACCATTCAGACTTAGTCCTTGGTATCCAGGACTTTTTCATCCTTTACTTTATATGGGCCCATTAGTAGGAACATCACTTTTATTATCACACTTTGATATTAGAACAGGATCTAAAATCACTTGTTCATTTTGTGTAGGCCGACTGTAGCTTCCAGAGACATTTGGCACTCTTGAGTTGGTATCAGACCAGCAATAGGTGTTGGGCTCTTGAAGCTCATTAGAAGTCCCCTAAGGAGTTCAATATTAAGTGTGCTATTTGTCACCTGTATGCTGAGAAACATCTATCATTCATGAATAAAGGTCCTAGACATTAGCCTCTGTGTGTGTGTGTGTGTGTGTGTGTGTGTGTGTGTGTGTGTGTGTGTGTAGAACAGAACAGAAAAGGGCCATGGATTTTTAAGAAAGGTAAAGACTGAGGTGGTACATTGGCGGGTTAGGTGGGAGGAGGGGGAAGGGGGGCTGTAATTTCCTTTTTTTTTTTTTTCATATATCAGGTGTCTCAGGATAGCAAATTTATGATTATGATTTGATTTTTAGGGTAACTTTTTACAGTATTTATCCTCACAGTGCTGCTTTTTGTTAACTGTGTCAGGTTGGGTGCTATACAGATCATAAACCAAAATGTGATTACATTGACAGACTTATTTGGAGAAAATACCCGTAATGGATAAAGACTTGAGGAATGTGGTTCTGAGTAGGGAGGGCCTGGCCATAGGTGTATAGAGAGTAGTTGAATTACACTTACTTTTCAAAGGTGTCTTTATTTTGGCAGAGATGGCTAAATTCTTGTTCCATGATTGTGTTTAGTCATTGGCTGGGAGCAGCCCCAGGGATATATTGCCTGGTGTGACTGCCCAGTGGATTAAAAGGTGCAGCAGCTGGAGTTTAGGAGTCAGCTGTGCTGTCCACAGCAGGTTCTGTTAGAGAGAGAGAGATCTAAAGGGAACAGCTCTGTGGCTACCACAGTTAACGAGAACTGTAATGACAAGCACACATGTATTATTTAATCTTATCACCAGCTCTGTGAAGTATCATTCATGAGCAAACAAAGAGATGGAGCCATTAAGTAACTTGTCTTAGGTCACTTGGCTAGCAGGTAATAGAGCTACAATTTTAACTTGGAGAGGAACTGAGTCACAGGTAGGCACTCAAATTCCTGTACTATGCTGACTATATGCAAATACTAAAGAGTTGTGCTCAGTTTCCTTCTATGATTTAAGTAAATTCTTTTCACAATGTTCTATGAATCTAGAAATGTCTAATTACCTTTGTTTCTAAAAATGGATTTGTTTTCATTAAGGGATATATGTTCAAAACTTGTGGGTTTACTCTTGAATTTTGATACATGTCTTCACTTGCCAGTAAAGTACATTATGGTAGATCTGCCCCATCCCTCTTCTTCCCGGTATATTGAAATTGTACTACAGATCTGTAGCTACAGTAAGCAATTCTCTGAGGATGAAGAAAGAAACTGTACATTCACATAGGAATTTCTTTTCCAGAGCTAAAATTGACATTTTATAAATAATTTCCGTGTTGCAAACTTGAGACCAAGAAATCACAGCGATTCAGTGATATGCATTTGGCATGACTCAGTGTTAGTTCTTAGTGCTTTTCATTGGAAATGGCATCAAAAGTAAGATATCTTTGAATTTTTTATGCTGTGGGCTTACAAGAGATGGAAAATGTTTTTATCTTATAGACGCATGACAGTGCATAGCAGCAGAAGTAACGAAATGGTCACAAACCCCCACAGTATTCCCCAGGTCACATTCATTCTTAATTTTTAAAGAATCTAGAAACAAACTAAGCAGTTGGTAACCAGCCATTTCCAGGCCGCAGTGTTTGCTGTGGCACTACTGTTCTTCCCTGCTTCTCATTTCATAGTGCTCGAGAGATGGAGTCTGCATGCCATTGGGTTTACTACATGCTTTTAAGTGTGAACTTAGCTCTTAACTGCCTTTTCTTTTCTTTTTCTTTCTTTAACTATTTAGCATTGCTTTTGGTCTTAATCTTTTCCTTCCTTCCTTCCTTCCTTCCTTCCTTCCTTCCTTCCTTCCTTCCTTCCTTCCTTCCTTCCCTCTTTCCTTCCCTTCCTCCTCCCTCCTCCCTCCTCCCTCCCTTCTATTTTTTTGTTCTTAATAACTTATAGGTATTAGGATGACCTATATAGTTATAAAAGATTCTAACTAGTTGCATCTTCCTACCCCTTTGAGCTCAAGAAAATGTGTCATAAATGTTTTAACATCAGTTCTTCCTTTTGTTGTGTTTTTGAAACACTTCCATTGGTCATTGACTTCAATGTAAGTACAGTTGGCAATGCCCCTAGAAGCCACTATGAGAGGAGGAGGAAAATAACAGTAACCTCTGCTGGAAGGATATCTGTAATAAAATACCTTTCCATTCAATTATATTGAATGTTGCTTTAACAAAAAAGCTTCATTTGAATGTAAAAACCAGGGTTGCATGCAGTTTGATGCTTTAGAAGTCTAGTCTGCTAAATTGACCTAGAGAAACATGGAATAAAAAGTAGCATATTGAATGGGCTCATATATATACTCATAGAAGAAGTCAAGACTATGGACTAAACTGAATATGAAAATAATTACAGCTTTAATCCTAAGCCAGATTCATCATTAAACAGAAATGATAGGTCCTTGACCCTTGGGTGTGCTTGGAATAAATATGGAACTCAGTATTGTTTTCAAAACTATTTTGATTTTGTAAGCTGAGACAGATGTACAAGAAAGATGCAGTTTTTATTTTGTATTGGCAGCTTCCAAATATTTAGTATCTATTTCCAAGAGTTGCAATTAGTAAAGCAACCATGGTACTGAAGTCTGCACATCCCACAGCTAATTATATTTGCAAGGTCAGAGTGAATACATATTTTCAGAAAAATAAAGGGTTATATAAATATGTGTCTTCTACTTGGCTGTTATATCACAGTTTGTTGATCTGGAGTATAATGTGTACAATTCACAAATTTGTCTGATAACAGAAAGTGGTGTGTGATTGTGTTTATTTTACTAACCAGTATATTCACAGCAATCACTTCCAAATATCTCTCCAGTAAAGATGTGTTAATTACAAAACAGACAAGGTCTTCTATTATATTAAAGCTACTAACAAGAAGACAGCAGGAATCACACATGTAAATAGCATCATCAACCCCTATTTTAGTCCTCTGTTTTGATCTGTGAGTTGCGCATAGACCAAAGGTGCTATTAAAGACTGAGTGTATGAAATAGGCAGCATTATATGAACAAAATTTATTCAACAAGAAAACAGACCTTTAACATGAATTTAACAAGCCTGAGAAATTATAAACTATCATATGCTGCAGATTCATGCAGTGATAATAAACAAAAAAAGGAAAGTAAGAGGTTTCCCTAAGCTAGCCAAACTGCTAATGGTTTTGTTATAAGCTGTCTACTGTTGCGCTGACCTCTGAAAAGTCTCAAGGCACTTGTACCAGAAAAAATTAACTGGTCAGGCTGGTAAATAGAGATCCAGTGGGTTTTAGGGCTTTGATATAGACAGGAATTTTTTATTTCTCTTCCTTCAGTGTGGAGGTTATTGTTGCTATGAGGAGGTGATTTTGATGTAGTCTTTCTTTTTTTTCTTTTTTCTTTGGGTTAAATTTTGAGCTTCACAAGACAAACTAGTTTCTTGTATACATATTTCAAAGTAAGCCATTAAAGAAAGCAGAGTGCTTTAAGAATGCATTATTGTTTCTTGTTCCCCCTCCAGTGCCTTAATTCGTGGAGGTCCTTTGTTTAGTATGTTGCATTTTGATTTATGCTCCTAACGATGAGTGACCACTTGCTGCCATTCTGTTGCATCATTCTGTAAAGACACAAACATGGAGATACGCCCTGAGCTTAAACACACCTCCAAGTTCTCACTAGGGCTTTTTCTTGAATCTTACTGTGGCATAATTAACACCTTCTTCACCCATTGCTCATTAGTGTACTGGACATTAATGAGTCTATTTTGATAGGTTGTCCTAAAGGAAAAATCTACTTATTCTCACAGCAGAGAAGGCAATTATAAAATTGTACAGAAATTAAAATGTAGAATATATTGCCATATTTACTTTTTATTGCATGTTAAATCTAATTTTGGTCTGCAGGTTTTTGAACATGTTAGTGTCCTTAAGACAGTTGCTATAGTGATAGAAGAAAATCCCTTTAATTTTAGTGTAATCATTTCTATTGCTTCTCAGGAACTGTCAATCTGAGCAAGTCATTTCATCTGGGTCATAATTTACAAGGTGAACAACATATTAAATTCTTAAAGCTTTGTTGTAAACTATTTTTTTGTTTTTTAAATTTCAGGGTTAAAAAAAAACAGGTCATGGTATCCACTTAGCTGTGACCCAATTGGCATTTTCATCTTCTTTTATGATACTTACACTATTCTATAGAAATGACAATTTTTTTCTTGAAAATTGCTGTGTAGTGTTTTAGTTTGAAGACAGTTGGCATAAAAATGTATATAAGCATTTCATTGGGATCTAATATGAAATTTTCCTAATTTACAATTTTTTTTTTCCTGGAAATGATTTTTACTGAAATCCAAGGATGGAATCATAAAGGAGTTGACAAAAACAATGATATGCTGTTCTATATTTACAGTTAGTAGTTAAAGCATTTGTTTGGGGTTCTGATTAAACACTTGGCTTTGGAGGAAAAGAAATTTTGGAAAAAGTTCAGGCCACAGAATTAAAAGCAACATCAAAACTTGACTATTATTATCATTAGGACAACAGGAGTGTACAGAGACCTTAGACTATCTTGTAATGCTTTGGTGTAATTTTGTTTGCTATAACTATTATCTTTAGACTCTTCAAAGAGTATAAATAGCACTTCTTTGAGGCAGGATCTCACATGTTATCTCTGGCTGGCCTCAAACTCACAGAGATCTGCCTGTGTCTGCCTCCTTAGGAAGGCTGGGATTAAAGGTATGAACGCTGGGATTGTAGGTGTGCACCATTAGGCTGGGCTCAAAAGCCCTTAAGATAGATTTTTAGACTTGATTACATTTTAGTTAGCTTAACTTGAAAATAATAGCTTTGAATATTTTAGTGTATTAACACAACAGTTGTATAACTGAAAACAAATCCCAATAACAGGATTTTGAAAACACTGATAGTCTTAGTTGTTTAATACTTTGAAGGCGAATCAAGAAGTGCTGTATTGTTTCCAGCTAGTCTTGGAGTGGTGGTCTGTCTTAGTACCACATGGTTTTAACTAAAGTGTCTCAGAAAAGCTTTAGGTTCTTTCCAATTTGAATGAGCATGTCAGCAATAAGAGAGTGGAAAATAGCTGATTCTTATTAGTCTCTTTATATGAAAGAGCTAAATAACATGATATGGGTTATGAAGGAATTTGAATCTTTAATAGAGAAAAAGAATTTTTTTTCTATGAACCTGTAACCTATTGTTTCTGACTGAGAGCATTTGAGTGACCTTGGTTTTCTTATATTGTACCTCCTATCCTTGACAGTGGCTTGGATATTTAAAGCCATCAGACAAGGTATAAGTATTTCAGAGTCAGAAGCAGCAAAGAGTATCTGACTGGTAGAGAATACATGGGCAAGTGACGTGCTGGCTGCAATTCTGTTGTCATTTCAAGTCCACTGATGGTGTAAGTGATGTGACAGGACTGGGTCTTAGATGCGGTCCCTTAGCTCGTGCTCACTTGCAGTTTTACTGTCCCCGTCATTCATTTTGACTAGGAAAACTTTAGGTAACAAATAAACACAGCAATGAAGGTTATTTGCTGTATGCTTAGTAATGACATATTTTTAATAATAAAGATGCTAAGTTAATATTTTGCTGCTTCATGAAAATCGCAATAATTGGTGTCACCTTACATTACAAGATAGAGGGTGGTATACTGATGGCACTATCAGCAGGAGGCTCTTTTTATTAATATTATAATTAAATGATTTTTCTGGAAATAGGCCAGAAACAGATGCAAGTTGATCTTGCCTTGTCCACTGTTGCTTGGCACCATTGCTTGTTTTATAAAGGCACTGACTTGACACCTTGTTTTACAGGTTGTTATTGATGCCTTCAGACTGATCAATGCTAATATGATGGTCTTAGGACACGAACCAAGACAAACGACTTCAAATCTGGGCCACTTAAACAAGCCATCTATCCAGGTAATGATGATATTTGATAATGTGTTAAAAAGTCTGTTTTCTTATTTAAATGTGCTGTCATCATTATAAGATCTAACTCTGAGTCATTTTAATTTTCTTAGAAGCAGTCTTTTTTTTTTTTTTCTTATTGTTTTAAAAGAAAACACCAGCTCCTTTTGAGGCTGTAGGTTTGAACCAAGCCCGTGCAACAGAACAAAACTCATATGTGTACATGTATGAATATATGTATATATCAAGAAAAGATGGAAATACTATTGCAGAAAGTTACATTAGCCTCATTTGAGACCATTTTTAGTAGAGTTTTAAATTTTTTATCATGGGAGTCTAAGAGAACTTGATCGTATCTTCTGTGTAGGCAGCATCTATGAGGATCAATACAAGTTTCAGGAGGGAGCAGATAGCTAACCGAGATTGGATTCTTAACAGTCTGCAGAGCAATAGAGAGTAAGGAGGAAAAAGTAAGGAGGAAAAGGCAGTGTATTTTAGGAGGACACAAGAAACAGCTCTTAGGAAGTATTTAATTCTTTCTACCATTTTTGTTTTATCCCCACCCTTGGTTAAAATTTTCTAAAACACATATAAACATTATTTTTGATAGGTTTATATTTTATTTATCTAGTGATATCAACCGCTGTTACTGTGGTTCTTTGGTATTCAGACACTTAATACCCCTTTGAGTGATAGTGTTTTCTTTGTTCCATTCACGTGCCTCATTGTTTCAATACAAGTCTTTATTGTCTGTAGGAAATTATGTTAAATGTGTTTTTAAGTGCACAGTCTGTGTGTCTGTGAAGGTAATTATTTCTCTAAAGATTAATTAATAGGACAAAAATACCCCGTTTGATTAAATAGGACACTCAGGACAAAGACAGTATAGTAGCTACTGCTATTCCCCTTCTGAAACGTTGTTTTGCCTTAAGGTTTTTGTCTTTGGGGAATTGTGGCATTAACAGTTCACCATGGTCCAGCCTTGATAACTTTGTAATTTTAGGCAGTTTTGCTGTTAGCATTCATTCTAGTTATTCATCATAGTGAAATGTTTGTCTTAAAGAAATGAAGTATGTTGCTTTTGAAATAATTTTTTTTTTTAACAAGGTAGGGCGAAACTATGGAGAATAATGAGTATGAAATAAGCTACCAGAGATTTTGATTGGGCACAGACAAGCCCATACTTGCATGTTCCAAGAGAATATATTATTGGGTCTGTTTAGCCCGTGATAATGACCTTTCTCATACACCCCCATAGCATCATCCTGCTTCATTATTTTCTACGAAAGGTTAAATAGCATCTCACAATCTAGAATCATTGTGATTACTACTACATGGTATATTTCTGCCAGAAGTTTTTACTAATTGCAAGTCAGCAGCCACCTGTTGCATATTTCCTTTTTTAAATTAAAACACTGCCTTTTAACTTAAGACAAAATCGATATTGAAATCTGTTTCTTCTCCACTAATCCACTTGGTAGTGTTTAAGCCTACCTTCTATCTTTAATTAAAAATAGACCCTTTGAAACAGCTTTCCAGCCTAAGTTAAATGACTTTTATACAAAAGCTAAGGTGGCATTGTTTTTCCTGTTACTTTAGGATTGTCTTGTCTCCCAATTAGAATCTATAAATATATTTATTTCATAGTTTCTGTAGTGCTCATTGGAATGACATCTATCAGGGTGCTTTACAATTTTAAGACAATTTCAACATTAAAGTTCACAAATGGGATCAAGCCAAAAAGAGACACACCTTAAAACACTTAAATTTTGTAAAACAGGCTAGATAGCAAGTCCATAATAGAATTTGAAGGTATGTATGTCACTTTTTTTAAGTTGTTGATTAGAAACCTTTCAGAAATATACTATGCCTTTTATTTTGAAGGAAAGTTGGTTGGTGTTAAGAGGGAACTTGTTCCCAAGTCAATGTAGAAGTAAGTGGTAGAAATCTGACCACAGGCATTAGCGTACATTCTGGAAGTCATTGGTGATTTTCTAGCACTGCTTTTTCTGTTATACATAATGGCAGATGAGAATGTTATGATCACATTGTAAACTATTTAACAGTCACAGGAAACTTTAAATGGAATATATAGGTTCTCCATTTAATAAGTACATGTTTTAGAACTTGTACTTATATATTTAGTCCAACACATTGGATTTGATTATCTCCAGGTAGCACAATAATGGGACTTTCCCCCCTTGTTTTCTTTATCCATATTGGCACATGCCTATAATCCCAGCACACAGGAGGCACAGGTAGATCTCCATGAGTTCCAGGACAGCCTGGTGGTCTACAAAGTGAGTAATAGGACAGCCAGGGCTATACAGAGAAACCGTACCTCATAAATAAATAAATAAACAAACAAACAGAATCAAAAACAAAACAAAAGCAAGAAAACCCAAGCCAAAAACTTTTCAGTAAAACAGAATACATAAAATATAGTATTTTATGTGATTTTTATGTGTTTTGCGTGTGTGTGTGTGTGTGTGTGTGTGTGTGTGTGTGTGTGTGCGTGTGCGTGTGCGCGCGCGCCATGTATGTGTTTGATACCCGTGGTAGTTGGAAGCAGGAATCAGATTCCTTAGAACTGCATTTTGGATGGTTGCAAGCCTGCAGGCAAGTACTAGGAGTTTAGCCAGGTCCTCTACAAAAGCAAAAGGTTCTTCTAAAAGGTTACTTCTCTAGCCCAAGAAAATACTATTTCTCTGTGCTCATGGCAATATTGAAGTAGTTAACAGTAAGTTCTATTTTCACTCTTAGAGAAACTACTATTTTAAATATAATTCCTAAAACAGTGCTACTTGCTTCTAGTATAATACACAAAACTATATTATTTTGTACCTGGAACATTTGACCATCAGTGTTTAGAAATGGCAGTATTTATTTTAGTGATTAATTTTTTTTTAAGTACGCCATTAAAAACATGTTGGTTTTTTGATATTTCAACTCCTTAAAAGTCACAATTAATTTTGAAGTTGTTATCCTGGGTACATTTAGTAAACATTGGTACTCAATACATGCACCAGGCTTTGAATCTCCCAAGTGTAGCCTTGAGCATGCTTGCATTATGCAACAGAGTTAAAAGTATTTGAAAACATTATTTTCAATAATTATAAGATACAGAGTTGTAAAACAGCAGCAGTGAGACAATCATAGGCGTGTTCTAGATGAGGCAGCTGAACCCAGAAAACTGAGCTATTTAAATTACTCTTGATATGTGCAAGACCTGGTAGACTTTTTCATTCTTTTAGATTATAGTTGGAAATTTCATACAATTTTGGCATGATTCATATGTTGCCTGTGTGATACTTTGGTTTGTTTTGAGACCGAGACTCACTCTGTGTCCAGGTTGACCTCCACGTTGACCTCCACATAGTCCAGGCTAGCCTCAAACCCAGAATTCTGCTTTAACCTCCTGAGTGCTGGGATTACAAATATGTACTATAATACCCAGCAAACTGACTTATAAAACCCCTGATAAATCCACAGCAGATAATGTACGGAGATTTAACCACACATAGACTAGACCTATATCCATGGTTTTCAACCTTGGGGTCTCTATCCCTCTGGGGGCTCAAATGACCCTTTCACTGAGGTCACCTAAGAGCATCAGAAAAAAAAAAAATTTCTGTTACAATTCAAAACAGTAGCAAAATTAATTATAAATCAGCAACAGAAATAATTTTATGGTTGTGGGGTGGGGATCAGCACAACATGAGGAGCTGTATGAAAGGGTCGTAGGAAGGTTGAAAGCCATTGATGTATAAAGGCCTCCTGTGTGAGGTCCGAAGGCTTCTGATCAGTTTGTTTCCGTAGGTAAGTAAGTGAAGTTGTGAGACCGACTACTACTTTATCATGTACTTCCTAATCTTTTGTGCTGCTTGTGTTGTTTGATTACATTTATCAGAGTAATGTAATTGAAAAGCAAATAGTGCCACCCAACACTAGGTTGTTTATTTCATTGGTGCTGGTGATTACTGTTTGAAATGAAGGCCCGTCTGTGGATTCAGTGACTGGCCCTGGCTTTATTGGCTGTAACCATTGTTAGTTTCTCCACCATGCAATCTTTGGAACAGTTAGTGTATTGCACAAAGATTGTGGTTACAACCAATTTTCACTCACCAGCCAGTCTGTGTCTGCTTTGAGAAATGTTCAGACTTACCTAAATCTCCAAGCAGAAGACAAACCTCCTAATGTGTGCAAAGGTCAGCTCAGGTTCGGGGAATCTGGGAACACTTCCATTTTCTGATTGCTGTGGTACAGCATTCTTATTCAGTAAGAGATGATTTACTACATCTGGTAATTTTTGAAATAGATAAGGATTTAATAGATTCTTTGTGACTGAATTTCATACATCATCCATTTGAAATCAACTTTGTATTTCTATATGAGATCAATTGCTTTCTATTGGCTTTATAGGTTACATTTATAGAACATATTAGTAATGTGACAACCGATTATCTTAGGAAATACCAAGTGGTTTGATATTTAATTTTTATATTTCAAATGTCCTTTGTTACTCCTCTGTCTTGTGCACATAGAGCGAACCTACTAGTTGGTTGTGTTAGAGTGTGTGGGGTGTAAAGCGCAAGCCAGGCAGTCGCTGGGCATTTACCCCTCCACCTTTTCTTAGCAATGTTAAGACTTAGACTGTAAAACCTGAGTTAGAAAGTGGTGGGTATTTGCTTAGCCCTATCTTTATTTCCCGAACCAAATCATTTTGTGTTTTGGTTTTTTTTTTACATTTGTTTACAAAAATTATAAATTATAATTCTATGCCTTTGTGTCTTAGGAGGCTGGGAGTAGATATGAGATATATATATTTATATATGTAATACCGTTGTGAACTTAAGTTGCTAGTGTTAGGTACTTAAGCAGTATATAACATAGTTTCTTTTCCTTTCACTTTTTTTATTTAAAATAATTCTTTTCTCCTCTAGTGTGTTCTGCTCACTGTTCCTCTTTCTCCTCCATCTTCTTTTCGATCATTCGTACCTCCCCATCCACCTAACTCCAAGCCTCTTAAGAAAACAGGCAAAAACCAGATCCATGAAAACAGAAAAGAAAAATCATGAGACACACACACAACACAAAACTGAAAACTATAATATACAAGGAAAAGACCAGTAAAAAAAGAAAAGTGTTCAAACAAAGCAATTGGAGGCAAAAATACCATTGAATTGTGTTAGTATTGGTTACCTGCTGCTGGGCACCAGGCCTGCACTTGTTTATGTGTGGTTTGTGAGCCTCCATTAGAGAGAAATACTTTAACTTTTGCACGTGGTTGTCAGTTGGAGAGAGCGTCTTGGTATGGATGGGAGCTGGTGCAGACTTCCCACCTTCAGCACTGGGACCCTGGCTGTCCTGGACCACTGCAGGCCCTGTGATTGCTGCCACAGTCTTGGAGTTCATACATGTGTTGATTGTTGTGTCTGGAACACATTGCTCCCTTGGTGTCTGTTATCTGTCCCCTCAGGGGTGGAGTGTGATGAAGACATCTTTTAGGTTAAGTGCTCCAGAGTGTCTACTTTCTGCACATTGCAGCGTTGTGGGTCTCTGTGTTTATCTCCCATCTACTACAAGAGCTTGAAGCCTCTTAGGATAGCTGAGACATGCATATATGAATATAGCAGAGTGTAGTTAGGAGTCATTTTATTGTACATTCCTTCACAGAACAATAGCCTTGGTTTCCCCTGTAGCTCCCCCCACTTTTAAATTGCTTAAGTTTTTGTTGTGATTTATCTATTTATCTTGGAGGTTGTTGTGTCCAGTGAAAATAAATTCTGATAGGTGAGATTTTGATTTCTTGTCACTGAAGAACATAAGTGAAATGGAAATGGTAAAGACCAAGCTTCTGGGGCTGGGCAGGGGCTCAGTTGATGAATGTCTGTTGCACAGACGTGAGGGCAGGATAGTGTGTATGTGTTACCCTGGTAGAAGGTCCCAGAAGCTCATTGGTCAGCCAATGAGCTGAATCAGTCAGTTCTGTGACTAGGCCTTGACTTAAAAATTAAGGTGAACAGCAATTTAGGAAGACTCTGAAAGTTGACCAGAAAGGACAGACAAATGCAATGAATATACGTATGGACCTATCCACCTTCCTCATTGCTAGTTTGGAGACTTGCCTGGACACAACTAGTGAACATTGAATTAACAAAAAGGGAAACCCAGATTAATGTGGATGAAGAAACACGTGTACTGTTGACTTGTTTTATATTTTTGCGTACTATTGAGTTTTAGATTTTTCTTCTGAAAAGCACATTGCCCTCTAAACACCATAAAATCAGAAAATAGTTGTGAGTAGTTAGTGTGACCTTCATGGCTGTGACCTACATGGCTGTGGGATGTTTTCAGTGTGTGAAGTACCTATAGTGCTTAAACTTTATCCTCAAGCCTGCAGCTGAGAACAATGTTCATTTATAATAAGATCCCTTATAGTTTTATTTAAAATTTTACTACATTTTATTTATTTTGTTGGGAGGGGATTTGCAGGAGTCAGTTTTATCCTTCTACCATGTGGGTCCAAGGGATTGAACTCGGGTCTCAGGCTTGGTAGCAAGGGCCTTTATCAACTAATCCTTCTTACTGGCCCCAAAAATGCCCTTTAAGATCATGGCAGAAAAGTTGGGCATGGTGGCCACAGAACACAATACAACACAACAATCACAGGACCCTGAGACAGAGGTGGGCGGATCTCTGTGAGTTCACAGGCAGCCTAATGTACATAGTGAGTTTTAAAACAGATCAGGCTCCATAGTGAGACCTTGCTAAATAAATAAACACATAGATACATACATACATAAGAGGTGGATGTATCATGCATAAGATATAGCAACAGTTTGATTAAATGAAACATTAATTTATCATTTTAAAATTTGTTTTTAGGCATTAATTCACGGATTAAACAGACATTATTATTCCATCACTATTAATTATCGGAAAAATGAACTGGAACAGAAGGTAGGTGTATAAAAAATCTTTTCCTTTTTCTTCTACATCTGTGATGTATTTTATGCCTGCGGGTATATTTCTGTACTGCTTGCATGCCTGTTGCCCTTGGGTCAGAAGAGGCTGTTGGATCCTCGGGAATGGTGGAACAATAGCATTGAGCAGGCTGTGCTGTGAGGGTGCTTGTGTTTTCACATGTCATAATGTATGCAATTATCAAAAGAAAAAAATTAACTTTCTTCCAGTGGTAGTACTTAATTGAAGGCAAATTCTAGAGTATGACTTTTGAAAAAAAAGTTATCTTAAAATTATAAACTCTTGGCTGGAGAGTCGGCCCATTTGTGCTGCTCTGAGAGGACCCTGGTCTGGTTCCCAGCAACCATGTCAGACTGCTCACAACTGCTCCTAACTCTAGCTCCAGAGAACTCATGCCCTCTGCTGGCCTCTCCACACTCATGCTCATGCTTACACATAGGTAAAGTTTGAAAAAGTAAGTCACATGAACAATTACTAGGGGACATTTAGAGAAACACAGAACAACAGCAGAATACAAACTCAGTCACTTAGACGGCTCAAGCAGGTAGGTACAGATATTCCTTCTTCCTTCTAGGCATGAGAGCAGATGAGTGTGCTGGAGCCGTGTGGCAGAAGGCCAGGACTAACTCCCTAAAGTTTGTCTCTGACCTTCACGTGCGTGCTGTAGCACACATGCCCACCCAAAAAACAAACAAATGTAGCAAGAGGTGCCATAGCCTTTGAGATGCTGAACCAAATCAGGAAGTTTGTGAGTTTGAAGTCAAACTAGGCAACAGAATGTGACTCCCTCCCCCCAAAGTACACGTGTGTGTGTGTGTGTGTGTGTGTGTGTGTGTGTGTGTGTGTTTACGTTTTTGAATGTGTACTTGTCTGGTTATTTATATTGTTAACTGATAACCCAGCCCCGATGTATTGATGTGTTTGAAAACTAGACATGTCGGTGAGTTTTTTTGTAGTTTTGTTTTTTCAGTCCTGTCAATAAGTAGCAAGTATTAAGTTTTTATAGCAGACCCTCTGTGTAATTTGAGAGTTCAATGCATTCTTTGATTCATTATGTATGTGTGTGTGTTTTTAACTGCTGTGGTTCGATATTTTAGAATCTAGCTAGACCCTGGTGATCTTAAATATAACTGAATTAAGTGAAGAAAAAAATGTCCATAGACACTATAAAAGTAGTGTCTTGTCATGCAAGGGAAGAAAGATCTTTGTTAAAACAATGTGAGATGGTTGATTTTAGTCAGTGTATTAGGAAAGGCATCTGTCTCTAACTGAGTACCAGAGAGAGACAAAGGCATGTATTTGGAGCACCAGCTATATTAGTATAAATTTAGGATATTTCCAGCTGGTACTTATTTGAATGAATAAACTTATATTTAAATTCATTAGTTTTTATGAATTTTTTTTTACAAGACAGAGAAAAAATATCTTTAACTCAACAAAACTATGTTTTCCCTGTATTTTTAGATGCTGTTAAATTTGCATAAGAAGAGTTGGATGGAAGGATTGACACTTCAGGACTACAGTGAACACTGTAAACACAATGAATCGGTGGTAAAGGAAATGTTGGAATTAGCCAAGAATTATAATAAGGTAAAAGTCATTTGTTTCTCGCAATTGTCGAAATGTGTGTAATTAGGTACTGATGGTTATACAAAATAAGTAATTAAAAATACCCTGGCCTCTTGTGTAGGTTTGATAATAAATACTTGATGTATAGGCAGTCTGGTCCCTTTGTAGCCATAGAAACTAAGTACACAACGGCCATTGGGTTTTTCTTAAATAGGCTGCTGTTGAGCTGGAGAGGTGACTTAGTAGTGAAGAGCACTTGCTCCTCTCAGAGAGAACCTGAGTGGTGCCCAGCACCCATGTAATGCAGCTGACAACTGCCCGTAGCTCCAGCTATCATGACATACACATATCAATATACATACCGATATATAACAAATATTCTTAGGCTGGTTGTGGTGGCACATTTAATACACTTTTACATTTTTTATTTAATCAGTACTTACTTATATTCTGTGTCCCAAACACTGGGACATGCTAAAATGTGAGACATAAAAGTCCCTATTGCTCAGAGAGCTTACTTTCTGCAAAAGAACACAAACAGATAACGTAGTACATTGTAGCTAGCGCCGTGGACAAGAGTGGTGACTAGGGACACCATGCCTTTATATGGGGCCAGTAAATATTTGTCTTATCAAAAAAATCATTTTTGTAATCTCCTAAAAATATTTATAATGCTAAAATATATGTGGGTTATTGGGCTAGAGAGTTGACTCAGTCTGTAAAGGTCTGAGTTACATTTGCAACCATGTAAAGAAGCTTGGTGTGATGCCCAGTACTGAAGAGGTAAAGGTAAAGATAGCCTTGCTGACCAATAGTCATAATTGCCAAGACAGAATCAACAAGTATCCAGCAACAGGTGGATGTGTAGGATTTTTCTCTGTGTTTGTGTGTGCAAGTGAGCTAGCGAGCGCTCACAACACAATACTATTTTTTCTTTAAAAAGAAAGAAATCCTTCCATTGTAACATGATGATCCTGGAAGACATGGTTAAATGGAATAAACTAGTCACATAAAGACAAATCTTCACATGAGAAGTCCAAAAAGTCCAAACTCAGGAGTAAAAAATATAAAATCATGGCTTTTAGAGTCTTGAAGCTGGTGTTAGGAGAGGCTGGGAAAAAAGAAAAGACCTGGGATATGTTTAGGAAGTGGTAAACGTGGCTAGAGTGCAAATGAGGAGGAGTAGAAGATAGTTACAGAGTTATTTTTGATCAGAGGCACGATGCACCTGGATCCTGACTTTGGGAGCAGTAAGAGGAGATTTGGATGGGAGTGTGTGTTGTGTAGGGATGGAGGCAGTGATAATGGATGAAAGCATGGCACTGATTGGGTTGTGTAAAAAGAGGAAAACGGAAAAGTTCCTTCTTACTAAACTATTGATAGCAATAACCTTTTCAGTGTTGCCAGAAAAGGATGGAATGAAGATTTTGATTATTGTTTTTGTTTCCTAATTGATACTCAGAATAACAGGACTCCTGGCAGTGTTTGGTCCATGCATCCACTCTTCTGTCCCTCACCCTTCTTGTGCCCTCCTGTGTCCCCTCTTCCACTTCCGTGTCACATGTTCTCTTGCCTCTCCCCGCCCACTTACAGTTTCCCTCCCAAGCTCGCTCTTCAGTTCTGTGATCTCTACCCAAAGACTCAACATACCAAAATTCAAAGCTACAGCTTTTAAACAATTTGAAATATTGAGAATGAATAGTAGAGTCTAAACCTCAAGATGTAGGAGGCGTGGTTAAGGCTGATTACTGCAATTGTAATATTCTGCCCTATCATTGAAAATAGTTAACATTTTATTGTTTTAAAAAAAGCTATAACAAGTTGCTGTTCAGTAGACTGTTGGAATGTTTTTTTTTTATTTCTCTGTAACACTACATTTAAGTAAATTTATATTTCCTTCTGCCAGAAAATAACCTATTTATGGTTACTGCTGCCCATCCATAGAAGTTTTTTTTCCTATATTACAGTTTTTAAAATCTCTGTAGTACTAAAAATCTTGTAAGGTTTGGTTAAAAATGAAAATAGTGTGTAAGCTGTGATATGAAGAGTCCAGATTTGGGAATGTAATTCCCTCTATGATTGAAAGAAATACGTTGAAGTTTTTATAGTAACACTTAAAATATACAAGGAAAGGCCCATGCTACCACAGTTCTTCGTGGCATTCTTTTTTAATTGGTTGGCTTTTTAAGCTAAGGTAATTATTGTTAGATGCCAGTCAGGTCTTAAAGTAAAAGGAGTTTGAGGATAATTAAATTCTTATGTTCCAAGTTTTCAATCTCAAGTCTGAGTTCCACACAGGAGTTCTGCTTGATTATTACTCATTGGGCTTTCTCCTTACGGAGCTGTAAGCCCTGCAGGACTGTGTTCCACGCCCCATCTAGACAGCCCAAAATGCTGCTGCTAGATTTGAAAACTGCTCATCTTTCATACATATTTGTAAATGAATATGTGGATGAAAAATTTATTGCAAAAGATCATTTTGAGAATAACACAGAAACAAAATTTTTCCTTTTAAGGCATATAGCTCTGTAAATTTTGAGACCAGACACCTAGCTTGTCAGATGATATGTTGACTAACTTAATATCCTGAAAATGAGGTCTTTTTATATTTTATATAAATGGTAAATATTTTTGGTTTTCTATATTATATTTATTAGGTAGAAATTTTTGTGTTCATGTAATTAGATAGAAAAACAAAAGATATAAATATTGAGAAATATTGGCCAAATCAGCATTATTTGAATATAATGTAATAGATTGTTTGTAATCACACAGAAATTCAAGAGAATAAAAAGATAATTTTTAGAACTGTTTAGTCAAGAATGATGTAGGTGGTTAAAAAGTTTTTAAAACAGAAAGACAAAAGAATTATGGAAAAAAGGTATTAAACATGAGAAAGTTTCAGCTTTATTAAAGAAAAAACCTATTAAGTAGACATAACTTTCAATATTAAAAGTTTATGAAACATACTGTCGGTGGGAGTAATCTGTAATATTTTACAGGTTATATTTTATGTGTATGATTATGTGTATTCAGGCATTCATGTGTGTGTGTGTGTGTACATTATGTATGTATATATGTATGTATGTATGTATGTATGTATGTATGTATGTATGTATATGTTTATCATGTGCTCCCCTGTTGCCCAGGGAGGCCAGAAAAGGATGTAATTGGAGATACAGAAAGTTGTGAACTGCCATATGGAATTGAATAAGTCCTCTGGAAGAGCACTAAACTTTTAACAGCTGAGCCAACTTTGCAGTCACTTGAAAGTGATCTTTATTTTAAATATATGTTGTATGTCAGACTGTTTTAGTAACATTGTCATCTTCAGGATAGGAGATAGGAACTGTATGCTTTAAGGCCAGTTAGAACTGGAGAGTGAGACTGATTATCTTTCTGCTCTATATTCATTGTATTGACATACATCTTTTAAGTGATCTTAAGATGCACTACAGTGGTGCTAAACCGTAGCCATCACACATACACATATATTTATATATTTATATTTAAATAACTGGGAGGAAAGGAAAATCAAAGGGATAAGCCCTTTTTAGGTGCCTTTGTAAATAGTCCAGCTAGCAAATCTGATTATTTCTTGTTGGCAGAACAGGGCCAAGTGAGCAAGCCCCTGCCTGGCTGCAAGAAAGTCTATATATTGATGTCTTAGGAAAATCAGAGTTATGTTATAAAGAGATGGACGTTGGCAATTTGAAGATACTACCACAAACTCCCTCCCCCCTTTTTTTTTTTTTTTTTTTTTTTTCTTTTTCTGAGACTGTTTCTCTTTATAGAGCCCAGCTGTCTGGAAATCACTGTGTAGACCAGGCTGGTCTTTGAACTCTTAAGAGCTCCTCTTGCCTCTGCCTCTAAGTCCTGGTATTAAAGATGTGTGCTACCCCACTGAGCTTACCAAAAAACTTCTAATTTTATAAAAGGTGAATTACAAGTTGCTGTTACTATCTACATATGAAGGTTATGTGTTTACATACTCATGTGATCTTTGTTTTGTATCCCTTATTTACTGTTATTATGCTTTAAACTGGATTCCCTGTTAAGATTTTTTTTTTTTTTTTGCAAAAGATCTCTGTTGTTCCAGTTGTCTTGAATATCATAGATTTGACTTTATTACTCCACATGATGCATCATTTAAAAGTAATGAGTTCCCTTAGTAACAAATGCTACTATGAGTCTGGGTGTGGTGGGGCACCCCTTTGGTCCTAGGACTTAGGAGGCAGAGGCAGGTAAATATCTTCAGTTAAGAGACAGCCAGGAATACACAGACAAACCTGTCCAAAAACAAAATGCAAACACAAAAAAACTCAACAAACAAAACCAGATGTTGCTACGCAGCCTAGATAGGACTCTGCTGGAGTCAGACTTTTCATTGCTTATCTCTTCTGTGACTAGAAACAAGGTGGTCACAGAAACATCTCCTTATCTCTATGATGATGTGTGGAATCCCTGGCGTGTGCACATTTGAAATGATGGACTTTCCACATGGTCTTTCCATAATAAACATGGTTGTATAACCAGAGAAAAACAGAAAGAGAACAACATGATGAGTGCTATGTGTGATCTTATCTAAAAGGCAAGATCAGTCTATACTACGTATATAGAATCAGTCTGTAGTGATCAATCTATAGAATGAATAGATATCTGTAACGTATACCTGCTGAGATCAATTTCTAGAACAAAGAATTCTTTTAACAATAATACAAGCCAGCTCAAAAGTGGGCAATGACTTGAATAATCATTTCTCCAAATGGCAGCAAGCACAGGGACATCAGCCTCAGTCATTAGAGAGATACACATCCCAGCCACAGTGAGGAGCCAAGGGCCGGGGACTGGTTTGTAATGTTGGCTCCTAGGAGGCAGGGCAAAACAACTCTTACAAGATCTGCCCTACACTAAGAGAGTTCCAGGATATCCAGGGAATGGGCTACCAAAAACATCCATAGTGACACTTTTCTTCCCTCAGTCAAGATGATGAAAAAGGTGTTACTGAGGATCTAAAGGAATGGGGACCTGATTACTACTAATACTGAAAAACTGGGCAACTGTAGCTGGTCTCTGAATCTCCTTTCTTTCTTCTTTATTTCTTCTCTGAGCATGACTACTAATAAAGCACACCCGACCCCCCTGAATGACCAACAACCCCCACCATTGTCTCTGGATACCCTAGCATTTATATACCCTTTGAAAAGTTCCCAGAATCCAAATGTTATATGATCACAAACTATCTGCAGCTGGTACGATCATGCCTCTGGTAGAGCACGAGGCAAATCATAGTCAGCTGCTGCAGTCAGTCCCTATCCCCCACATCTGGGATTAAAATAAAATTATCTTCTTACAATATTTCTGTGGTTTTTTTAAAAAGAAACCAAATTTTCAGAATTCTCACTATAGGTAACTGCTGTAGAAAACAGTTCAGCAATCTTCACAAAGTTAAAAAAGTTCATGGCCTAATAATAATTCTACTTATAAAATATGTACAAAAGAAGCAAGACATGTATTCAAACAGAAATTGTACACAAATGGCCATAAGCCACTATGCACAGTAGTAAAAGGTAGACATTACTCAGTGTCTATCAGCAGAAGAATGGTTAAATACATTGCGACATAATGAACTATTACTTGGCTGCATCAAAAATAAAAGTATTGATTGATTGATTGATGCTGCAGTGTAGATGAACCCTCTAAGGCATGGTAAATGAGTCTGTATCAAAGTTTGTGTTGTATGATGCTTGTATGAGGGGTTCTGTGCCACCGACAGGTGCACTAGTGGTTCCCAGGGACTCGGGGTGAGAGCAGCACTCAGGAAGTAGCAACCTAAGTAGGCTTATCTTTAGGATAGTGTAATGATTTAGGGTATGGACGATAGTTGTATAGTGTAACAAATATACAAAATGTTTTCTACTTTTAAGTAGTTAATTTTGTGTTGAATAAAATTTACCTTAATTTTTAAGATATAAGTTGGTTCATGTCACTGCTTTGTTGTTTTTTGAATTGTGTGTGTGTGTGTGTGCGTGTGTGTGTGTGTGTGTGTGTGTGTTGCTGGCATGTGTATATACCTTGTGTATGCCTGGAGCCCATGGAGCCAGAAGAGAGCATCAAATTTCCCTGGAAATAGAATTAGCGATGGTTGTCAGCTACCATGTGGTTGCTGGGAACCAAACCCAGGTCTTCTGGAAGAGCAGCCTTTACCCTTGACTGCTGAGGCGTCCTTCCAGATTCCACTCCTTTCCTTTTAAAAGCATTTGAAAATTGAAATCTGTGCCGTTTATTGAAGGTCAGACCTGAACTGGCTCTTGCTTGCCTCTCTAGAATCTATTTGTCTCAATACTAGATGGTTGGCCTGACTTATATTATTGTTGTTTTCTGTCCATCTGAAAAAGCCATACCTTTTCAGCAAATCTCCTGTCTATGTTTCCCCTCCTTTCCCTCCCAGTGTTGGGATTATGGATATGCTTATTTATTTATTTATTTATTTATTTATTTATTTATTTTAGGGCTAGTAAGCTCTCTGAATTGAGCTATCACGTCTCATTCTCTTTCTAGCCTAAGCAGTGAATACTTAGTAAAAATTTTTAATGAATAGTATACTTGTGTTTCCTCCCATAATTATGAATTTATTAAACAACAAATTATCAGAAGTAACTCTCATTAGCTAATATTATTGTGAAGTGCCACCAAAATCTAAGGAACTGCCGTGCCCTCCCTCTGAGGGCACCTTCCCTGCTGCTAAGCTTCTGCTCGCCTGGTGTCAGCCTTGCTGCTTGCTCTTCCTTAGGTCTGCCGCCTCCAGTGCTGCCACCTCATGCTGGGCCTTCCCTTCGTCTCCTCAGCTGAGTGAGCTACCTTTACTTACCCCTGCAAACTCGATCTTTGATGATATCTTTTGTTTTGCTGTGCTACACACAGTAATTTACAAAATTACTTCCTACTACACAGTAATTTACACAAGTAAAGCCCTAGTGTGAGCTCCTTGAGAAACAGGCTTGAGAATTCCTTGGTAAAGATAATGTAAATTCACCAGGGAACTAGTGTCCAATTTATATGCAAAATGTTGATTGATGTTTGACTAAGGTGTTTTAAGAGTTCAATAAAGCAATATTTGTAAAAACATAAATGCTACTGGATATGGTAGCCCATGCCTTTAATCCCAGGATGTGGAAAGGCAGGGGTGGGTGGGTATGAATTTAAGGATAGCCCAGTCTACATCGTGAGTTGTAGGACAGCAAGACCCTGTCTCAAAAACATACATACATACATACATACACACATAAAACATACATACACACATAAAACATATATACACTGCTATCTAGTTGTGACAGTAGTTTTATTGTTCTTTATAGTCAAGTCTCTTCCTTAGAAAGTTTTGCAAATTGCTTCATGTTTGTTCATTTTGCTTTCCAAAATATACTTTGTGAAAAAGTATTTATTTAGACATTCGGCTTCTGTAACCCATAGTGTTGTTTTTGTTCTATTTGCTATGAAAAATAAATTTTAAAATCACAAAACAGGTAACCACTTAGCAGCTACACAGAGGTTGCTCCTGGTGAGGACCGTGCCTGTTCTTCGTGCAGCGCTTTCCCCTTTGTCACAGTAGGATACATTCTCTGCTGGGGATGTTGGAAAGCATGCACATAGTGGGATCTTAGCAGGTTGTGGAAAGAACAAGCATGTCAATAAGGAACAAAGAGCCGCCAAAGGCTATTCAGAGGTAACAATATGGAATAAGACATCTTAAGGGATGGGAGAGAAAACCGGCGCTGGAGTAATTATTTGTACAGGTGTTCAGAAAACTAGAGTTGCTCTGTGGATACTTGAATGCTTGTGACATGGCAAAGGTTCAGACTATGTTAAAAGATAGATAATGATGACATTTGAGATATTGTTCATTTGAAAATTTGATCATTGGTAGAAAAAAAGAGAATGATGTTAAAGTATTTTTAAAAGTCTCCTTAAACTAGAGGGTACATTTGAGGGGATTATGATCACATAACAGACCAAATTCCAAGAATTTCTTAGAACTGTGCAGACCGTGCATGATGGGATAGCCATCTGGGGGTCTTTGTTGATAAACTGTTAGAAACGTTTCTAGTGTGAATAGCCACAAACATTTTCAGTGCTTTTTTGTTGGTTGAGTAAACCGAGGAGCACGGATGCAAAAGCAAATTTTGAAGCCAAATCACAGAAGTTGCCATAAACACAGAAGTTCCCTAGTGAGGACACTGCCTGTGCCTGAATTTCATTTGTTACTGCTGCTACCATTTCTTAATTTTTCCTGGGG
The DNA here is from genome assembly GCA_902729485.2 of Mus minutoides. Lineage (NCBI taxonomy): Eukaryota > Metazoa > Chordata > Mammalia > Rodentia > Muridae > Mus > Mus minutoides. The sequence goes on along the minus strand of LR749517.1, from coordinate 2,833,383 downwards.
ACTAGCCAGATTAGCACTGTGAGTGAAGAAAGACTTGCCCAGATAGGAGATGAGATATAGGTAACTCAGGAAGGAGAAAGTACAGCGGTCTTGGATGCCATGACCTGGTCTGTCTACACTGGAAATGATGTGCTTACGTCTTCTGTCATGGGGGGTTGCAACCTTAGTGTATGCCTAAATCTACAGCTGCTCCTCATCTCCCAGATGGCATCCATGGCTGGGAGTACTTTTTACCATCTGCACTTCTCAAAGAGTTTGTGAACTCTCTTTTAATTATTGGGAATAGAAAAACTAATTGGTAAAGTGGTTAAATGTTGAACAAGATTTTTAAATTTTATCAGTGCTTTTTATATCCTCTTTATCCTTTCAAGTAATATTAAAAAGCTTTAAGTGCTTTTGACTTTCATCTTTGTGTATCTGCTCTCTCTGATTCTTGCATTTGATCCAGAATACTCTCTAATGATTATTTATATGTAGGTTGGTATTTTGAGCCAAATTCCAAAACTCTTGCTTCCCTCCAGTACTGTAGTAAGGACTGTTGTTGCTGTGTGTGTAGAACAGCTAACACTGTATGGGTATGGAGTACACACTTAGGAGAATTGTTCCATTCTTCTAACATGTTTTCAAGTCCGCAAAATAGAGTGTCACAATTGTGAAAGTAATTTAGAAAGATAAACTATATTGCCTTTCAGTGCTTCTATTTTTGTAAGACATTGAAAAGTGGGAAAGCCATTTCCTCGTTAGAAAATACTTTCATAACTAGCAGACTAATAGAGTGACATCTGACTTTGAAAATGAACATATTCTCTGTCTGGGGAATTCTAGTTGGAGTGTTGGTGAGTTTTATTTTTCCTGCTTTCAGGTTTGAGTGTAATTCCTAATATGTTACAAATAAGCACCCTCCAGTAATCAGCAGACACAAGAGATATTCACCATCTTTTCTCTTTAGGCAGGTTCTACTGGCGAAAATTCTCTAGATAGTTTGTCCATTTATAAAATTAGACACTTGCCATCTTTGCTCATTTTCAAGTTCTCTGTTTACAAAACTATTAAGAAGGTGTGAAATACAGCCAAACTTCCCAGTTTATGGGAAATGTCTGATGATTGCATTTCCTACATGTTCATTGTTCACACATGAAGAAATTTGGCAGCTGTGAGGTTATTAAGTTTAGAGTGTCCAAATCGAATCCTCAGTGGGATTTGGTTTTCTGTATTCTGACACTACATTTTATCCCCATTTAAACCATCTTTGTGCTAATGCTGTGGTAGCATTTTTTGAGGTTGGTGATCACTAAGTTTTCCTCATCTTCTGTTTATCAGATGCCATGAATAAATTATAGACCACGAATTACAGACCAAATACAGGTTCTGTCTCGAGGCTCTAATATATACCCGCACTGTTCACATGCAGACTTTTTAGGGTAGGATGCTTTGTGAAGAGCTCTGTGGTTATTGAGGGTGTACTGCTACCATTCAGGCCTAACTGTTCTCATTGTTGTGGAGTTTTATGAGAGAGCTTGGACTAGACACAAGAATTTGTGGATAACTCTTAAGTAGTAGAAATGGTTTTCATGTTCTTTTAACTTGGTTTTTAATTTATGTAATTAACTTGATGCTAAAAACTTAACTCTTTATGGTTACTTCATGTGGAATTATGATTTTTTTTTCTAAATGTATATTGTAGAGATTTAAAGATGTGTGGAGATTAACTTATAATGTATGTATTAGATCAAAACTCAGCAGCTCTTTTTGGTCCTTAATGATACTAAGTAGCTACTAGATACACACAGACTACATTGTTGAAAGACATGAAGGAGAAATGAGACCTTGGAGAAGGAAGCTGTTGGGAGGTGAGAAGGAAGAGAGGAGAATTAGGCAAAGAAGGATGGATCCCTCTACTCCCATCTCCTCATTTCTCAGTGCCATTTAGTGAGCCAGTGCTTATTTTCTGCTATTGTTTATATCTTCTTAAGTGTTTCTAAATGGTGGTGATAAATAGTTTTCATTACCCTGAAGATTGTTCTGGATTGAAACAAAATTACTTTTTCCAACAAATTGTTTGAATAAAAAGTGTTCTGAATGAAAATTATGATCACCTTGCTTTGGCGATTATTCTTCAGTGGGAAAAGTAAATTCAGAATATGAAACTCTGTCCTTTGTGTTCATACACAGGCTGTGGAAGAAGAAGATAAGATGACACCTGAACAGCTGGCAATAAAGAATGTTGGCAAGCAGGTGAGGAGACTAATAGGTTACACAGTCTCGTGCTGAAATGCTCTTGTAACTATAAAACTATTGTAGGAATCAGAATTGTTTCTTGTTTATTTATATTACATTTCTTCTGTTATTTAAACAAACTAAACTTTAAAGGCTACTATATTTACTTGTTGTCTAATTCTCTTTGCTGCTTGTAGAGAATAAATCATGACTCTCTACCTATGACATACTGTTCTTAGTGAAAAAAGTACTAAAAACAAGTTAAAGGAACCTGGGGGCCAGATCCAATTTATTGTTGGGATAAAATAATAAGGATGTGGAAGATTTATTTATTTAATAACCATTTTCTTTTTTATTTAATAACTGCATTTTTCAATAGGTAGGTAGTACTCCTACAGATTTTCTTCATGTAACCATTTTTATAGGTATATTTTTGTTACTGTATAGCTGATTCCCTGAGAAAGTTTAGAATTCTATTGACTACACTGTGAGAAAGGATTTAAATAGTGATTCTTTTGCTCTTCTAAGAAGAAATATATATTTAAGCCTGGTTATCAGAGGATGGGGAACATACCCAGCAATTAAGAGAATCTACAGATTAATTAGACTGTTTTTCTAAAGAATGTTGATTACATTTTTTCCCAATTTCATGGAACATGGTTATCATATTGCTGATGTTGGCAGAATCTTGATATTTCAGATGCAAGACACTAAGCTGTCTTTGCTTTCAGCCATCCTACCATATGCTCTGATCCCATCACATCTCACACGCTATGTAGGTTTGGGCCAGGACCATTCTTGGATGGGAAATCTCTAAGAATCACCCAGCTGCCACAAGAAGTAATGTAGATAACTGATAAATGAGTTACCAATTCACTGTAAAACCAATTAATCCCACAGAGTAGTAGGGCAAAGTTCTCTCTTTATTGTATATTATAAAGAACTAAAATATGAGTACATTCCGAGTATTACAGTTTAAAAATGAGTACCCTCAAACCAAAATAAAATAGTTCTTATTTTCCAGTCAGTATGATATTAGTCTTGTTTTCATTTTCAACTACTTATTTTTATCTAATATGTTAGATTATCAGTTTGGAGCCTTACCCTTTCTAGAACTCACTAAATAAATTTCTTTCTGAAGCTGTGGTTTCTAGTAATGTCTGTCTTCTTTAACAGCTCACAGGAAAATAAAAGGACTCAGTTAAAATTGAAACCAAAAATATATAATTTGATGTGGTTTAGAAATCAGAATTGCCAGGCAGCAGTGGGCAAGCCTTTATTCCCAGCATTCGGGAGGCAGAGGCAGTTGGATCTCTGAGTTCAAGGCCATTCTGGTCTACCTCGTGAGTTCCAAGATAGCCAGGGCTATTACACGCACTTGCGCGCGCGTGCGCGCGTGTGCACACACACACACACACACACACACACACACACACACACACACACACGAAACAAACAAAAGTGATACCATCAGAATCATGGTGGGTTTGGTTTTTTTTGAGGCAGAATTTTTCTGTGTAACAGTCCTAGCTGTTCTGGAACTTGGTTGTGTGTCAACCAGGATGGCATAAAACTCAAGAGAGATCCTCTTGCCTTTGTTTACCAGATGCTGGAATAATAGGCATGACCACTGATCCCATTTTAAATGTGGTAAATAGTTCACTGGCCTGCTTTTGTACTGTTGGTCTTTTCTTAGGACCTTCACATGGAATGTGTTAAGATTTAATTTCTAGATAATAGTAACGTAGTCTAGTTGCTGGGAATTGCTTGTAGCATGTGTTGTAAGAAACTGGTGTATTGAAATTATGGATAAGAAAAGCAGACCCAAGACATAATCCAGGGAAGAAGACTGCAAAATTACGGATCTTAGTTATTTTAAACACATGTAAGAAAATAATGCTTTAAAATAGTTTTTTATTTCATATATTTATCTTTTAAACTTTCAAATTTAGATGAAATAACTTATTTGTCCTTAAACTTAAGTAAACATTTTAATTTATTATTATAATGCAATTTTAAGTTCAGTGTTTAACCTGTCTTATTAAATGGATTCGATCAGGTTTAAGAGTAGTGCCTGTGTAAGTTTCACTGATACAATTTTCTAGAAGAGTTGGATGAAGCATTCTTAACATTTTAGAATTAGTCCAAATTATACTTTTAAAAGTTTTCATTTACATGACTTTTGATCCAAGAATATTTTTAAATCATTTTCTTGAAATAATGTTATATGGAATTTATATTTATTTTTACAAAGATAAAAGTAAGAATTTATATTATAACCTTATCCAGGCCTTAAATAAAGCATCATCGGACATTAAAATATAATGATGTCAGGATATTCTTACCACTTATACATATGCATAAATGTGACTTCTTAAAATCAGGTAACTGAGTTTCACCTGTTCCCCTTTATGAAAACCTATGCTACAGGCCTGTAGCTAGCATGGACTGCACAGATCAGACTTTCATTGGGTATTTTTTTTCTAGCTTAACAAATTTAGAACCACAAGAATGTAACAATGTGTTTGAAAAGCTGAATGATAAAGTATGTGTAAATTTAGGCTTCATTACTAATTTTATCTGCTCTTTAAAAAAATAGTTTATCAGTGATACAGCTATCTTTTCTTTTTCTTCTTTTACATTTTTATTTTTCCTTTTAGGATCCCAAACGTCATTTGGAAGAACATGTGGATGTGCTTATGACTTCAAATATTGTCCAGTGTTTGGCAGCAATGTTGGATACCGTTGTATTTAAATAAAGCGACGTAGAGAGCTATCAGTGGCGCTCTGAGTGTATCGTCCTTCCTCGTTCCTAGTGCTCACAGTTAAGGGAACTGAAGGTGATCTGGTGACATGTGAGACACCTGTGCCACCTCCCATCTCAGTTGTGCACTTGCTTCTGTTCATTTTGTCCGGGTTTTGCAGATTCCAAAGTTGTTCAGGAATACATCAAAGTGAACAAATTTGTTAAGATCCCATTTACTATTTGAAAAAAATCAGTAGCACAAATATATTTTGATTGTTGCTTACAAAATAAAATACATTTACAATCCATGTCTCCCGAGGTCTCTTTGGCACTGGGTGGAAGTGACAGAGTAACATTTGACAGCATTTGGAAATCTCACACAAAGCTATGTTTCTCTTTGCGTTTTGAAATCTAATAACACATAACATCACTGTGATAACAAAACTTCGCAAATTAATGATTGCCATTAGTGAGTGGCTTCCTCATTAGTGAGTAACCCAGATAAAATGCTGAGGTGGTTTTTTTTAAGCCTTTCTCTCAATCCAACATTATATATTCATATCTTAACATTACACTTTCAGGATTTTAGTAAACTACATTTGAAAGATAGGCAATTTTATTTTAAACTATCACAAATGAAGAGTATAGTCTATGAACAGTTTCTATTATAATATATCCTATGAAGCTGTCTAGGAGTCGACTGCTGAAAAGACCACTAGATTTTCATGTAATTCAGTGGTAGAAGGTATATGTTTCCTTCAAAGGTAAATGGGGAGGAAAAGGCCTAGTGTAAATTGAATACCATGAGTTTAGAAACAATAATTTAGTTTTCTTTCCTGAATTAAGTTTGAAGTACTCAGTGGTTGATACCGTAGTACAGATTATTAGCAGTTATCATAGCTTCTCAAGTAAACATAACCCTACCCTCCTTGTTAATACTTACTCAGAAACAACTTACTGAGTACTCCAAGAAGTATCTAACAGTATGGAGACAAATATTTAATTCTGGGTTGTATTCTGGTAAACATATGGCCAAAGTATTTCTGATTCTTCCTTAAAGGAGGATTATTCTGGCTAACTTTGGATTTCACCTACTAGGACACCATGGGTGCCACAGTACACCAAATACTGTCCTAAGAAACAGTTCCATCTATGCACTTAACCATCTGATGAAATGGTCAGAAATTGGAGGTAGGATTGTTTAAGTTTCCAATGTGTTTCAATGGATTATTTTTTTCTTTCCTTTTTCTGGTTGAATGAGATGCTGTGGGCACTTTCTGCTTGTCCTGTCTTAAATGTAGTGATAGTGTCTTGTTAACTGCAACATTAAGTTGTCAGGATTGCATGTGATCCTTTAAAACTAAAGAAAAGGTGGAGGGTCAAATGTTCCCTTTGAACTAATTCACACTTAAGGGCACCTTTTTTCTTTCCTTCTTCCCTCCCTCCCTCTCTTTCCCTCCCTCCTCCTTTTTCCCTCCTTCCCTTTTCGCTCTCCCTTCCTTCCTTCCTCCCTCCCTTCCTTTCTTTTTAAATATAGGGTTTTCACCGTTTATAATTAATGACAACTTTCACAGATAGTGGAGAATTATTTAGATTAGAGTTAGATTTTGTGTTTGTGTATGTGGTGTGTTTTAAATTGAGTATGTCCTTTTAAAAAAAGAGAGATGTAAGTATTTCTAGGCCTGGGTTCTGTACTCAGGCTAAGTTAGATTTTGTGGCTGGCAGGACTTGCCTTGCACCTGGCTTGCTCTTACTTAAGAGCCTGTTCACCTTACTGTGGGCTTCCTTGATTCCCTAGTACTACCTCCTGCCTTCCTGCCTGCTTCATGTTGGAAACAGTATCAGCTTCAGAACCTTGACATAATCCCTCATACCAAAAATCATTTGTCTGTTTTTATATTTTTAAGTAATCAAAATCAGGTTGTTCTAATAGACACTCAATGAACACCTTGATCTAGTAACCACTTTATCAACAGCCTAATATGGAACCATCTCACACACAAGCAGTGAGGAGTTGAAGCTGCAGAGAAGTAACTACACACTATTCAAATGATCTGCCTGGACCAGTGCTATGGAAGCTCTTATACACAGTCCAAGTCCCTCCCTAAACCTAAGCTAAACACGACATTGGAAGCGTCCTCATTTTCCTTGTGAATATGCACCAATTTCAAGGCAAAACGTGTATGCGAGGAGCCATTAGGTTTGGGGCTGATTGTTGAGAATGGGTCACGGTGCCTGTTCACCTCCAAATTTAAAAACGAAGAAATGTGCGTTCCTTTTCTACCCTCTCTGCGCTCAGATGGGCAGTTCGTGGTTCCTTGGGTTTTTAAGAAGCCAGTTCTGAGTGTCCAGGATAGCAAAAGGCTTCCTAAACCTTAGGTGGTCTGTCACCTTCATACATGTACTTGAAGCTTTGTGTCCTGTTCAAGGGGCAAGCTGAGGTGAGAAGTAGGAGGGTGAGGAGAGGCACTTGGTGACAGGAGCCAATGTTACACAGAGGATGACACAACCAGGTAAAATGGGACAAAAGTAGGAGCAAAGATTAAGGGAGGGAAACATCAAATGCCATCACATATTCACACCACCACCACCAAACTCCTTGCTCCAATGCTGCCTCACGGGCTAAAATCCAGCCTGTTTATGAAGCTTCCTGGATAGGAGCTGAGATTTGCTTTCAAAGGGGAAAAAAAAAAACGGGTCTAACATTATTTTTCTCCCAGAAAATTGCTTCTACTTGATGCTGAGACATCATCAACCTGTCCGCCTATGGCCACCAGTGCCAGGTCTTGCTCCTGTGCCCCGTGGGAGGCTGCAGCTGGTACCCTCTGCAGCCACAGCGCCCAGCCTCCGAGGGAGATGGTGCAGTCTGAGCTCAGTGCTGGCCGCTGCAGACCAAACTCCAGCACATCTTGAATCTGTTAACTCTTTTCTGACCATACCCAAGTTCCACCCAGCTTTGAACTTTGCTGCTCTGGCGGGGCTACTCGGACCAATGGCTTGAAGGCAGAGGCACCATCTGGAGGAGATAGATTCCCAGACCCCGCCTGCCTGCTCCACGGGTGTAGTGTGAACCTCTTGGTCCAGAGCCAGACAGGTCGCCTGGCACTCTCTTAGTCCCCCAGAGCTCGCCTCCCGACCACCTTGCTGGCCCAGCTGAGCTAAGCCCGGGGTTGGCTCTGCTTTTCTGGGCCTCTTGCCTTCAGGGTTGGCCATGCCTGGACACAAGCATGAGCTTGTAGATCTCAGGCTCTCTTGGCCCGAGGCTGGCCTCCTGTGAAGCAGATACTAAGAGATCTTTTCTCTCTTTACCTCAGAGTTGCTTGGGGCCTCCCTGTTACTTGTGCCAAAATCTCTTTAAATCGATTCTTTTCGCTAATCCTCTTTTAAAAATTACTGGCATGGGTTCTTTCTCTCTCCCTCTGGATTATGTAAACATTACACACACACACACACACACACACACACACACACACACACACACACACCACACCACACCAGTAAGATCATCGCGTTGACACCGCTTCCACTCTGTCTCCCCAGATCAACGCTTCTAGCGAACCCATTTGCACTGGGGACTCAGCCCTCTCTCCTTTTTTTCCTGGCGAGGCTTATGAACCTGTCACCAAGCCAGTGCCTCGGAAAGGAGGAAGTGCGGTGGGACTCAAAGGATACATGGCGCCCGCCCCCAGCTAGCAGCTCTTCAGATGATCTGCAACCAAGTTGGCTGATAAAATATTTAGTAACGACCCAGTAAACATGACTGCAAATACATTAAAGCACTTCAGCGCGACGGCTTATGATTATTTCAAAACTTAAAAAGGAGATCATAGATTGTCACTGTTTCTGTACCCCTGCCGGAAACCGAACCTTCCCGAGGTGGGTTGCTGGGTGGGCTAGCCGCTTTGCCTCCTCTTCTCCTCTCTTAACGCTGTGGCTTTCAGCGGCGGAGGTTTGTTTATTTATTTATTTAGTCGTGTAGTTTAAAGGTGGGGGAGGGGGCGTCAAGGACACGCAATACCCGACTCAACAAAGCACAGGCTCAGGTGTGTGTGCTTCTGTGTATTAACTGGAAAAGACAGACTCTGGAAGTTTTACAGGGCGAGAAGAGGCCACCGGCTCGCGCTTTGTATACTTTGCACTTGAAATCGTTACATTCAACTGAATATTTGGCTCATTCAGATCCGAAAAGTCTCCTAGCATCATCGAATTCCCTCCTCCGCCCCTCCTCTCTAAAGAGAGAAGGGGGGTGGTTAAGGAAATGTTTAGTAAATTGCACATCTTTGAATCTTCCTGAAGCAGTGGTCACAAAGCTTAAAGGTGACATAACAGAGCTCACGTAAACCAACACACTTTCCCCACCCCACCCCCAAGCCAACAATAAAATCATCCCCTTCAATTTGCCATGATCGTCGCGACCAGGAGCCAGGTGATTATCCTAATTAATGTCTATCTAATTAAATTACTGTCAGCAGCTAACCAATGGCAAGAGCCGTTTCATCGGCTGCATAAGCAGCAAGATCAAAAGTGAGCCTTTTCTGATTGCTGCATAGTGTCAATTGGCCAATCTCTTCTCCCAGGGAAAAAAAAAGTAAATCAAACCTTTGAGAAGCATTTGCTGGTTGAAGTGCTTTCTGTCTAGTGAGGGGTCTGTGGATTCCTAGTGTATGATAAACAGGACTTTAAAACCCAGGGACGGGAGGGCCAGCGTTCAGGTTCTAGAGCTATGCAGCTGGAGCACTGCCTCTCTCCTTCTATCATGCTCTCCAAGAAATTTCTCAATGTGAGCAGCAGCTACCCACATTCGGGCGGATCTGAGCTTGTCTTGCATGATCATCCCATTATCTCGACCACTGACAACCTGGAGAGAAGTTCACCTTTGAAAAAAATTACCAGGGGGATGACGAATCAGTCAGATACAGACAATTTTCCTGACTCCAAGGACTCACCAGGGGACGTCCAGAGAAGTAAACTCTCTCCTGTCTTGGACGGGGTCTCTGAGCTTCGTCACAGTTTCGATGGCTCTGCTGCAGATCGTTACCTCCTCTCTCAGTCCAGCCAGCCACAGTCTGCGGCCACCGCTCCCAGTGCCATGTTCCCGTACCCCGGCCAGCACGGACCGGCGCATCCCGCCTTCTCCATCGGCAGCCCCAGTCGCTACATGGCCCACCACCCGGTCATCACCAACGGAGCTTACAACAGCCTGCTGTCCAACTCTTCGCCGCAGGGCTACCCCACGGCCGGCTACCCCTATCCACAGCAGTACGGCCACTCCTACCAAGGCGCCCCTTTCTACCAGTTCTCCTCCACCCAGCCCGGGTTGGTGCCCGGCAAGGCGCAAGTATACCTGTGCAACAGGCCACTTTGGCTGAAATTTCATCGGCATCAAACGGAGATGATCATCACTAAACAGGGAAGGTAATGCTACTTTCTTGGCTGCCGCTGTTCCAGGCGTGACCCTGGGCGAACGCACCCAAGTTGTGACCGCCGGGCAGCGACTATGTGGGGTCGGGGAACGGAGTGGAGAGGCGCTCGGGTGCGTCCCGGAGTTGGCTGGTTTTGGAAAAGGGGAATGTGGAAGGGATAATAACCATCGTGGTGATGTTGGTGGCGGGGAGCCTGCTGTGCCAATGCAGTCGGAGAACCAGTCAGTGGCTGGAGCACGACGGAGAGCCGCGGCCGCTCCTAGGCATTCAGAGCGACTCAATTAAGCTGGCCCGAGCCGACAGGTGGAGAAGCAGGCCGCCACCCCGGCTCTCCACCTAGCACTGATCCCTGTCGGTCCCCACTGCAGAGCGCTCGCTGCTCTTCCCGACTTCGGCCCTACGTCTTCCCTTCTCCCACTACCCCCCTTTCCAGATCAGCAGACATTTCGTTCAGACACGCGGCGAGGACAAGTTTTGCTTAGCTTTCTGGCGCCCCGCTTCTTGCATTTAATCTTTAACATTTATTTTCCCCTTTCCCCTTGTTTTCTTTCTCTTCTTAATTTAAACAGGCGCATGTTTCCCTTTTTGAGTTTTAACATTTCTGGTCTCGATCCCACCGCTCATTACAATATTTTTGTGGATGTGATTTTGGCGGATCCCAATCACTGGAGGTTTCAAGGAGGCAAATGGGTTCCTTGTGGCAAAGCGGACACCAATGTGCAAGGCAAGTCCTTCCAATTAACACGTTTTCTTGACACTTATTTAGGTGAGAATGATTAATTAAAGCCTTTTGTGGACTGGCTCGAGCGACTTTTAAAAAACGGTCGGTCGGCCAATGACTTCCTAAAGAAGAGAGGGACAGGGGACAGACTGAGCCGCAAGAAAGGGAGGATTATGCAAAAGCTATTTTAATCATTCCCAGTTAATGGGAAGAAATCGCGGCTTTAAAAAAAAAAAAGCCCAGCTAATGGTCCTCTCTGTGAAGGTGTGTGTGTGTGTGTGTGTGTGTGTGTGTGTGTGTGTGTGTGTGATATGGTACAGAGTTGGGACTGGACAGTAAAGCTATTTTAATAATTTCCAGTTAAGAGAAGAAAGTATGTCCCCCCCAAAAAAAAACAGGTAATGGGTTTCATTGTTAAATGAGGTGTGTGTGTGTGTGTGTGTGTGTGTGTGTGTGTGTGTGTGTGTGTGTGGTGTGTTTCATGTGCTAAGGAGTTGGAACTGGGCAGTGCCCAGAGCAGCATATGTAAACAAGCTATTTCTTTATTAAGGAAACCGGGTCTATATGCATCCGGATTCCCCCAACACGGGGGCTCACTGGATGCGGCAAGAAATCTCTTTTGGAAAATTAAAACTTACCAACAACAAGGGAGCATCAAACAACAATGGGCAGGTCAGTCTCTCTCTCTCTCTCTCTCTCTCTCTCTCTCTCTCTCTCTCTCTCTTTCTGACACACACCCTTCTTCAGTTTACAGCAGCACAAAACACGGTAGAATTTATTTCCATCAATGAAGACTTCAAAAAAAATCATAATTCTGCCTCCCCAAAACATATTTAATCCACAAAGTTGTTCTCTTTGCCTCCTATCTGACTTTATTCTGGGATTCACCTTTCCAAAAGCAAATGCTGGTTGATTTGGAAAGGAATCAGAGTTGAGATTTGTAGGTTGTGAAAAAATCTTTGTTCCTCTTCTAAGGAGGACTAGGGGAAAGGGACGGAACATTGGCGCTCGGGCTTGGTTTTCCCCAGTGCCCAGAGGATCCTGGCTTCCAAAGGTACCCGGGCCAGTGTGTCCCGGCCACCAGGTCGAGTCCCACAGCTAGTCTGGAGCAGCGGCCTCCAGTTGGCTCAGCCCGACCGAGAGCGAGCCCCGAGGCTGGTGCGAACAGGCGCGCGCGGTAAAGGCGCTCTCCTTTCTCTTCGCCGGACAGATGGTGGTTTTACAGTCCCTGCACAAGTACCAGCCCCGTCTGCACGTGGTGGAAGTGAATGAGGATGGCACAGAGGACACCAGCCAGCCAGGCCGCGTCCAGACGTTCACTTTTCCGGAGACTCAGTTCATCGCTGTCACCGCCTACCAGAACACCGATGTAAGGAGGCTCGGGGCTGGGCACGGGCGAGTGGTACCTCCCTTAGTCCTTTATCACTCAGTTCAGACTAGCCTGGGTCACATCTGGCCCTACTGCAAGGTTTAGGGTAGAGGCCTGCTAGGCCCTTCCTCCAGTTACCAAGCTGGTGGGAAAGCTCTGCCTGCTTGCTTCCAGCTCCAAAATACCGACGCCCCAGCTGTGTTTTGCATACCTATTTCCAGGACCAGGGCTTTTCAAGCTTTAGTTTGGTCCTCAAACTAGAATACGTTAAAACATGTTTTTTTCTTCTTTTCAAAAATGTCGGTTTTTTTCCTCTCAGGATTTACCCTGTGAATTCTATTAGCAAGCCATGAAATCTAAAATAGAGTGTTTCTAAAATCTCAGGAACTGGTGGCTAAAAGGAGATTCAAAACAGAAAAGAGAGTAGTACAAACAGACACATTCATAGACATGAGTGTGCGGAGGTCAGTAAAGTCAAATTACAGGGACGGGTGCAGTTTTCTAGCATTCGAGCTTTTGAAGTATTTGCAAAAGTTGATTTTAGTAGCTGTTGTGACTCTAGAGGTATAAAAGTTCTGTGTTTCTTTGTTTTGTCATGTAAGTGAAAATATCAGAAATTAAATAATTATTTCAAATCAACCTAATTTTAAGATGCAGCTTACAGTTTTTGTTTGCTTGCTTGGAGTGAGGAGTTGAGAATCAGAATTAGCCCATTTAAAAGAAAATACCTGGTTAAACTCTTGAAAACAGTAATGAGTTAAAGTTTTTAACAGCTTTTAAAATGACTATTTGAATCAAATTATAGCACACAGGAGTGCTAACTGAAATGCTTTTAGGAATTATTGATTTAAACCTGGTTCTTATAATGTTCCAGATACTTTATCACTTCCCTTTCCTGCTAGTCTCTTAAATTTTTGTTAGAGAACTTTGCTATTTAGTGACTCAGTAGGCCCAAGTCCCTGCCAAATGGCAGATGATATATTCTCAAACACACACCTTCTTGTGTAGAAGATGAGGTCACAATCACTCTTTCTTCTCTTTTTTCAGATTACACAACTAAAAATAGATCATAACCCCTTTGCAAAAGGATTTCGAGATAACTATGACACGTAAGTAGTTTTACATGTTTTTCTTTTTTTCTTTCTCAGATAGCTGCTGAATTGGCCATTAGTTTAGGGTCTATTGTTGTGTTTAAGGATTTTGAAAGTCAAACTGCTTGAGAAAATTGTTGGAGATCTCCCCATCCTTATTTTGTTGCTTCCCTCTCTGGTGACCTCGTGGCTTGGTATTTGTATGATTTTGGTTAAAAGTTTCCTGTACTTATTTGTAGCTTTCTTTCAAATTCAAAAGTTGTTGGCGGCCTCTGGTGTTGGTGGCTTCTGGTGTTGGCTGTTGGGCTAGGGCTAGGGACACTGCCCTGCTCTCCCCCAGCGCATGCTGTGTGTGTAACTGCAGAGGCTCAGCTTAGATTGTCTGTATGAACCGGACAGTTCTGCCTGCTTTAAAGTGCACGTGGCTCCCTCCCCGCGGCAGTTGTTACTGTCCCCCTTGGCATCTGTGACTTTTATTTACCCATTTCCAAGTTTTATATGAAAGCATTTCCTGTGAAGTTTACTATGGACTGAATAAAAATATGCCTTCACGAGGCAAGTTTGTGAGCAGAACTTAACTTACAGTCACCACAGGCTCTGGGCAGCGCTGAGATATGGTTGCTTCTTATTTGTAAGCTTTAGAAGAAAAATGTCTCTGCTTAATTTTTGCATCTGTGGTTTAATTAAATGTGTTGGTTCCCCTTCTTCAGCCGCCCCCCTCCGCCCCGCCCCGCCCCGCCCCGTACCTATCTAGATGTCTTCTTCAGAGCAAGGCTGTCCTCTGGGAAAGTAATAGGTGTAAACTGAATGCTTTCTAGATTTGTTCTGGGATTTTCACTCAGGGACCATAGTCCTCAGAGTTTTCAGATAGTGTCATACAGCAAAATGTAAAGTGGGGTTGCACAATTCACCTTTTTTATGACTAGAAAACATTAAGAAAAAAATATGCACTTTAATTTTCTGGCTTTGGGATAAAGCTAAAGTGTTGAAGTCTTTGACTAGGAATAGGTTAAATGTGTGGGGAAAGAGACAGGCAGCCCTTCAGCCCATTCCAACAATGTCCAACTGAGAAAGTCAGTGATATCTCCTAGTTCCAACTTTCTTATGTATCCCCCAAAAGCAGTTCAAAGGAACCCAGTCTCATGAATATGATTCTCTGGAATAAAACTTTGCCACTCCAGGTCTTAAAATACAAAGAGAAAGGTGGGCCCAATACAGTGGGAAGAATGTGGCCCACAAGACTAGAGATGATGGAAGAGAGTTGTATAGATTTTGAGCTTTTAATTCTGTTAAGAACATCTGTTCATAGCATTTATTTTGCACAAATCAATTCAGTAATCCCAAGTGGTCTGAGACCTGGATGGACACCTAAACTATCTTTTTCAGACTGCTCTTTTTCTTTTTAACAAACATTGTGGTGATAAACAGAGAAGATGTACCTTGTTAATCATTTCTCTTCCTAGCTCTCTCCACTTTTTTTTTTTTTTGAAACTTAAGTTCAAGTTTCAGGAGTGGATTTTTCGGGTGGAAGAGGGGGTACATGATGCACCTGAGCAGACATAGCTACTCTCATCTGCCCCTCTTCCTATGGCTGCCTTCTGTTAGATGAGCCCCTTCCTTTCTCAAATCCATGTAACTTTCTTATCTGCATAAAACTAGTTCCTGGGTTTGGGGGAATGAGAGAGAGTGGAGTAGATTTAGCGTTCTCTTTCCTCCATAAGGTTGATAATGTGGGCCTTGTTGGATCAGAAAGCAATGTGGGAGGGTTTGAGAGTTCAGAGGATTCTAGAAGGTTGCTTGGCCACACCCTGGGGAGTTTTCTCCCCTTGGGGTTCAGATCTGACAATTCTGAGGCACTCTTTCAAATAGTGTTGACTAAAGATGCAAACACTTATGTGTGAGCTAAATAGAGAGGTATGTGTGTATATGTGTGAGGAAACACTTATCCAACTTCAAGTCAAATGGGATCTCCTAGACCCATTAATAAATATTTATTTAAAGTAATTCTCCCAAACACAATCTCTCTTGATTAGCGGGCAAATTCTTGAACTTTCCCTTGCCTCGGTTTCCTCATCAGGAGAGTGGAGTCATACACAGAACCCAAGAGGATTGCTGTGAGCTACATAAATCTATCTGTGCTCATGTAAATAATTTCTATCTGCACAGTCAGGCACAACTAAACTCTGTGAGGGTTAGTTCTTATTAGTGGTAGGTTGTGTGATGGAAGGTGATAAGTGTGAGAGTTTCTCCAGAGAGTCTTTCTCTTCCACTTTTCCTTCTAGTAATGGGCCAAAAGCTGAGTAGAAAAGATGAAAGTACAGTGCTTTCTAAAGAATTTTATTGATCAAGGAGTCTTTCTTCCAAGTGGTAGTTTCTTGTTTGCTTGCATTAAGTAGAGTTGCGAGTTAAAGGGCTTACATAAGGGAAAGACAAAAAGTCTCCCAGCAGCAATGCTCTGGGGCTCTGAAGGCCAGTGGAAGTCAGCCTCCTCTCTGGGGATTTCTTAAACTACCGAGAAAAAGAAAAGGAATTGTCAGAACAACTCAATGGAACTAGGAGGCCTTAAATTGGTAGAGAGAATGGGTCACTTGTTGGGAAATTTCACTCAGAAATTTATCAGTGAGGAAAGGCCCAAAGGGCAAATAGCACCTTGGTGCCTGGATAACTCGGCCATCTTGTGAGCACAACTGCTGGCTAAGTGGATTTAGGCCCCATCTTGGTCCCGGTGCATTTAGACGTAACAGGGGACGATGGATGACCTCCACTCTTCACTTTTCGTCCCGCTCAGGTTCTAGGAGATGAACTGGTACCTGTGCAGTTTAGGCCAGGGAACTTGCGGGTGTGTGACCTTCTGCCATCTTCAAACTGTATGGCAAGCGCAACCTACAGCTAGACAGTGTGCGGGTGGGCAAAAACTAGAGGTGGCTTTCCCTCCAGGACTCCAAAGGGACCTCCGCGCCACCCCTCGGTTCTCTCTGTCTCCCTTCCCCCCCCAGGATCTACACGGGCTGCGACATGGACCGCTTGACCCCGTCGCCCAACGACTCTCCGCGCTCGCAGATCGTGCCCGGCGCCCGCTACGCCATGGCCGGTTCTTTCTTGCAAGACCAGTTCGTGAGCAACTATGCCAAGGCCCGCTTCCACCCGGGCGCCGGCGCTGGGCCCGGGCCGGGCACGGACCGCAGCGTGCCGCACACCAACGGGCTGCTGTCCCCGCAGCAGGCCGAGGAGCCGGGGGCACCGTCGCCGCAGCGCTGGTTCGTCACGCCGGCCAACAACCGGCTGGACTTCGCGGCCTCGGCCTACGACACGGCCACGGACTTCGCCGGCAACGCGGCCACGCTGCTGTCGTACGCGGCCGCGGGCGTGAAGGCGCTGCCGTTGCAGGCTGCGGGCTGCACGGGCCGCCCGCTCGGCTACTACGCCGACCCTTCGGGCTGGGGCGCGCGCAGCCCCCCGCAGTACTGCGGCGCCAAGTCGGGCTCCGTGCTCCCCTGCTGGCCCAACAGCGCCGCGGCCGCCGCGCGCATGGCCGGCGCCAACCCCTATCTGGGCGAGGAGGCCGAGGGCCTGGCGGCCGAGCGCTCGCCGCTGGCGCCCGCCGCCGAGGACGCCAAGCCCAAGGACCTGTCCGACTCCAGCTGGATCGAGACGCCCTCCTCCATCAAATCCATCGACTCGAGCGACTCGGGGATTTACGAGCAGGCCAAGCGGAGGCGGATCTCGCCGGCCGACACGCCGGTGTCTGAGAGCTCGTCCCCGCTCAAGAGCGAGGTGCTGGCCCAGCGGGACTGCGAGAAGAACTGCGCCAAGGACATAGGCGGCTACTATGGCTTCTACTCGCACAGCTAGGCCGCCAGCCCGCCCGCCCGCCCGTGCCCCCGGCCCCCCAGCTCGGCCCCACGTCCTCCTCCCCAGGCCCGTTCTAGCGCACTCGCTCTTTCACTTGACCCTCGATGACCGTCTGCGGGGATAAGTGCAGGTCTCCCACTATGATTTTAAAACTCTTCTTTTTTTTTTTCTTTCTATCTCTCTGCACAGCCTTCTCTGCAGTTAGCGCACCGACCTTGAACCTGGCTGTAAACCTTGTGGTTTTCCAACTTTTCGTCTGTGAAGTTATGATCCTCCCCGTCTTTCCCCCTCCCCCCCTCTCCTTGCCCCACTCACCCTCTCCTTTCTCTTGGAATGAAACTCTTCAACTTTAGGAGACCTGGGCAGTCCTGCCAGGCAGCAGTGATTCCGACCCGCCTTGTCTTGGCCTCCCTATTTAACCATAGGATGTTGACTCTAGAACCTGCACCCACCCAGCGCGTCCTTTCTTATACACGAGTGGATGGATGGATGGATGGATGGTAGGGATGTTAATACTTTTAGTGGAACAAAGCCTGTGAAATGATTGTATATAGTGTTAATTTATTGTAACGAATGGCTAGTTTTTATTCTCATTGCCAAGGCACAAAACCAGTTCACGCTTAACTTTTTATTCTGTCCCTTTCTTCTACTTTTTTCTCCTCTCATTTTTTCTCTTCTCCCACCCCCTTTGTTTTCTTGTGAGTTATTAAAGATATTCTAAGAGGCTCTGGAAACACGAAGCACTTCATAGTGGTGGCTTTCTCACCTCAGTTCGTTGCATGATGTAACCACTGTGTGCCCTGATGCACACCACGTAGCTAAGGAGAATCCACCTGAACACCTGTAAAAGCTAGTTGTCTGTTCCTAGGCGAGTAAGTGACACGATGCCTGCCAGGCAGACTTAACTGGAGTTGTATGTGTTTCTCCCTTCCTTCTAAACGGAATGGCCCCACATCAGCAATATTATTTTGCCTTATTTGTTTTTCCCCGAAGTGCCAAATCCATTACTGGTCTGTGCAGGTGCCAAATATGCTGATAAACTGTTTCTGACTATCTTTTCAGACCCCACTCCACCTTTATATTCTGTAAATCTTTGTAATGAATAATCTACTAATGATATAGATGACTGAATTGTTGGTAACTATAGTGTAGTCTAGTGAAGATGAATTGTGTGAGTTGTATATTTTACTGCATTTTAGTTTGAAAACGATTCCCCCACCACTTAGAGACAGCTGAAATTTGACTTTCTTGGGAAAACACTAGCATTATTGCAAGTAAGACTGATTCCCCCCAAGTCTTGTTATATTTGATAAGGAGCATTAATCCCCCTGGAAATAGATTAGTAGGATTTCTAATGTTGTGTAGCAAACTTATACTTTTTTTGTACTTTAAAATCAATGTGAAATATGCATCATACACAATATTCAATCTAGATTCCAGTCTATGGGGGGATTTTTCCTAATAGGAATTCAGGGTCTAAACGTGTGTATACTTTGGCTCTCCTGTAAATCAAATGTTGTGATTTTTATATTTGTTTTGTTTTGTCTGTGAATTGAATAATTTATACAAGTACACACTCCACTGAGAATCGTTTTGTTTTCTGCTCGTTTGTATCGTCTGTGTATAACAAGTAAAATAAATCTGGTAAAATGCTAAATATGGTGTTGAGAGCAGTTTACAGTTTACAAAGAATTATTATAGATTATGGCTTTTAGGGGTTAAGCAAGACTAGCCTCTCTCCCTAGTTTTGGGCAGTCTGACAGTAGCCACTTCCTACACCCGCTGTTTTTATAGTACCACCAGCTATGACTTTTTTCTTGTTTATTTACAGTTATTTAATTCCCCGTGAGTATAGCTCTCTTTGCTGCTGTCTGCTTTTTCTAGGAAAATATATGAACTGTCTTTGTACCAGCACTCGTTCTCTCCGAAGCCGAAATGACAGGACAAGGAGGGTCTGCAGCTGAGCGGAGGATTTCTTTAAAGTTCACACAGTAATTTGTGAGGCATTAGGTTAGAGTAGGGTGCAATATAAGGCAAGTCGAGGCAAACTGTTGCCTGCATATGCGGAAAATTTTGGTTTTACCAAGAGGCCTTGGAGGTGACTGGCGAATTTTAATAAATGCAAACTCGGAAGGGCCTTCATCTCTAGAGAGGAAGGTTTCAGGGCATTGTTCCGGGTGCGTTGGAGAAAGATTCACAGAACCAAGACAGGGAAAGGTTGTTGTTAAAGAACTGAATCAAAAATTTGCTTTGGAGAGGGGTTGGAGATTGGCCTGGGGTCGCCTCGGTGTCTTGTGTAAGGGGATCCTCGCCGCAGATGCAGTTTTACCCAGGTCAGGTCCCCTCCCTTGAGAGCAAATGGCGATAAGAAATTTCATGAGAAAGTTTGCAAGTCTGTCTTTACATCATAGAGGCGACTTCTGTACTTTTGTCTCCAAAGAGAGGGTGATTCCTGAAAGGGACAAGAAAATGGTTCAACCTTCTCCTTTAGTCTTGGTTGGCCTGGGGGTGACAGAACCAAACTTATCAGCACCCAGAGAGTGTCCCGTGTCACCTTTGTGGTGCAACAGATGTAAAGAAGCTTCAAAATTGCAATTAAAACGACAAGTCGAGGGGGAGATCACACCGACTTGCCTTCCCTGGACAATCCCGCCACTAGACGGCGTTCCATGGAATCTTGTGTGCCATGGAGAGGGGAAAAAAATGATGACTGATTTTTCCTTTGTTTTTCTTTTCCCCTCTCCTCACCTAAGAAGTAAAGACGACCGAAAAAAAAAAAAAAAAGCACCAAACATGGGGTGTGTGTGTGTGTGTGTGTGTGTGTGTGAGTGTGTGTGTAGGGAGAGGAGTGGAGCAGTTTACGCCCGTGACCGTGCACCCGCCCGGGGCTGTGCACCGAGCCCGCCCGTCTGCCCGCCCGTCCGCTGGCCGGCTCGGCCTGGCTCAGCAGCAGCAGCAGCAGCACGTGCTGCCTCGGGCCGCGTGTGGGAGGGAGCGCTCCAGGGCGCGTGGCCGCGGGCTGACCGAGCGCGCGCTCCGACCCCAGGCCCCGCTCGCGGGAGCGCGCCGTCCCCGAGCGAGCGCCCCCCCTACCCCCCGCCGCCGCCGCCTTTCCGGCCGCGGGTCCCGGGCGAGGAGCGAGGCCCCAGGAGTGGTGTCAAGTGCGTAAGCGAAGCCCTTAGCCTCGGAGGAGCGATTTCACAGGAACGGAGCGCCTCGTGCAGCAAGCCGCGCCTTAGCTGCTCTTAGCCAGCTTCAAAAACCCTGGCGGGGTCGTTTTCCTCGCAGCTCCGCCATCTGCTGTGTGGACTGAGTCAGCGTGAGGGAAAGCTGCAGCCACGCGCTCCTCTCGGGGGGCCGCGTGCTTTCCGGGCCCCCTGACGGCCCAGAGCCCTGTTCCCCGGCACGACGAGGCTGGGCGTCGGTGGAGCCAGGGGACCGTGGCTGCGGACGGGCGACTGTGGCCCTGGGGGTCGGCGCAGGGCACGCTCCGGGCGGCTTTACCCGAGTCCAGGCCCGCCCGCCCGGGCATGGCCGACCCTCGCTCGCTGTCAACTCAGTCCCCTCGCTTCCCAATGGCGTCTCCACGCAAGGGAAGAAGGCAGCAGAGAGGCGAGAGCGCGCTACCCGGGCCTGCCTTCGCCCGGCTTTCCGCCCCCCGGCCACCCGCGCCATCTCCCAGGCCTCAGGCCTCTTCGCCCGGGTGCTGGCTGTCGAGGGCTGCTGGGGCCCGGAGGCGCCGCCCCGGGGGGCTTAACCCGCCGGGCGGAGGCGGCCGAGGCGACCCGAGGGCCTACCCAGGCCGGTGCGGCGCTCGCACGAGGAGCCCAGGCCTAAGGCCTCAGGCCTAAGCGGGGCCGCTCAGCCTGTGCTAGCAGGAGCAGGACAGTGGGCATGCGGGTGGCGGGCAAGCCTGGGGTCCTGCTGCAGGGCCAGGCTGTCACCACCTCTGGCCTCAGGCTCCACCTGCTGCCTGCTG
The DNA here is from genome assembly GCA_902729485.2 of Mus minutoides. Taxonomy (NCBI): domain Eukaryota; kingdom Metazoa; phylum Chordata; class Mammalia; order Rodentia; family Muridae; genus Mus; species Mus minutoides. The sequence continues at coordinate 2,811,985 of LR749517.1, read as the reverse complement.
CAAAGGCAGGCCTCAGCACTCAGTCGCCTTCAACCTCTAACAGCATTTTCATTATGATTTTTTGATCAGCTGGAACTTAAACCGTTTATTTCACAAATCACATTGTTCCTGTTTTGTTTTTTGTTTTTGTTTTTTAAACAAATAATGGGAAGCGATTAGCAGTTAGGAACTTAGGGCAGACGGACAACGTGATATCTCCTTAAATTCTGAAGTTATATTCTCTGACAAATCCAACTGTTAATGGTTCTTACTTCCTATGTGACTCACATTTTGAGGGGTGATAGTATTAATTCTTTTAGCACCGCAGTTTTAAAGGCTCGCTTAGATCCAGGTTAGGAACAAAGCTTTATTGAACGGAGGCCATATACATTCTTAAAGAGTGTAAAACTATACTGATAGTCTGACAATGCATATTCATAAATGATTTTATAAAAGCATTCAACTTGGTCTCAAGTGCAGCACGTTTAGTGCGTGTGTCTCAGTAGTCAGTCACAGGGATAGAAAAAAAAAAGAGTGGAACCTATGATCCTGTGTTAAAACAAACCTGCTTAGATTCCCTTGAAAGAAACAGCAACAATAGATAAGCTTATGTATGAACTACACAACTTTGAGGCCAGTAACTTGATTCAGATTTTAAAATATTAAGTATGTAGGCAACTGTATGGCTAATTTTAATATTGAAACGAGTAATATTGTAGCCTAATATGAAATCAGTTTTTTTTTAATGTAGCTGGGACTTTTTAAGTACTTCAAATCTTTGTAAATTACTAAAGTCATTGAAGTTAGATTTTCTTTTCCCAGATCAAGAAGATGAGAGTCTCTCTGAGAAGACTGGCAAACAGGCAAGAGTTTAGCCATTGTATTATATACTTAGTTTAGATCAATTGTTTTGAGAGTTGTATGTCATTTTGCTTTCCCTCTTTGGCTTGTATGTTAGGTTGTCACACTTAGAGAAATATAGTCACTTGAAAGAAAGCCCCTCTGCTTTCACAATGAAGTAAACTTGATGCTGTACAAGTCATTGGTCTCATCTGAGCTGATTATTATGTGCCTTGCGTGTATTTTACACCCACAGTATGCTTTGCAGCGGTGTTCAAGGCATGGCGTGAAAAATTTGATTTGAATAGTTCCATTAATCCAATGTGGGGGAAAAACATGGCTTAATAGACTTTCTACTGATAGCTCCCCTTCTTACTATGCCAACTCTGAAGTAAATATAAAATCTAGTATTGGAAGCATGGCATTTAAAAGACACTTGCTGGTAATATTTAATTTAATAAATATACTAACTGTGACATTATTAGTACAGTGAAGCTGAACCACAAGCTGATTCTTCACAGATGTTTGACCTGTTACTTGTCACCAGATTACTTAGAAACATATCCTGAACTTTCTACTTCAGTTTTTTTTTTTTTTTAAATTGTTTTGGATTTCAAGTCTTTAAAAATATCTGCAGGACAGAGTGTTCATTGTATGTACAGAGAAGCATTTGTATTTTGTATCATGACACACCTTCTTAGTGAGGAGGCTGATGGATATTAGGATGGAAAGGCATCTCTGGAAAGATGCTTCTCGTGGTGTGGTTTTAGCCAGAATAGCTAATGCCAATAGGAAAAAAAGGTACAGGATTAATTTCAAGGTAAGAGTTGGACCTGTATTTTAATGATTGGATACTAAGTTTCAAGAAACAGTAAATTAATTAAACTTTCTGGTTGAAAGTAGAACAAATTTTACTTATATCAGATTTATTACTTATGTCCTTTTAGGTTTAGCTGTAGTATACTTCTGCTAGAACAAGTGTACTATATGGGTGGAAAAGCCATTTCAACCCAATCTTATCATTCAGATGTCTTTTTAAAAAGTCAACAGCATTGTTTTAAACTACAGGGCCTTCCTGACTCACATCTGAACTCTCAGGGGGTAGTTGTCATTTATTTTGCCATTCCTACCATGAAAGAAAGGCATTTCAATCTTAGGAAAATTCAGAAGCAATTTTTTGGTTCTCAGTTAATTCAGTTTCATCTTAAAAGTTCAAATTTAGCAAAGCACATGTTCCCTTGTTCATGCCAAGTGTGATAAAAACTAGTCGGAAATAAAACCATTGCAAACAAGTAGAACAGTGCACTCCACTGCACACTGTACAGGCCACATCATTTGTGGGCACATGTAAGTCTGCCTTGGAAAGTTAATAGAAAACCCCATTATCTCAGATAGATCTGAGTTGTGCTTTTAAAATAGCTTCTTTCACTATGATAAGCACATGCATGAACATTTAGATATTTGTAATCTTCTATCATCAAAAAGTTGTTCTAGAGTTCAAGAATATCTTGTTATACACAGGAGATAACACTTTTTCTTGGTTGTATATACAGTATGAATGAGTAAAGTCACCTACCCTCTTTGTAATACAGTCAGTTATAGGCTACTTTGTGGAATTCCAAATTTAATCTCTCCATTTATATATGAACTTACCATATATATTTATATATGTATGTATATACGTATATATGTAGCTTAATATTCTTGAACTTCCATGAAAATATACACGGGCCTTATGTAGATTAAGTTTAGACCATCTGCAATCAGTACAATAATTTTTTGAGGTTGTTCTGTTATCATATATATTTCTATTCTTGTTAGATTGAGAATTTGTGGATGCAGTGTTTCTAATTAAAGTGTTTCCAAGGTGGCTAGTGCATTTATAACTTCTAGTGGTTTTGAACGAAAAATTAGAAGTTTGGATATAGTTTTACCAAACAATAGCAGTGTTTACTATTCAGAAGCCTTCTTTTGAGAAAACAGAAACTATAATGAGAATTTATCTTTTCATGGTATCCTTAACATGGAATGCTTCATATTTTGTTCAAATAAAATCTTTCTCCACCTCTGTTTTCATTGGCTCTTCATTTAAACGACTACATTGTTAATAATTCTTCCAGCTCAGTCACCTCTGGCATTCAGTCTCCTCATTTATGCTCACATTCTGCTTTGTTCCTGTGGAGAGAGTCAAAGAAACATACTGACTTCTTCCTAACAAATGTGGCCCTCCCTCCTCCATCTCTGTCCCTCTCTGACACTCATTTTGCCCTTGTTGCAGCTCTTGCCAACAACTTTTTTTTAAACCTACTCTTTTTTTCTTTTGCTACCACCCTCGACCTGAATCTTTATAAACTCTGTCCTGACTCATCAGTTTGCCTATTTAAGGTTACAACTTTTACACTTTCCCCAAAAGCAATTTAAAGTATGGGAGGCAAATATCACATGCAATGGTCCTTTTATTTATCCCCTCCCATACATAAACACTATGCTTTTTCCTCTCTGTGTTTCTGTATTCAGTTTTTGTGGATACTCACCTTTCTGGGATCTAGTTTCCCTTTGTATTTGGGAAAGGACTATCTAATGTTCTTGTGCATTACTGGCTTGGATTCTTTTTATATGGACCTCCTTAGCTATGTGAGCTACTGCGTTTATCCCTGATCTCTTTTGTACTTAGGATCCATCTGTCAATGCTTTCTTTGATCTTTTTCAATTCAGCTTCCTCGTTTGTATGGACACTACTACAATCTTTCTTTCTGTGTTCGCCAGTGTTCTCTTAATTAAAGGCAATGGCCTCGTTACCATATAGTTTTATTTTCTTAGCTATTTTAGGGCATAATTAGCCCTTTTGTGACTTGATATCACGGATTTTGTAACTCCTTCGCTTTCTCCTGCTAGCTTTTCTGGCTTTCTCTGCTCTTCCTGCTTGACCATTCATTCACCCATTCATTATTTTTAAAAAGTTTTAAAAAATGTTTGCTTTTCAATGTGTATAACCACTTATACAATCTCTCATGAGAAAGTTTGCTAGTCGTGTCCCAAGTGCCGTGGAAGGATAGCTGTAAGAAAGACTCTTCTTGCCCTGTAGAGACAGTCCCTTTATTATCTTACAGCTCTGTGTAGGACAGTTGGATTGGTTGGTGGGAGTGGGCTCCACGACTTGGAGGAAATGGTAATTGAAGATCTTACGCCGGATTCTTTACCTGCCCCTGTTCTTCCTTGGTTTACAGGTGACGAAAAAGTGGCTACTTCCATTTTTTTAAGCATTATTATTCACATACTTCCTCATCTCACTGTCTTCACCTACCTGATTATTTTTCTTTTGCTCTGATATTTTAGTTGATAGTCCGTGTTTCCCTATTTGGCCTTCCTTTTGGAAGCTTCTGATGTAAAGGTCATGTTCTCTTTATTCTTACCTCAAGTTTAACATGACAAGGAATAAAATGGAGGCTTAAAGTCAATTTTTCTTTGTGTTAATTTAACCCCTCTAAGGCAGCAATATGAGATGTATGTATCACCAAAAAGCAAGAGATTTCACGTATGTACAATTATATGTACTATATATTTTAAAATAAGCACATCATTATTACCCTTTTTTATATAGTCATAAATAGTGTGTGTGTGTGTGTGTGTGTGTGTGTGTGTGTGTGTGTACACTATCATGATAACAAAAAGAGTCAAGGAAAGTGAGGGGAGCGTTTACATTGCATGCATTATTTTTTGCCTTAGAAACTACTATGCCTTCCTACCAGAGCCTACAGTACACTTTTAACAATCTATTTATGAAAATAATTACTTACAAATAAGGATTAGTAGCCTTTAAATTTATTATTGCATAATTTGTACACAGTATAATCTCCATTTGAATAAGAAGCTGGTGAAAGTTTACTATGTTAAAGAAATACTCATAAAGTAACTAAAATTTTGAAGTTGATGCCATGGGCATTTAGAATATAAGCTACTTATATTAATTGGTTTTAAAAATATAGAGTTCAAGGACACTTGTATCTTAGTGGCTTGTAGAAACAGTGAGCACAAGTAAGATATTTTATTTTTATTTTGTGTTGTTTTTGGATAGTGTCTCACTATGTAGTTCTAGATGGACTGGAATTCACTGTGTAGATCAGTCTACTCTTGCCCTCACACAGATTTGCCTGCGCCTACTTTTCAAGTTCTCGAGATTAGAGGTATGTACTACTGTGGCTGGAAAAAAAAGACACTCTATGATGATCTACACTGTTTTCATTTGTAATATAAGATCTTTAAAATGCATTTCAGCTGTAGTGAATTGGTCTGTTTGTGGGTATCTGACCTCTTGTTGTCTTTTTGAGACAGGGTTTCTCTGTGGAGCCCTGGCTGCCTGGAACTCACTCTGTAGACCAGGCTGGCCTCAAACTCAGAGATTCACCTGCCTCTGCCTCCTGAGTGCTGGGATTAAAGATGTGTGCAGTGCCACCACTACCCAGCTGATGATAATCTGGCTTCTTAATGGAGTTGAAATTCAAATGTTATGAGCTAGGATAGAGTTCTTGCTCGAGAGTATCTTTGAAAAATTTAAAGATGGAAACACAAAGTCTCATAAAATATTGTTTATCTTTATTACATTCAATTTGTCTCAATATTTTAAACTTACTTGGATCTATTGAAAAGAAAATTATAGATATGACCGAGAAAACATAGGTCATGATTCTCTTGGATAATGGCTTTACATTTGAAAAACTAAGGATTCTGTTATAAGTATTCTGCTACAATGTAACAAGTATTCTGTTAATTTGATAACCAAGCATGTCCTGCTTTTCTCTTTATCATATCCTTTTATATAAATTTTAGTACTTTGTGATTAGAGGTGTGTGTTAGCATGCCCTAGGTATTACCTTTTTTTTTCCTTTTTTTTGGTTTTTCGAGACAGGGTTTCTCTGTATAGCCCTGGCTGTCCTGGAACTCACTTTGTAGACCAGGCTGGCCTTGAACTCAGAAATCCGCCTGCCTCTGCCTCCCGAGTGCTGGGATTAAAGGCGTGTGCCACCACGCCTGGCTCTTTTTTTTTTTTTTTTTAAAGTGGTAAGAAAAGTTGAATGCTTTGTTTTAACTTTTCATCTACTAATGGTGGCAAAAAGTACCTGTCCATTATAAATCTCATACCTAAGGACTAGTATAATAGTAATTAAAAAGTAAAAATGATCACGTAGATTGAAGACTGATCATTTACTCTAAACCTTTTCTTTCCAAATTGTGTGGTTATTGAATTCAGAACCTCTTAACATACTAGCCAAGTGCTCTGACACTGAGATATACTTCGTAGCCCTTAAAATAACTATTTTCTTATTTAAAGAAAAAAAAAGTAATTTTAAAGACTTACTTCTTATATTATGTGCATGACTGTTTTTCCTGCAAGTATGTGCATCATCTGAGTGTCTGGTCAGAAGAGGGAGGTTGGATCCCCTGGAACTGGAATTACAGAGGGATATGAGCCACTATATAAGTGAAGGGAATTGAACTCAGGTCTTCTGTGAGGGCAACAAGTATTTTTCCACTGACCCACCTCTCTAGCCCAGTTTCATTTTTTAAAAATCACGTATCAGTATGGTCATCTTTTAGGGCAGCAGTTTAGTTTCTTGACTTGAGCATAGTGATCTGAAGTACACTGTTTCTCACTTCTTTTTTTGGGGGGGGGGCGGTCGAGATAGGGTTTCTCTGTGTATCCCTGGCTGTCCTGGAACTCACTTTGTAGACCAGGCTGGCCTCGAACTCAGAAATCTGACTGCCTCTGCCTCCTGAGTGCTTGGATCAAAGGCGTGCGCCACCACGCTCGGCCCGTTTCTCACTTCTTGCATAGATACATTTTCTTTTTTCAGCTCTGTATGAGAAATCAATGGAAAGTGCAGCCTCTGGGAACTCTGCATCAGCTGGACAGTAGCCTTTACCTGGAAAAAAGGAAACTGCAGAACGTTCTGGACGTATTTTCTACTTGACATTTGATGTCTAAATACGTCAGGTAGAGTAATTTCTTCTCCTCAGTACAAGCCAGATGCAAAGCTGTGTAGTTACTCAGATGGCTTCATAGTTGACGGCGTCCTCCCAAGTCATTTACTTTTCATTGTCACGTCACTCGGCAGACACAGTGTCCTACATACTTGAGAAGTTTTATTTAATATATTATTATACAAATATCATAGAAACTTACATTTTTTTATTTATTCAGATTCAGAATCCCCTAAGTGTGGAGGGCTATTTGTTATTATTGTCCCTGGGAAAAAAGTGTATATTATGTGCATTTGTGTTTTGTATACTATTTATATATGGAAGAATTATAATTACAGTATAAAATAAGACCTATTTATTTGCTGAGAAATATACTGTAGCTTATAAAGCTTTACCAGCTGTCAGACTCAAAGTGTCTAAAATCCAAAGGCTAAAAGAAAAGGCTTGGTTAGGTGTGAGTGTGTGTGTGTGTGTGTGTGTGTGTGTGTGTTTGTGTAACTTTTTTCCATGGTCATACTATGTAGCTCAAGATAGTCTTGCGCTCCCCACTTCTTTGCTTTTGGTTGCCAAGTGCTAGGAATGCAGGAGTGCAACACCACCCCTACTTGATTTTTGTCCTGCTCAACTGAGCTGCTGCTGGATCTTCGAGTCTGCAGCTTCTAGGACTTAAACTAACAGAATGAACAAGAAGAAAAATTAAACTTATTGATTCTTATTTCTTAGGTTCCTATTTCTACTATTCACTTTTCTCAAATGCAGTATGTCATCTGTGCTGGAATTAAGTATTTATTAATGCTCAAGAAACTAGGCAGTCATGTGACCATGGCTTATTATAGCTCACTCCTAAATTTAGACGTGTTCCCAGATTGAAAATGGTAAAAGGATTAGAACAAATGCACAGCTTTTAGTTTATTCCTTATTTTGGGTTCTATTTTTTGAAGCTATATTTTATCATTCTAATCATATTATACCTATCCTTTAAAATAATATATGTTAGAATATTTTAAGACCCTTAGACTTTGTATAAATTACACTTCTTTTGTTTTTTCACTTAGTAATATTCCTGGAAAAATATGAAGTCAAGTTTTTATTACTGAGGCATTTCCTGTTTTTGATTTATCAGTATACATTGCTTCTCACTTGTTTCCATCTGCCAATCTTTTGATTATTTTATTTCTTAGTTTCACTTGTTAATAAAAAAGGGAAATTATGGTAAAAATGAAATCTGTTTATTAGTGAATGCAATTTGGCAAGAGAGAAGATACAATATTTCTAAAATAAAATCTTTGGACTAATGGGTTTTATTTATGCTTGCTCTTTTTGCAGTTTAAACTATAATTAAATGAAAAGGTTTTAGTTTGTTCTTGGCAAACCAAAAGCATCGCTGCTGATGGTTTCTTTAGCTATCCTAATGAGTATGTCTCACTGAGGTGTACTGTTTAATATGCAAACCTGACCCAAACCTCAGGACTTCTCTGCTATTAGCCAAAGGCTCTCGTGGCTAAACTTCATACTAAGTGTCACACTGGCTCTTTCCCCAGTATGAGCTCCTCACTGAGGGAGGAGTAATAATAGGCAGAATTACACTTATGTTTTTTCTTTGATGCAGGTGAGGCTGGTGCTGTGATGCTCCAGTGAGGTTTATTATAGCCGAGATGAACTTTCTTCCTTTCACTATGCTGTTGGTTTTTTTCTCAAAAAGTAGCATCTCTTTACAGAAAGACAAAAACCTGAATATTCCCTCTTCAATATAAACTGAAACAGCAAAAGCTTCTTATGTAGGTTACTATTTAATTCAGTGAGCCTTTGCCGATTGCTATGATTGAGGCACACGTCAGATACTGGAAACTTTAGGATGAATTGAATGCATGGCTTCTGTGGTTTCTAAAAAAAAATTCTACATAATGGAAAATGGTTAAGTGATGAGTTCCAGATGAGGTGTAGGAGAAAATCCTTGAGCACCTAGGACCTGGTATAATTATATCCATGTGAGGGATTCATGACAGCTTTGATGAGACTGGACTTCTACAACAGTTCAGGACATGGACAGATATTTCATAGAAAAATAGCTGTTAGTGAGGTCTGGAAGATGGAGAAGACAGTTGGTGTGAGAGTCTAGAAAAAGGGCTGAGCAGTTAAGACTACTGACTGCTCTTCTGGGGACTTGGGTTCAGTTCCCAGCATGCACTCTGTGACTCATAGCTACTTCTGACTCCAGTTCCAGGGGATCAGATGCCCCCTTGGTCTCCATAGGCACAGCATCTGCCCCTATATAAACACACACACACACACACACACACACACACACACACACACACACACAGAGAGAGAGAGAGAGAGAGAGAGAGAGAGAGAGAGAGAGAGAGAGAAAGAAAAAGAAAAAGAAAAAGGGAAACGGAAAGGGAAAGGGAAAGGAAAAGGAAAAGGAAAAGGAGAAGAAATGTTGATGCTTGGAGAACAGCGTGTTGGGAGGCAATCAGAAGGTAATGTTAGAGAAGCACGGGAACTTCTGTACTCTCGCTTAGGACTAACGAGGCTCTGGATTTTATCCCATCACTGAAAATGGGACTCTGATCAATAGAAATCACTGTGATTAAGTGTAAATGACTTCTAGTATATACTGTACAAAACAATGTGTATTACTATACAACTTATATTTCCTGCTTAATATATTTAGGATGTATTTCCATCCACTACACACTATTTCATTCTTTTTAATATTTTTACCATTTTGTTGTGTGGAGAAACCATAACTGACATAACCAGCTCTTTATGAACTTGTAGTTATTGCTAGGTCTTTGCTACTGTGAAAACTATATTTTGTATATTTATCTATATTTTCTTGTATCAATAGGATAAAGTTAAAGTATTTTCTGGTATATAAGCTATACAAAATTTGTAGTTACTCTCTAAATATATGAAGATTTGCTTCTCCATTTTCTTATCAGTTCCAGTTATGTCAGTCTTGACATAATTAAAATTTTTATGGTATTGATAAATTTAGAAATTGGCATCTAAAGTTGGGAGGTATCTACTAACTAGGGAACATATAACTGGGAATTTGTAATCTTGGAATGGGATAGCATAAGGAAGACATGAAGGAATAAGGTGAGATGCCTTTCTAGATTGTCGATTTTTCTGAAGAATTTGGGAAGAATGGGGCTGGAGAGACGACTTAGCAGTTAAGAGCAGTTACTACTCTTTCTTATAGAGGACCTAGGTTCACTGGCCAATATCCACTTGGCAGCTCACAGTTGCCTGTAACTGCAGTTCCAGGGGGACCTGATGACCTCTTCTAGTTTCTATGAGTGCCACACATGCACCCATACACATTTAAAAAAAGAATTGGGAGGAATGTATATTGTTTTCATTTTAAAACAAAGTAAAAATCTGAAAGTAGAATACAGAAATAATATGATTTTTATTAATAAATTGAGCAATTATTATAGTAGTAAGGTTCATGTATAAGACATTTTGCTTATTGGAATCTAGTATACAAATGCTGAGTTGGGCATGGTGGTGTACACCTTTAATTCCAGCACTTGGGAGGCTGAGGCCAGCCTGGTCTATATAGTGAATTCTAGGACAGACAGCTAGAACCACAGAGTGAGACCCTGTCTCAAAAACCAAAAACAAAACAAAACAAACAAAAAAAACCCACAAACAAACAACCCAACCCAACCCAAAAACCAAAACCGAACCCAAAAACCCCAAATGCTACTATATTATCTAACAACCTGTTAGAGAATTCTTTCTCAATGTATAAGATAAAGGAATGGCAAATCATTTATTTATTAAAAAAGTTTTGATTGAATTATACTAATCAAAAGGCATCATACAGTTAACTCATTGCTTTGTCCTTTCTGTTTGTAAGTTTACTGTTAAATTGCTATACATAACATAATTATAACTTATTCATTACATGTTTTGCTTTTATTTTTTATTTTGTGAGACAGTTTATTGCGACATAATGCAGGCTAGCCTTGGTCTTGCAGTTCTCTTACCTTGGCCTTTTGAATGCTAGGTAATAGGCTTGTATCTCTATACCTCCCCCGCATTTCATTTTTAATAAAGTTTAAAACTTTAACATATCAGTTATTTTTTATTACTACATACTGTATTATTTCTTAAGTGATAGATGAACAGAGACTAATTTATTTTGAAGATATATTAAAAAGTAAAGAGGCACTAATAAAATGATTATAAATTTTTTGTGTGTCATTTCTAATGAGAACAGGATTCTTGAATCTTGGGAAATATTTTCACTGTATCAGGGTGCTCTGGTATGTAGATATAAAACAAATAAATATGAACCTGTTTTGTTGACCCATGTTAAGAATCTGGTTTCCTGTTCACTGACTTTCTCCCTGTTTCTCCAGTGCCTCCTTATGTTGGCCCTACCAACATCTCTATTACTGAGAATACTGTACAGAAAGATGCCCTGCTATAGAAGTCACTAGATGAAGACTTCCATACTGCCTATTGGATCAGTCCATGATGTTTTATCCTAGAAAGGTAGTAATCACTGGATTTAATGTACATAATTCAAAAGGTGCAAGGTTTTATTTGCTGAAGAGAACAACACTTTACTTTCATTTGTCAATTTACATATACTTTATTGATTAATATGATCTGGGCAAACATAATAGTAAATTCAGCTACTCTGTGGCTTTCTAAAACTATTTGTTGTGATTCATGCATGCTTTGTCTATGAACAAAATGGAGAAAGGATCTTAAATGGTCCACATTGGTCTTAAGTTTGGTATGTGTCCAAATATGGCCTTCAACTCCTAATCCTTCCGCCTCTACCTCCCAAGTACTGGGATTATGGGTGCATGTCACCATGCCTGGCGTCTATGGATTAAAAAAATATATAACTTCAAAGAAATTTTACACTTGCTAGAAGCTCTGGGCTCTGCTACTTACTGTTAGGTTTTCCTGAACCAAAATATTCATTCTGATAAGAGAGATAAATGGTGATTCTAAGATGTTCTGCTACAGTCTGTGTTTAAAATACCATTCTTTTATGCTCATGCTACTTAGGTATGCCCACTTATGAGATGATGTGACAGATGAATAATGCTACTACTGCTAGTTCTATGCATTAACTGTTACCTTTGAGAGGTGGGAAAACTGGCTCAGCAGCTCCTCCTCTGGGGGACTGGAGCACTCCTTAGCAACCACATCTGGTGACTCACACACACCTGTGACGCCAGCTCCAGGGACACCTTCTGGCTTTTGTAGGCATCTACACACATGTGGCAGGTATGCACACACACACACACACACACACACACACACACACACACACACACAGTCATGTGTGCACACACACAAAAAATAAAAACAACTCTTAAAAATTGTTATTGAGCTTGAAGGCTGAAGGAGCCATGTGTTCCTACTGATGCTCACATTTTTGAAGTATAAGCCTAGGTTCAAAAAGATAGAAACTTAAAGAGATAGAAAACTAACAGATTTAATATTCTTGTTTTAGTTGATACTTTGATTTATTGTAGTAGTTGTCACCAACTACTACAATAGGGCTCTCTCTAACCTTGAATGTTCTGGGTAATCTTTAATATAATTATGTGTGTCTCTCCACATAGCCTTGGATGGCCTGAAACTCAGAGATTTGCATCCTGCTTGTATCTGCATCCCCAGTGCTAGGATTAAAGGCTTGCCCACCGTGCTGTGCTCTAGTTAGATTTATAATTCTGAATCTTACAAAGGTATTAACTCTATTCATTTATCAATCCATTTTATTTTATTTTCAATGTTATTTTGCACTTAAATAATTAGGCAAAAAGATTTATTATTTTTCATTTTGGGGTGGATTTTCATAACTTAATATGGTTCTGACTAGTAGCATATGAATTCTCTGATCATTTAAATAATATTTTTCTTAAAGAAAATATTTATGAGATGCTAATAAACTATTAAGTGAACAAGTAATACAATATGTGATAATTTTTACACCCTTCCTGTGGTGTGTAAAATTGTAATACAAAGTTGGTATATACTTGATAACAATTTACATGTTTATTTTACCATCTGGTAAATGTGTAAATGATATTTTGAGAAGCACATTTCATATTCACTTTGACAACTTATTCTTGACAATATGTGCCCTATCTTATGTATTGACTAGAAAGATCTTGGAAATCTTTGTAAAGAAGAATTCTGGAAGAAAATTCATGTCCTGGGTTGTTTGTTTAAAAAATATTTGGAGATTTAAGGTTTAGTTTTAGGTACCAAACTGAGGAATTGCTATTTAGGGCAGCATAATCAGAGCATCTCCAGCAAACACAATTCAGTACTAGCACTACAGGCCACCTAGGTAGCAATAACAGGCACGGTTTGTGTAGTGTGTAGTAGCATCACATCTTTCCTGGGGTGTTTAGCTTGCTATCACTTGTGTCTAAATATGGGAGGATCATTTTTTTCCTCAGTGTGTTTCAATGAACCTCAAGTGAATAGCTTTTATCAAATATTTTAACAGCATTTATGATACTATGGCATTTTGCCTTTTAAATTTCATTCTTTTTGCTTACTGGTCTCGCTGGAATAAATCTTAGGTATTTACACAACACAAGCAAACAGATAATTTCCTATTTAGTTTTGTCATAATGAATTCCTTCTTAGCTGATAATAGGGAACTTTTGTGAAATTTTATGGACTGCCTCTGTGTCCTAATCACACACTAATTACCATCTGCCCATCTGTAATGAAGGGGTTTGATAAGAAAATTATAAAAAATTAACACAAAATCTTTACGTTGAGATAAAAATACAACTCATATATATTTAGTAATTCATTTAATTTTATTTTATGTGCATAAGTGTGAGGATGTCAAATCCCCACTGGAACTGGAGTTACAGACAGTTGTGAACTGCCATGTGGGTGCTGGGAATTGAACCCAGGTCTTCTGGAAGAGCCGCTAGTGCTCTTATCCACAGAGGCATCTTTTTAGCCCCTCAAAACCATTTTTATTTATTAAATTTAGAGATCAGAGTACAAGAGTATCAAGAATGTTTTAAAACTGAATTATATTGTCAGTTATTTCCACATCCCAGTTAGCCATTCCCACTCCCTAGTGTAGTTTATCCTATCAGTTTTCTCCTTATCGAATTTCTGCCTCCATGCTACACTCATGTACCAATTCTGAAACATGATCTGTGCACATCTTTATCCACAGCTATGAATGTTACATCATTCCTAACACATTATAAAGCTTATAGCAATGTTTCTCTAATAACCATGCATGACGAGTTGCCCTGTGTTTTCCAGCTGAGGTACAGAAGTTCAGACTGAGTAAACTTTCCTATCGTGAAAGAGCTGGTGAGTGAAAGTAAGGTTTTCAGTACAGATCTACATTGCCTGATACCCGCTCTTTTCATTCTACTTCTGTCTCAGAGTTTTCATGTGGAAGGTGAAATCTATGTGTGTGTATGTATCTAGGATCATTCTAGACATGTAGATAGGCTAGCCTTGAACCATGATCCTTCTATCTCAGTGTCTTATGAAAGTGAAATTACAGGCTTGATCCTTGTGCCCACCTGGAATCTGCTCTGACTGAAGTGATTTAAAATTCTGTAAAGTGTCATTTTTTTTGTGTGTGTGTTGAAAGGCTAGGGCTGCCTGAATTTGGGTAGGAACTGGGAAAAGAGGGAAGAAATGGAGATAACCTTTTAGAATTTGTATAGCACTTTCAATTTTTAAAAATCTGACTCTTGGGCTGGAGAGATGGCTCAGTGGTTAAGAGCACTGACTGCTCTCCCGAAGGTCCTGAGTTCAATTCCAAGCAATCATAAGGTGGCTCACAACCATCCATAACGAGATCCGGTGCCCCCTTCTGGAGTGTCTGAAGACAGCTACAGTGTACTTAGATATAATAAATAAATCTTTAAAAAAACATCTGACTCTTTTTGAACTGTTATTATACATTCAAATCTTACCTTAAACCAATTCATTTAGGTTTATTTGTTAAGAAGTGGATTTGAAATTCAAATAAAGTATATATAAATCAGCTAATAATGAATTTATAAAGAAGCAAAAATGGTTATCAAAGACACTATGGGAACTCTAGAAATCATCCAAGCTTTAAAGAACAAAACAAAAACAAAACAAAACCTAGAAGCACTATAGTGATAATATACATAATACTCATTGAACATCTTTGTTGACACTCTTCTAATTTACTTAAGCACATATCAACTAATTTGAGCACCAGCAATTTTGTGAGGTCCATATTATTGCTATTTTCTTTTGTAGATGAAGGAATTGAGGCCAGAGAGGAAAGCAACTTTCCTAAAGAAATAGTAAGCAGTAGAAGGGCCAGGGCTTGCCTTCAGGAAGTAACGACTATTAGGAATTATGTGAAGATAGATTCCATGAGAGGTGGGAGAGATGGGTCAGTTATTGAAAGCACTTGCTGCTCTTCCAGAAGAAGCCTGAGGTTTTATTTCCAGCACCCTCAGAGTGGCTCAAAACCATTTGTAACTCCTGATTCAGGCTATTTAACACCCTCCTCTGGCTTTCATGAGCACCAGGCATACATATGGTGCACAGACATGCATGCAGGTAAAACACTAAACAGGTAACATAAAGAATTTTTTTTTAAGATTTATTTATTTATTACATGTAAGTAAGTACACTATAGCTGTCTTCAGACACTCCAGAAGAGGGCGCCAGATCTCGTTACGGATGGTTGTGAACCACCATGTGGATGCTGGGATTTGAACTTATCACCTTCGGAAGAGCAGTCGGGTGCTCTTACCCGCTGAGCCATCTCACCAGCCCCTAAATAAATCTTTACTTTTTTTTTTTTTTTTTTTTTTTTTTTGTTTTTCGAGACAGGGTTTCTCTCTGTGTAGCCCTGGCTGTCCTGGAACTCACTCTGTAGACCAGGCTGGCCTCGAACTCAGAAATCCGCCTGCCTCTGCCTCCCAAGCGCTGGGATTACAGGCGTGCGCCACCACGCCCAACATAAAGAATTTTTAAAAAGGACAAATGATGTATCTGATCTCTTTGAATTATAATTATAAAAATCATAATGAAGGGGAAAAATGGGATCAAATTGGAGTTAAGAACTCAAGGGAAGAATAAATCCCAAATAGGTCTTTAGTATGTAGATTTAATTCATTTAGTGATGTAAAGTATATATATATATATATATATATATATATATATATATATATATATATATATATATATATATATATATANTTTCTTTCTTTCTTTCTTTCTTTCTTTCTTTCTTTCTTTCTTTCTTTCTTTCTCTCTCTCTCTCTCTTTCTCTCTCTCCCTCCCTCCCTCCCTCCCTTTCTTTCTTTCTCTCTTTCTTTCTCTCTCTTTGCTCCTTCCTTCCTCTCTTTCTCTTTTCATTTTCCTTCTTTCCTTCTTTCCTTCCTTCCTTCCTTCCTTCCTTCCTTCCTTCCTTCCTTCCTTCCTTTTTTTTTTTTTTTTGTTTTTTTGAGACAGGGTTTCTCTGTATAGCCCTGGCTGTCCTGGAACTCACTCTGTAGACCAGGCTAGCCACGAACTCAGAAATCCACCTGCCTCTGCCTCCTGAGTGCTGGGATTAAAGGCATGTGCCACCACGCCCGGCTTCTTTCTTTTGTTCATTCGTTCTTTTTTTGACAGTGTTTCCCTGGCTGTCCTGAAATTCACTTTGTAGACCAGGCTGGCTTCAATTAGAGAGCCATCCACCTGCATCTGCATCCTGAATGCTGGGATTAAGGTTTATGCCATTTCTTCTGGCTAACATAACATAGTAAGAAAGGACAGTGTCTGTAAAACTAGTCTAAGTGTGCTAAACTTATATGTTGTGATATAGTACTTCATTTGTATGGCTAGTAACTGAAAACCCATGTATGAGGCTGCTAAAATAAACATGTTTTATTGTTTTCTGGTGTTTTAATTATATACAAAATAATGAAAATGTTTAGAGAGGACACCTGGTAGATCTAATCATTGGGTATGTAAGCTTAGAGGTCTAGGTTTGTGTGTGTGTTTGTGTGCATGTGTGTGTATGTGTGTGGTGGGAAGGACAGGAGAGGGTTTTTAATTTAAAATTGAACCTCTACTTTAATTGCTTTATTTTATTAGACATAAAATGTAAATCTACTTTTCATTTTCCTAAGGAGCAGAAAAACAAATAGAACTTGTACAAAAAGAGCAGTAGTATAATTATTTACTTGTGGGGTCTATTTGGGTATTTTCAATTCAGTACATATAAATCTAAATTGAAAAAAAAATTCTTTCCATGGTTTAAAAAATGTCTGTTAGGGATTAGGGTTCAGTAGTAGAATACTTTCCTAGTGTGCAGTGTTTCAACTAGTGGATTCAATCCCTAGCACCACAGAGATTTATATCAACATCATAATAAAATTAATAAAAGTAAATATACATAAACTTGTGTGTTTTTTTATGAATGAGCCTTTTATTTTCTTGTCTTAGCTTGCAAATAAAAATAATTTAAAGGGAGCTAATGCTTCCCTGTGTTAGTAATTATTATTTTTTAAAAAATAAAATTTTATTATTTTATTTTATGTGTAGGGGTGTTTTGCCTGTATGTATGTCTGTGCACCATGTGTGTGTCTGATACAGGCTGAGACCAGAAGAGAGTGTCAGATTTCCATGGAACTGGAGTTATAGTACACTGTGAGCTGCCATGTTGGTGCTAGGAATTGAACTATGATCCTCCGGAAGAGTTGCTGTGATTTCATTACTAAGCCAGCTCTCCAGCTCTTACTAATTATTTTAGAGAAATTATTTTATACCTTATTGTAGAAACATTCAAATTCTCCAGACTTCTCTATCGGTGGTGGTAAAAGGATCTTTTCTCTAGAAGTACTGCTCCCTCTCCTTTCAGCATGAGCATGTGGGTAAGCTACGGTTGGTTTGAATTTTACTGGAGGTCCAGTGGTAACTCTTTTTGCTGCTCTGGGCTTTCTGAAACTGTGCTTTTATTTTTATAGATGGTATCTTATCTCTAGTCCTTTCTGAGTAACAAAAGTCAATCCACCAACTAAACGATAATCACCCTCATCACCATCAGAACAGGCATTCAGACTAAACTAATAATCTTTGGAGCAGAGGGTAAGGCATTTGTGGTTTTGGAAGTACCCAAGAAAGTTCTAACAGTTAACTGGTACTGAGGTAGGAAGAGGAGATTTGGGGCTTGGAGCCACCTGGTATCTCTAAACTCACATTACATAAATAGATAGCATATTCATTGGGCTAGTATTGCTGGTAACCCATCAAGAGGAGGCTAACAAAATGTATCAAAAGACTGTAGGATTTGTTTCATTCTTGTTTATAATATCCTAGTAGCTGCCATTAAGGAAACTATAAGATTTATATGTCTTCTCTCTGAAGAACCTGCATTGCTAGGTCTCTCAACTTTTGGTATTGTAAATGCCCTTAATTAGCCTATTTCTGCTTACTGTTCACAAAAATTTCAATATAGCTTGTAATTGGAATTGATGCTGATTTTAATAACAGCATGCCCAGTATTGAAGTTCCAGCATAGAAAATAAAAACAACCTTTCCTCCTTTTAAATTAGTCAATAATTAATAGCTAGAGCTTGATAAAATCCAGTCACAAGCTCTGGCATTTAGATTAAGTGTTATCTGGAACTTGCACTGACTAATCGATTCTTTTAAAGATCTTACACTGAATTGCACCATAGTGGATCAAATACTTTTAATTAACTCAAATGAAAGCAGTATCCAGCACCTACCTCTGGTTTTAGAAATTGTTTTGCTGTTTGGTTGAACTAAACTTATGTAGACAATTTGATAGAAGGTGTTCAAACTTGTTTTTAAGAAATTAGGATAATTTGAGGAATCATAACGCCTATATTACTTTGGATTAAATAAGATTTCTATAAAACTAACTTTGTTTTGGAGAAAACAAAATGTTGAACTGATAATAACTTTTTGGCTTTATAAATAATTTAATTTAGTTCTATCAACAGTTTTGAACATGCTGTGTACTTATCATAGTGGGATTTGGGGAAGGAAGACCCTACTGTATATGAAATATTACTGAGTCTTCAGTAATTCTTATTGAATTATTTTTTTAATGTATACTGTCTTGCCTGCATGCCTGTCTTGTGTACTACCCATGTGCTAAGTCAGATCCCCTGGAACTAGAGTTACAGATTGTTGTGAGTTGCCCTTTGGGTATTGGGAATTGAACCCAGGCTATCAGGAACAATAGCTAGTGCTCTTAGCCCCTAAACCATGTCTCTAGTTTCTTGTTCAAGTATTTTAGTAAAATGTGTTTTCAAGATGGTGAATTCAAGAAGCAACATTTGTTAATACAAGAATTCAGTATCAAGAAAAAGTGTCACATGTTTCAGAACATTTTGTGTGCTACTTTTCCATATTGTATAGCAAGCTGTATCTTTTGTGTTGTTTTTCTGAGACAGGGTTTTTCCATGTAGTCCTGGCTGTCCTGGAACTCAGTCTGTATACCCGCCTGGCCTTGAACTCAGAGATCGACCTGCTTCTGTCTCACCGGTACTGGGACTAAAGGTGTGGCCATCACTGCCTGTCACCAGACTGAATCTTAATGTTTGCTCATGCCTATTTCTCCTACTAGATTTTATTAATTTCTAAATCAGGTATCTATTGGTCTTTGTATTGACTTTAGTATGTATTTCTTGGCATGTGTTTAATAAATATTTACCTAAGGTCTTTTGTTCTTTATTCTTGAGAATTTCATACATGTATACAATTAAGTATGATCATATATATTGCTCATTTTGCCTCTTCATCTTCCCTATGTTTCCCAACACATTCTTCCAACTTCATGTCTCTTTTTTTTTTTAGCCCACTAAGTCCAGTTATTGGTGCTCATTGCATGTGTATAGAATCATTCACTGGAGCATGGGAATCCTATCTGTGGCTACATCTTCAAAAAAAAAAAAAAAAAAAAAGATTCTCTTTCCCCCAGAAACCTAGCTGTCAATAGCTCCTCATTAAGGGGTAGGGTCTGTGCCTGGATTTTATCTTATCTGTGTCTGGATTTTGGCTGGCTTGATCTTGCGCTGACAACCATAACTCTTCTTCATCCTCTGGCTCTTATATTTTGTTTTTGTCTCCTCTTCCACCATGTTTTCTGAACTTTAGTGTGTATATGACAGTGTTGATATAGGTGTCTTATTTAGGGCTGAATATTCAGTCTCTTATTCTCAGACCAGTTATGCATCTCTCCATTTTCTCCAAAATGAAGCCTCTTTACCATGGTCTAGAGCAGCCTAGGTTTATGGGTATAAACATATATATTAAATGGTAATTGAATAGAATGACTAATTAATAATAATACTCAACAGAGATCTTTAAACTAACAGACCATTGTCATTTCCCTTCAATACCTGCCATAACTCAAAAGCATCTTTATTACCTTGAATAAAAATATTTGATTGTTTAACAAAATCATTATATTATTTCCTTTTTGGAAAGGATACTATTTGGAAACATTTTTCTGTGTCTGAAACTATGCAAATTTAAGTTTATTAAGTTCATTGTTTTTGAAATGTATATTAGATTGAGATATGAATTATATTGTTAAAATGATCTAGTAGAGTACCAATGTTGCTATTTCATAGTGGTCAATGTGGTACCCAGGAAAGAACATGGGCTTGAGG
Source organism: Mus minutoides (assembly GCA_902729485.2). Lineage (NCBI taxonomy): Eukaryota > Metazoa > Chordata > Mammalia > Rodentia > Muridae > Mus > Mus minutoides. The sequence goes on along the minus strand of LR749517.1, from coordinate 2,791,529 downwards.
GTAGATGGATCTCAATTTGAATGATACTTTCAAGCCTAGTGATACATGGAAATTTTAAAAAAATCTTCAGTTATAATGTACTTATCTGTGAAATAAGGAAAATACTTTACAATTAATTCTCTTATTAAGTAGAATGTTAGAAAGCCACTGCTATAATGTCTGGATACAATAATGGCTATGGTCATTCTTAATAAATATGTTAGCAAAAGGATTATTTTCCAATGGTAAATGAATTAAAAATATCTTCAACTGAATAGAAACCTGTGATTTTTTCTTTTACTTTAATTTTCTGAAAATTAATTTTTGAACCATTCAAAATAAATATTGTGAAAGCCAGAGTAGATATATTTTTTGTCTGCTGATAAGGAAACATGTACTAAGAAAGGATTATAAGATGAAGAAAAACCAGTTGTTTTCATGCTAGGCCCTGTTAGGCCCTATCACCAAACTATCACACAGTTTGGATCATTTGCCAGTGTTGGCTCAAGAGAGGCCAATCGAGACACTAATAGATGCATTTTCTCCATGAGTAATCTTGGATCACACATGGAATTCCTATTAGCAGCAATGAGAGTTAAACTTGTAAATCCCTTATGCATTGGTGGGAGAATAGACCTTTTAGATTACTTAGCCATCTTCCAGTTCTTTGGCACTTTCCCCCTCCCTTGTGAGTTCTCCAACATTTTCATTAAAGCCTTTTCTATTTTCTATTCTGCTTCATTCAGTTTGGGTTGTAATTCCTGTTGGCCTGATGCCTTGGCAGCAATGAATGATTCTAATTGCCTCACTATCTATCTCGTCTGGCCTACTCATAAAGCCTTTCAACTTTTCATTCAAGCTTCTGCAGTATCTACTTCATGGGTCACAAACTTCCCACTCAGATCTTTTTATTCCAGCTTAGCTGCTTACCTCTTACATATTTAAGAAACTTGAGAGCTTTCATCATTATTTCATTCTTTTTTTCTGTTAAACTACTTACTCTTTTTGTAAAAACTATAACAGTACTGCAGATGCCCAAGGATAAAGGATAACTTTTGTCCAGATACTGTATCAGGAGAGCTGGATACTTTTGTCCACATTTAGGTATCTATAATAAAGAATAAGCAATGAGAAAGATCATTTTAAATATTCTAAGTTTGTTCTGATTGTGATTTTTGCTATAGTTTAAAATACACTGTTCCTTTCCTTTCCTTTCCTTTCCTTTCCTTTCCTTTCCTTTCCTTTCCTTTCCTTTCCTTTCCTTTCCTTTCCTTTCCTTTCCTTTCCTTTCCTTTCCTTTCCTTTCCTTTCCTTTCCTTTCCTTTCCTTTTTCATCCTGCCAAGAGATCTAGCATGAGGATTATAATAATAAACTGAAAACAAAGAACCTACTTTGAACCTAATTTTCTGGCAGATGGGAGGGATACTCCAGTGCTCTATATAATACAGGTGTTAAGTTTGATTCTGTGTGGTAAGCTTTTTGTTTGAACAATTTATGTAAGCGTTTCTTATATGCTAAAAATTGTACACAGGATGCTGGGGAGATGGAGCAGTGGGTGAAGGAATGGCTCTGTAAGCATTAGGACGCGACATTGGATTCTTCTCACATAAAAGCCAGAGCCTCAGCATGAATCTAAAACCACAGCACTAGGGGGTAGGGACAGCTAAAGAAACATACTGTGTACCTCTAGGCCAACCAGCATAGCTGAAAGGAAATGACAAGCTCCAGGTGTAGTGAGAGACCTGTCTCAGTAAATAAGATGGGCAATAACAAAGACACTTAAAAAAAGACACTTAACATACAACACACACACACACACACACACACACACACTCACACACACACCCTAAATTGTTTGAAAGAGTATAGATTATATATGTATTGTATAAGTATTTTGCCTGTTTATATGTAAGTGCCCTATGTCTGTGGAGAGTCCTCAGAGTTCAGAAGAGGGGCATCAGAATACCTAGAACTGGAGTTACAGATGATTGTGAGCTGCCACGTGGGTGCTTGTACCAAACCTTCGTCTCTTGCAAAAGCAATTTAAGTGCTTTTAACCTTTGAACCATTTCTTTACAACCACATTTCCTTTTTTTGAAAATTGGGTATTTTCTTTATTTACATTTCAGATGTTATTCACTTTCCTTGTTCCCCCCACCAAGCCCCTTTCACAAGCCCCCTTTCCCTGTTCTATGAGAGTGTTTCCCCATCAACATACCCACTCCCTCCTACCTGCTCTCAAATACTACTATACTGGGGCATTTAGCCCTCACAGGACCAAGGGCCTCTCCTCCCATTGATGCCCAACAAGGCCATCCTCTGCTACATATGCCATTAGAGCCATGGGTCCCTCCTTGTGTACTTTTTGGTTGGTTGTTTAGTCCTTGGGAGATCTGGAGGGTCTCGTTGGTTGATATTGTTGTTCTTCCTATGGGGTTGTAAACCCCTTTCAGCTCTTTCAGTCCTTTAACTCCAACATTGGGGACCCTATGCTCAGTCCAATAGATGGCTGGTAACATCCACTTTTGTATTTGTCAGGTTCTGGCAAAGCCTCTCAGGAGGCTATATCAGGCTCCTGTCAGCAAGCACTTGTTGGCATCTACAATAGTGTCTGGGTTTGGTAATTGTATATGGGATGGATTCCCAGGTGGGACAGTCACTGGATGGCCTTTCCTTCAGTTTCTCCTAAAAACTCTGTCTCTGTATCTCCTCCCATGGGAAATTTGAGCCCCCTTATAAGAAGGACTTTATCCACTCTGTGGTCTTCCTTCTTGAGTTTCATGTGGTTTGTGAATTGTATCTTGGGTATCTGGAGCTTTTAGGATAATCCACTTATCAGTGAATGCATACCATGTGTGTTCTTTTGTGATTGGGTTACCTCACTCAGGATGATATTTTCAAGTTCCATCTATTTGCCTAAGAATTTCATGAATTCATCACTTGTACTAGCTGAGTAGTACTCCATTATGTAAATGTACCACATTTTCTGTATCTATTCCTCTGTTGAGGGACATCTGGGTTCTTTCCAGCTTCTGGCTATTGTTTGTTTGTTTGTTTGTTTGTTTAAATATCAATAAAGATCAATATTGAGTAAAGAAATTTAAATATATTTAAGGATTTGTCTCTGAAAGTGGATACCCAGGTTTTAGGGTGAGGATTCTCATTTATTTAACAAATATTGACTTACTTCTTGTTCAGAGGAAAGCAGTCTCTGTGCAGAACAAGTTGCTTCATCAGCAAGGTCATGAATGGAATTCTTCCTCAATGCTCTTGTCACTAATGGAATCTTCCCCGACTGTTAAAACTATTCTGTGAAATCCAAAGATTATTACCTTTCTTTTGTGGTAAGAATCGTTTTTAATATAAAAGGATTTTTTTCCTTCTTATAAAAATGATTTAAAGTTTTTTTAAAAAAAGATTTGTCTATAGAAAAATCCTACCTTGACTTGCTTAGATAATGGTCTGTAAACTGTAAGATTAATTCCTTTCTTCCCTAGTTGTTTCTGGTTATGGTGTTTTATGGGAGCAGTAGTACCCCTAAAAGAGAAATTTGTACCAAGTTCAATGAGTATTTCTTTGAGAGACTTGATCATATTTGGGAAAGAAGTGTGCAAAGACCTTGGACTGGAGAAGCCAAACTGATTTCCAGAGTGGTTGTACCAGTTTACAATCCCACCACCAATGGAGGAGTGTTCCTCTTTCTCCATATCCTTGCCAGCATCTGGTGTCACCTGAGTTTTTGATCTTAGCCATTGTTACTGGTATGAGGTGGAATCTCAGGGTTGTTTTGATTTGCATTTCCCTGATGACTAAGGGTGTTGAACGTTTCTTTAGGTGTTTCTTGGGCATTCAATACTCCTCAATAGAGAATTCTTAGTTTAGCTATGTACCCCATATTTAAAACAGGGTTATTTGATTCTCTGGAGTCTAAGTTCATGAGTTCTTTGTATATATTGGATATTAGTCCTCTATCAGATATAGGATTGGTAAAGACCTTTTCCCAGTCTGTTGGTTGCTGTTTTGTCCTATTGAGAGTGTCCTTTGCCTTACAGAAGCTTTGTAATTTTATGAGGTAAAATTATCTATTGTTGATCTATCTTAGCCATAAGCCATTGGTTTTTTGTTCAGGAAAATTTCCCCTGTGCCCATGTGTTTGAAGCTTTTCTCCACTTTCTCTTCTATTTGTTTCAGTGTATCTTTTTTTTTTTTTCTTTAATTAGATATTTCCTTTACTTACATTTCAAATGTTATAACCTTTACTGGTTTCCCCACTGAAAAATCCCCTATCCCTTCCCCCTTCCCCCTGCTCACCAACTCACCCCCACTCCCACTTCTTGGCCCTGGCATTCCTCTACACTGGACCAAGGGCCTATCCTCTCATGGATGACTGACAAGGCCATCCTCTGCTACATATGTGCCTGGAGTTATTGGTCCCTCCATGTGGACTCTTTGGTTGGTTGTTTAGTCCCTGGGAGCTCTTGGGGTACTGGTTGGTTCATATTGTTCAGCTTCATGGGTCCTTCCTCTAGTTCCTCCACTGGGGAACTGCTCAGTTCAATGGCTGGCTGAGAGCATCTAGAAGATGCTCCAACATGGAAGAAAGACACATGTTCCACTATGTTCATAGCCGCCTTACTTATAATATCCAGAAACTGGAAAGAATCCAGATGTCCCTCAACAGAGGAATGGATACATTATACAATGAGTACTACTCAGCTAGTAAAACAATGACTCCATGAAATTCCTAGGCAAATGGATGGAACTAGAAAATATCATCCTGAGTGAGGTAACCCAATCACAAAAGAACACACATGGTATGCACTCACTGATAAGTGAATATGAGCCCCAAAGCTCCAAATACCCAAAATACAATTCACAGACCATATGACACTAAAGAAGAAGGAAGACCAAAGTGTGATGCTTTGGTCCTTCTTAGAAGGAGAAACAAAATACTCACAGGAGCAAATATGGGAACAATGTTTGGAGTAGAGACTGAAGGAAAGGCCATCCAGAGACTGCCCCAAATGGGGAACCATCCCATAGATAGTCACCAAACCCAGTCACTATTGTGGATGCCAACAGGTGCTTGCTGAAAGGAGCCTGATATAGCTGGCTCCTAAGGGGCTGTACCAGTGTCTGACAAATACAGAGTATATCTGATTTTGTGTGGAGATTCTTGACCCACTTGGACTTGAGCTTTGTACAAGGAGATGGAACGCTGTGCATTCTTCTACATGCTGACCACCCGTTGAACCAGCATCATTTGTTGAAAATGCTATCTTTTTTCTACTGGATGGTTTGAGCTCCTTTGTCAAAGATCAAGTGACCATAAGTGTGGGCTCATTTCTGGGTCTTTAATTCTGTTCCATTGATCTACCTGCCTGTCTCTGTACCAACACGATGCAGTTTTTATTATGATTGCTCTGTAATACAGCTTGAGGTCAGTGATGGTGATTCCCCCAGAAATTCTTTTACTGTTGAAGATAGTTTTTGCTATCCTGTGTTTTTGTTATTCCAAATGAATTTGGAAATTGCTCTTTCTAACTTTATGAAGAATTGAGTAGAAATTTTGATGGGTATTGCATTGAATCTGTAGATTGCTTTGCACAAGATGGCCATTTTTACTATATCAATCCTGCCAATCCATGAGCATGGGAGATATTTCTATCTTCTGAGATCTTCAATTTCTTTCTTCAGAGACTTGAAGCTCTTGTTATACTGATCTTTCACTTCTTTGGTTAGAGTCAGAACAAGGTATTTTATGTTATTTGTGACTATTGTGAAGGGTTTCATTTCCATAATTTCTTTCTCAGACTGTTATCCTTTGAGTAGATGAAGGCTACTGATTTGTTTGAGTTAATATTTTATCAAGCCACTTTGCTGAAGTTGTTTATCAGCTGTAGGAGTTCTCTGGTGGAATTTTTGGGGTCACACTTAAGTATACTATCATATCATCTGCAAATAGTGATATTTTGATTCCTCCTTTCCAATTTGTATCTGTTTTACCTCCGTTTGTTGTCTAATGCTTTAGCTAGAATTTCAAGTACTATATTGAATAGGTAGGGAGAGAGTGGGCAGCCTTGTCTAGTCTGAATTTAGTGGGATTGCTAGTTTGATGTTGGCTAATGGTTTGCTGTATATTGCTTTTACTATGTTTAGGTATGGGCCTTGAATTCCTTTCTAAGACTTTTGTCAGATGCTTTCTCAGCATCTAATGAGATGATCATGTGGTTATTTTTCTTTGAGTTTGTTTATATAGTGGATTAAGTTGATGTATTTTCATATATTAAACTATCCCTGCAGCCCTGGGATGATGCCTACTTGATCATAATCGATGATTGTTTTGATGTGTTCTTGGATTTGGTTTGGGAGAATTTTATTGAGTATTTTTGCATCTGTATTCATAAGAGAAATTGGTCTGAAGTACTCTTTCTGTTGGGTCTTTGTGGGGTTTATGTATAAGCATAATTGTGGCTTCATAGAATGAATTGGGTAGTGTTCCTTCTGTTTCTACAATGTGGAATAGTTTGAAGAGTATTGGTATTAGGTCTTCTTTGAAGGTCTGATAGAATTCTGCACTAAAGACAACTGATTCTGGGCTTTTTTTGTTTGGGAGATTTTTAATGACTGCTTCTACTTCTTTAGGTGTTATGGGACTATTTAGATGGTTTATCTGATCCTGATTTAACTTTGGTATCTGGTCTCTGTCTAGAAAAATTTCCATTTCATCCAGATTTTCCAGTTGTGTTGAGTATAGTCTTTTTTAGTAGGATCTTATGATTTTTTTGAATTTCCTTGTTTTCTGTTGTCATGTCTCCCTTTTCATTTCTGCTTTTGTTAATTTATCTACTGTTTCTGTGCCCTCTGCTTAGTCTGGCTAAGGGTTTATCCATCCTGTTGATTTTTTCAAAGAAGCAGTTGCTGGTTTTGATGATTCTTTGTATAGATCTTTTTGTTTCTACTTGATTGATTTCAGGCCTGAGTTTGATTATTTCCTGCCATCTACTAGTCTTGTGTGTATTTGCTTCTTTTCATTCTAGAGTTTTCATGTGTGCTGTCACGCTGCTAGTGTATGCTATGTCCAGTTTCTTTTTGGAGGCACTTAGAGCTATGAGTTTTCCTCTTAGCACTGCTTTCATTGTGCCCATAAGTTTTGGTATGATATATCTTCATTTTCATTAAATTCTAAAAAGTCTTTAATTTCTTTCTTTATTTGTTCCTTGATCATTGAGTGTGGCGATGTTCAGCTCCCATATATATGTGGGCTTTCTGTTGTTATTGTTGCTATTGAAGACCAGCCTTAGTCTGTGGTGATCTGATAGGGTGCATGGGATTATTTCAATCTTGTATCTGTTGAGGCCTGTTTTGTGACCAATTATATGATCAATTTTGGAGAAGGTAACATGAGGTGCTAAGAAGAAGGTATATTCTTTTGTTGTAGGATGAAATGATCTGTAGATTTCTGTTAAATCCATTTGATTCATAACATCTGTTTCTCTGATTCTGTTCTGAATCTCTGTTTAGTTTCTCTTTCTATGATCTGTCCATTGCTGAGAGTGGGGTGTTGAAGTCTCCCACTATTATTGTGCGAAGTGCAATGTGTGCTTTGAGCTTTATTGAAGTTTCTTTTCTGAATGTGGGTGCCCTGGCATTTGGAGCATAGATGTTCAGAATTGAGAGTTCATCTTGGTAGGTTTTTTTTCTTTGAGGAGTATGAAGTGCCCTTCCTTATCTTTTTGATATCTTTTGGTTGAAAGTCAATTTTATTTGATATTAGAGTGTCTACTCCAGTTTGCTTCTTAGGACGATTTGCTTGGAAATTTTTTTCCAGCCTTTTTCTCTGAGGTAGTGTCTGTCTTTATCACTGAGATGTGTTTACTGTGTGTAGCAAAATGCTGGGTCCTGTTTACATATCCATTCTGTAGTCTATGTCTTTTTATTTGGGAATTTAGCCCATAGATATTAAGAGATATTAAGGATAAGTTATTGTTGCTTCCTGTTATTTTTATTGTTAGAAGTGGAATTATGTTTGTGTGGCTATCTTCTTGTGGGTTTGTTCAAAGAAGACTACTTTCTTGTTTTTTTCTCAGGTGTAATTTCCATCCTTGTGTTGGAGTTTTCCATCTATTATCCTTTGTATGGCTGGATTTGTGGAAAGATACTGTGTAAATTTGGTTTTGTCATGGAATATCTTGGTTTCTTTGACTATGGTAATTGAGACTTTTGTTTTGTATAGTAATCTGGGCTGGCATTTGTTTTTTCTTAGGGTCTATATGACATCTGCCCAGGATCTTCTAGCTCTCATAGTTTCTGGTGAAGTCTCGTTTAATTTTGATAGGTCTGCCTTTATATGTTACTTGACCTTTTTCACTTACTGCTTTTAATATTTTCTTTGTTTAGTGCCTTTGGTGTTCTGATTATTATGAGACAGGAGGAATTTCTTTTCTGGTCCAGTCTATTTGGAGTTCTGTAGACTTCTTGTATGCTCATGGGCATCTCTTTCTTTAGGTTAGGGAAGTTTTCTTCTCTAATTTTGTTGAAGATATTTACTATCCCTTTAAGTTGGGAATCTTTGCTCTCTTCTATACCTATTATCCTTAGCTTTGGTCTTCTCATTGTGTCCTGGATATTTTGGGTTAGGAGCTTTTTGCATTTTGCATTTTCTTTGACTGTTGTGTTAATGTTTTCTATGGTATCTTCTGCACCCGAGAGTCTCTCTTCTATCTTTTCTATTTTTTTGGTTATGCTCACATCTATGACTTCTGATGTCTTTCCTAGGTTTTCTATCTCTAGGGTTGTCTCCCCTTTGTGATTTCTTTATTGTTTCTGTTTCCATTTTTAGATCCTGGATGGTTTTGTTCAATTCCTTCACCTGTTTGGTGGTGTTTTCCTATAACTCTTTAAGGGATATTTGTGTTTCCTCTGCCAGGGCTTCTACCTGTTTATGTATTTTCTCCTGTATTTCTTTAAGTGAGCTATTTATGTCCTTCTTAAAGTCCTATATCATTATCATGAGATGTAATTTTAAATCTGAATTTTGCTTTTCCGGTGTGATGGGGTGTCCAGGACTTGCTGTGGTGGGAGAACTGGGTTCTGGTGATGACAAGTGACCTTGGTTTTTGTTGCTTATGTTCTTGGGCTTGCCTCTCTCCATCTAGTGGTACCTGCCCTTACTGTCTCTTAGTGGAGCCTGTCCTTCTTTTTTTTTTTTTATTTTTTTTTTATTTTTAAGTTAAAATTCTTTTTTTAATATATATATATATATTTTTGTAATTTTTTCTCTTTATTAGATATTTTCTTCATTTACATTTCTCATGTTATCCAGAAATTTTCCCTTACCCTCCCGCGTCCCCGCCCTGCTCCCCTACCCACCCCCTCCCATGTAATGGCCCTGGCATTCCCCTGTTCTGGGGCATATAGAGTCTGTATGACCAAAGGGCCTCTCCTACCTGTGATGGCCAACTAGGCCATCTTCTTCCATATATGCAGCTAGAGACATGAGCGCAGGGGGAACCAGTTAGTTCATGTTATTCTTCCACCTAGAGGGTTGAAGACCCCTTCAGCTCCTTGGGTACTTTCTCTAGCTCCTACCTTGGGCGTCCTGTGTTCCAACTAATAGCTAACTGTGAGCATCCACTTCTGTGTTTNCTAAAATCAGGGACCAGACAAGGCTGCCCACTTTCTCCCTACCTATTCAATATAGTACTTGAAGTCCTAGCAAGAGCGATTCGACAACAAAAGGAGGTCAAGGGGATACAAATTGGAAAGGAAGAACTCAAACTATCGCTATTTGCAGATGATATGATAGTATATATAAGTGACCCCAAAAACTCCGCCAGAGAACTCCGAAACTTGATAAACAGCTTTAGTGCAGTAGCTGGATATAGAATCAACTCAAACAAATCAATGGCCTTTCTCTATACAAAGGATGAAATGGCTGAGAAAGAGCCTGTCCTTCTTGTGATCCTGAGATCCCGAGTGTGTCAGAACTCCTGGAAGTCAAGCTTTTTCTGGAGGTCTCAGGGATGTGTGGGGAGCCAGAGCCCTGTGTTTGCTCTGGTCACAGGTACAATCGGAATCGAACCCCAGCCTTTGGCTGGGCAGGGGTTTGTGTTTCCTTGGTTCCTGTGTGGGACCCAGTTATTCTGAATGTTGGGAAAGATGTTGTGGCCTCAGCTGTGATCTTGAGTGTGTCTGAGCTTCAGTGCTCCTGGGTGTGTCTGATCTCCTGGGAGTTGAGATTTCTCTGTGATTCTGTGATTCTGGGTATTTTCAGAGCACCTGAGAGTTGGGCTCCCTCTGGGTCTTGTAGGAGTGAGTGCAGATACAGCACCCCAGGTCTGCTCAGGTGCAGTTTCAAACTGGAAGGAACCCATGCCACTGGCTGCGTGGGTGTTCCTGTGTCCCTGGATCCTCAGGGGTCCCAGTGTTGTGGCAGATGTCATGGCCTCCTCCCCTGTGATCCTGGGCATGTTACAGCACCTGGGAGTCGAGCTTCCTCTGAGTGTCGTGGGACTTGGTGCAGGCTAGCCCCTAAAGTCTTCTCACAGCACAGGCTCAGACCTGAAGGAGGTCTGCAAATTTTTATGCTAGCTTCGTAACTATATCATAAGCAGTCTCATATTTTTCCTTATTAATGGTTCAGTTTTCATCTTGCATTTGTAATACTTACCCAATGCCCAGGCTTTTCTAAAAATTTTATTAGTTTAGTTCCAGATTGTTATTAGACTTTTCATAGCAGCATGTCTCTTCTATTTCAAGAATTCTTATTTAGCACTTGAATTACATCTTTTTTCATCAATCTGTTATAGACTACACAGATAATTAGGGGCCGGTTTTGCCCTCTAAAGAACATTTCCCCTTATTGGGAGACATTTCAAATTTTTACAACTGAGGAGAAGCAATAATGCTAGAATCTAATGAATCGAAGCCAGAGACATTTTATAGCAGTGATATATAATGCTAAGTTTGGGAAGGTTCATTGACTACCATGGTTCCTCTATTCTTCAAGCTTTTAAAAATCTCTTAAGTCACCATTCTGATGGAAATATAGTCTTATGGCTGCAGCTGGTCACAGAATCTTTGTATTATTATGTATCTATAGTATCTTTATTATGCCTAGAAGGTGAATGACGTCATTTTTAAATTTTAAATAACTTTTTTAAATGAAGATTTTTGCTTGGTATTGTATTTTTGAACTCTAGTGTTTTTCATTACTATGTTAATATTATTTTCTATTTTCTAACATTTCTTGTGGCCAATATGAGTTTTTCATCTAATATGTAAACAACTTGTTCTTTAGCTCTGAATTTTGTATGTCTTTAATTCACCTTCAGACTTGGGATAATTGCATTTTGTTTCTTGTTTTCCTTTGTTACTCTTTTCATGAACTATTTTTTTTGAACGGATATAAGGTCTTTATTTTTTTCCCACATGGATGCCCAATTATTCCATGATTATCTGTTAAAAGCACTGTTTTCTTCAGTCCATGACTTTATCTCTCATTAAAAGTTAGTAAGCATTATCTGATGGGTCTATCTCTGGCTCGTTACTCTGGTCCAGGTACGGCGTGTCTCTCCTTCCTCTAACACCTCAGTGTCTTGATTCCTGCAGTGAATTTTTCCATATTTCTCTTCTTTCTAGGTCCAGAATTGTAGCATGGAACCAACCCTGTTCTTCTCTTTCAGTACTTTGGAAACTAATCATGAACTATTTTAATTTACACATTATTTTTTTATTCCAGGCAAAGTCTGGCTGTTTAGTTCTCAAATTATTACTGTACTTCTATGCTTTAAGTATTTTACTTATTAGCATTGTGATTATAAATATTTTTGTGATTATAAACATTTTTATTAGCCTGTTTTTTTTTTTAAAGATTCACTTTATTTATTATATGTAAGTACACTGTAGCTGTCTTCAGACACTCCAGAAGAGGGCGCCAGATCTCGTTACAGATGGTTGTGAGCCACCATGTGGATGCTGGGATTTGAACTTATCACCTTCGGAAGAGCTGTCGGGTGCTCTTACCCGCTGAGCCATCTCACCAGCCCCATTAGCCTGTTTTTTTGTGTATATGAGCTTTATCCTCATGATATATATATATTTTGTATTTTTCTACTGATCCAAATAAAAGGCTGCCTTAAATTTGATTTTTTTTTTAAACTAGTGATATGATTTATATCTGGTGAAATACTTAGGTTTAAGTGTATACATTTCTAAATTTTGGCAAATGCATATGCTCTTGTTGCTCACTCCCTATTAAGATATAGAAGATGTCTTTTATCATCATTCCAGGAAGATCCCCATGTCCTTTTCTTTTCTTTTCTTTTCTTTTCTTTTCTTTTCTTTTCTTTTCTTTTCTTTTCTTTTCTTTTCTTTTCTTTTCTTCTCTTTCTCTTTCTCTTCCTTCCTTCCTTCCTTCCTTCCTTCCTTCCTTCCTTCCTTTCTTTCTTTCTTTCTTTCTTTCTTTCTTTCTTTCTTTCTTTCTTTCTTTCTTTCTTTCTTTCTTTTTTTGTTGGTTCTTTGTGAATTTTACACCATGTCTCTTAGTCCCACTCATCTCCCCTTTCCTCCTTGGAAGCTGTGGTGTGTCACAGTGTGTCCCACAGTATAGCCTTTTGTCCACACTTCTTTGCCTGCAAATATTCATTGCAATGAGTTCTTGGTCTAGTATTAGGCCTCTGACTTCTGCTACACCATCAATAGTGAACCCAAACTGGAACTCTCAGACATTCTGTTGTTGCCCTGTGTCATGGAGATCCTGTAGCTTTGGATCTGTAGGACTGGTCCCTTCATGTATTCCAACAGTCCATAGATATGGGCCAATTCAAAGGCCTGGTTCTGGGCCTGAAAGGTATCTGATTAGCTGGTTAGCTCTTGTGCACCCATACCACTGGGGTGAACTTTCCTGCTCTTCCTTGCCCTGACTAGCCTATCCAATGCCATAAAGAGCAAGGGGGACTGTCAGCTCTCCTGCTTTTACCTCCTTGGGGCCAGCAAACACAGAATCCCCAACCCTACAACCAGAACCAGCTCTACTCTGTTGCCCAGGTGAGGTACAGAGCCTACTTTCCAAAGTGTTGCAGACTGTGTCCTTTTTAGACATTTTTAAAAAAAAAATCCACCCCCCCCTTTTAATCAACTGTTCTTTGAATTTCTTTATGCTAGATTTTTTTTTTTTACCTGTACTGGAACTTCATGTAACTAGACTCACACTTGAGGTTTGTTTATGAATTGGTGCCTGTGCTAAGAATTTGCACCTTTTTTTTTTTTTCTGGTGCTAAAGGTTAAACCCAGGCTCTTGTACATTTATAGTGGACATTCTTTCACTAATCAGCAGCTGTAGCCCATTGTTCCTTTTATTTATTGATTTTTAGTCTTTCCAGTGTTTAGGTGTCTTAGGGTTTCTATTGCTGGGTAAAACTCCCATAACCAAAAGCAACTTGGGGTAGGAAAGCATTTATTTCATCTCACAACTGAAGTAGTTCATCTGGAGAAGTCAGGACAGGAACCGTGAGACAGGAACTGACACTGAGGCCACAGAGCAGCCCTGCTTGCTGCCTTCCTCCCTACTGGCTTGTTACACTTGCTTTCTTATAGCACCCTATTACCAGGGATGGCACCACCCACAATGGCCTGAGCCCTCCTGCATCAATCAGTAATTCATAACTATAGACTTGCCTATAGGCAAATATTTTTTATTTGTTTGTTTGTTTTGAGACAGGGTTTCTCTGTGTATCCCTGGCTGTCCTGGAACTCACTCTGTAGACCAGGCTGGCCTTGAATTCAGAGATTTACCTGCCTCTGCCTCCTGAGTGCTGGGATTAAAGGTGGGTGCCATCTCCCTGCTTGACAGGCAAATCTTAGGGAGACTTTTATTTTATTTTATTTTTTTAATTGAGAATCTTTTTTCCCCTAAATGACTCTAGCATGGGTTAAGATTTTATAAAACTAGTCAGGATAATTAGCCCTTTGTCAATGTGACATATCAGTATAACAATAACAATAACCTTTCCTTTTTTTTGTACATACCCAAGTTCTCATATTAATATAACAACATAGACAAAGTATACCTTTAAAAGTCCTAAAGTCTTTAAATTTACAGAGCTTAAAAATTTATTCCTTTAAAAAATATACAAAGTCTTGAAGCTGGAGAAATGGCTCAGTGGTTAAAACTACTTTTTGTCTTTGCAGAGGACCCAGGTTCAGTTCCCACCATCCATGTGGCAACTTCCAACTATTATAACTCTAGTTGTAGATCATCTGATATCCTCTTCTGACCTCTTTGGCTATCCTTCCAATAAATAAAATCTTTGAAAAATATATATCCAAAGTCTCTTTAATAATCCAATGCTCATGATTCTTTGAAATATTAAAAGTTTCTCAAATATCCACAGTCTCTCTAAAGTATCCAAAATTTCTCTAAGGCTCCCAAACTCATTATCTCTCAATTCTGGGATCTTGTACAATTAAAATATGTTAAATATTTTCTTATTCCAGAAAGGAAGAAACAGGGCACATTGGCAATCAAATTAGAGCAAAACCGAGTCCCAACAATGTGAAGCTACATGTCAGACTTCTAGCCGTCCATAGCACATACATTCTGTCTCCGAGGCTCAGGCTGGCCACACGCACAGCTGTTATTGCCATTGGTGGTTTTTCCCATTGTACTGGCATCTCCAAAATGCTCTAATCTTCACAGCAACTGGGCTGCGTCTTCACCTCTCTCACATTTTCTTCAGAGACTCTGACTCTGCCACATGGTGCCATGCCTCAACTTCTTTCCATGAACCTTTCAGTCCTGGGACTTTGACTGCAACTGAGGATGTAGCCTGACTAATGGCTTCTTCCAGTCTCTTTTTAGGGACTCTAGCTCTACAACAAACATAGTCGTTCTCCATGATGCCTCCATGTCTTCAAAATCAGCACCTCTGGGTGATTCTTACATTACTAAATTTGGCTGCCAGCCAGAGGTAAAACTTTGGCTGCCTACAGATCACAGCATCTGTGCACTGACTCTGAGGGAACACTCCCCAGATTTTGTTTCAATGATTCTGGTCTTATAATTTTAATAATTTCTTAGGTCCCTCTAACAAGTATTCATTATAGACAAGTAAAGCAAAGAATTCATATTAGTGGAGCTGGTCTCAGTGGTGATGGTCTCTTATTAATTATGGCTCGATTTCAGCATCAGCTTACTAGAACCACAGCTTCTTAATTCAAAATATCAAAAACAAATTTGGTAGAGTCTTTAAGTGGCTCTCAAACTTTCTTCTACTTCAAGCCACTGACTTCTGTACTGCACCCTGTATTATCTTATAAATTCCCACTATAGCTTCTGAGCTTGGCTTCTCCAGCCCAAGGTCTTTTCACAATTCTTCCCCAAACATGGTCAAATCTCTCATAGTAATATTTACTGAACCTGGCACCAATTTTTCTCTTAGGGGTTCTATTGCTCCAATAAAACACCATAACTAGAAGCAACTTTGGGAAGAAAGGAATTAATCTTATAGTTTGCAGACCATAATCTAAGCAAGTCAAGGTAGGATTTGTCTATAGGCAAATCTTTTTGTTTAACTTTAAATCATTTTTATAAGAAGGAAAAAAATCTTTATTATTTTATTATTTTGTCCTGTTTGTAAATAAGTTTCCAACAAATATGTTGCAAAATATTTTGTGGATGCATGTTTCATTTTATCTTGGCTAAAACAGTAGAAATAGAATTTTTGGGCCATAGGTTAAACATATTCTTGAGTTTATAAAGATAGCCAGATGAATTTCCAAAGTGGTTTTATTTCTAAAGCTGTGGTGAATCCTTAGCACACAGAGGTTAGTGTTATAATACTGTAGCTATCTTATCATGACATATGATTGTACTTATGGCCTTCTTTAATTTGTACTACCACTATTCTGTATAAATCTTGAACATATTATGCCAAATTTGCTATTATGCATTCTATTGTGTAAATGGTATTGGTTTTAAACTTACACAATCCCATTACTTATTTCATATAGAGAGTAAAATTCTAACAGTAATTTTTGTATTTCACAGTCTTATTAAATTCATTTACTAACTGTTGTAGATGATCTTTTATTTTTTAAAAGATTCATTTTTATATTATGTGGATGAGTGCTTTGTCTGCATGTATTTAAGTACATTACATGCATGCTGGTGCCTCTGGAGCATAGAAGAGAGTTTGGGATTCCCTGGAACCTGAGTTATAGATGGCTGTAAGCTGTCATATGGGTCTTGGGAACCTGGGTATTATGTAAGAACAGCAAGTACTCTTAGCTATGGAACCATACATATCTCCAGCCCTGGTTGTAGCTATTTCTTAGTTATTTTTATTTTATTCATCAGTATGAGTGTTTAGCCTGTATATGCACCATATGTATGCCTGTGGAAGAAAGATGACGGGATTGGCTCCATTGGAAATATAGTTAAATACTGTTGTGAACTACCATGTGAGTGTAGGGAATTGTCCTTGGGTCCTCTGTAAGTGCAACAAGTGCTCTTAGCCTGGATCTATCTCTCCATCATCTGGTTGGCTGGTTGGTTGGTTATTTATTTTTAATTTTTTTCTCTAGTTC
>LR749517.1:2755815-2774859 GCA_902729485.2 Mus minutoides | reverse complement strand
TTTTTTTTTTTTTTTTTTTTTTTTTTTTTTTTTTTTTTTTTTTTTTTTTTTTTTTTTTTTTTTTTTTTTTTTTTTTTTTTTTTTTTTTTTTTTTTTTTTTTTTTTTTTTTTTTTGTGGCTGGCTTACAGAGTCAAAGGTTTAGCTCATTATTATCATGGCAGGAAGCACAGCAGTGTGTAGGGAGACATGGTGCTGGAGGAACTGAAGGTTCTACATCTTGATCCATGGGCAGAAGCAGGAGATTGTGTGCAAGTTGGGTGTAGCCTGCCCCCACAGTGACATACTTCCTTCAACAAGGCCACACCCACTCCAACAAGGCCACACATCCTAATAGTGCCACATTTTTTGTAGAACATGATTGTAATATTTTCAAATGTTAATATTCAAGAAACAGAACAATTATTTAAAGATATATTTCATTGTTATGACTCCCTTTTCATTATTGATTTTATTAATTTGGATACTATCTCTGTGCCCTCTGGTTAGTCTCGCTAAGGGTTTATCTATCTTGTTGATTCTCTCAAAGAACCAGCTCCTGGTTATGTTGATTCTTGGTATAGTTCTTTTTGTTTCTATTTGGTTGATTTCAGACCTGAGCTTGATTACTTCCTGTGGTCTACCCATCTTGTGTGTATTTGCTTCTTTTTGTTCTAGAGCTTTCAGGTGTGCTGTCACACTGCTAGTGTAAGCTCTCCAGTTTCTTTTTGGAGGCATTTAGAGCCATGAGTTTTCTTCTTACCACTGTTTATTTCATCAAGCTTTACAGGAAAACCTGGGCAACCATGGATCTATTTTAATCCTCTAAACTAATGTGGCTACCTCTCAGCCAAAATCCCCATAGTACTTGTATTTAGTGCCTTCCATGCTCCAGCTGAGCTCTAATGATGGCCTCCTCTCCTCACTCATGGCCGAATCTGCCTTGCTCTTCTTTCTGTACCCTTCTCCTGGCTGGTGGAAGTTCCGCCCTATTCTTGCTTCTGCCCAGCCATTAGCTGATCAGCTTTTTTTGATAAAGCTGAGAATAAATGTTAAGCATTGTTTACATAGACTTGAGCCAGGAAATTCTTGAAATAAGCATTACAATGTGGTGTCTATACTGAAACAAGATAGGAACGTAGAGAAATCATCATATGAATAATACAAGGATAATATTTATACATTATACAGAAAAACGTTATGCCAATATAAAATATATTCTTAGTTTTGGTGATTTTCATATTTCAAAAAATTATCTTCTATTTGCCTGTGAATTTCATGAAGTCTTTGTTTTTAAGCTGAGTAGTACTCCATTGTGCAAATGTACCACATTTTCTGTATCTGGGGGTAGCCATTAGAATGTCACAGACACCAGAGAATCGAGAAGCTCCCAGGACCCAACAGGGATGTCATTAGCCAAAATACACAACAAAGGGGAGATAGAACCTAGTGTGCTTCTAGTAGAGAGGTAGATAGGCTCAGCCCCCATTGAGGGATGGGGCACCCACCCATCTCAAAAATTTAACCTAGAATTGTTCCTGTCTTAAAGAAAGACAGGGACAAAAAATGGAGCAAGACTGAAGGAAAGACCATTCAGAGACCTCACTACTTAGGGATCTATCCCACCTGCAGAACCAAACCCAGACACTATTGCTGATGCCAAGATGTGCTTGCTGACAGGAACCTGATATGACAGTTCCCTGAGAGGTTTGGCCAACACCTGACTAATACAGGTGAAGATACTCATAGGCAACCACCAGACTGAGTCCAGGGACCCCAATGGAAGAGTTAGGGGAAGAAATGAAGGAGCTGAAGGGGATTACAACCCCATAGGAAGAACAATATCAACAAATGGGACCACCCAGAGCTCCCAGGGACCAAACCACCAACCAAAGAGTATATATGGAGGAAGCCATGACTCTAGATACATATCTAACAGAAGATGGCCTTATCTGGCATCAGTGGAAAGGGAGACCCTTGGTCCTGTGAAGGCTTGATGCCCCAGCGTAGGGAATTGTAGAGCAGCGAGGCAGGAGAGGGTGAGCAGGTAGAGGAGCACCCTCATAGAGGCAAAGGAAAGGGAGATGGGATGGGAGGTTTGTAGAGGAGAAGCCAGGAAGGGGGATATCATTTGAAATGTAAATGAATAAAATGATTAATAAAAATTATCTTCCTGATGGCCTAATAGTCCATCACTGGGAGGAGAGGCCCTTGCTCTTGCAAAGATTATATGCCCCAATACAGGGGACTTTCGGGATAGCATTTGAATTGTAAATGAAGAAAATATCTAATAAAAATTGTTTAAATAAAAAAAATGGAAAAAATTATCTTCCTTAGTTAAACTTTTACATGTAGTGCCACAAAATCATATATGCTATTTCAATCTTGTAATTAGCTATAATGTTTATAGTAATGAAAAACAATGCTAATGTCAGTTATTTGTGTTTTCTCTCTCATCCTGGATGGAAGTTTTCAAATTTGATTGATCTTTAAAATATTTAGTTTTTAATTTAGTTAATTCATAATTTTCAAAATTATTTTTATTTTACATGTGTATTTTGTATGCATGCATGTCTATGCACCATGTCTATGCCTAGTGCCCAATGAGGCCAGAATATGGCATTGAATTGTTAATAGACAATTACAAGCTGCCATATGGGTGCTGGGAATCAAACTTGGGTCCTCTTAAATAGCAGTAAGTGCCCTTAACCACTGAGCCATCACCCTAGCCCTTACTTAGTTCAGTATTTCATCTTATTGTATTATTGGTTCATTTTATTTTTGATTAACATCTATTAAACATATTAAGTGGCATGGTATGATATTTCAACATATACATACTATGTGAACTGATAAAATCAGACTAAGTATTGTTTCTCTTTTTAAATAATTTCTTTTTATTTGTGTGTATATATGTGGGAGTGAGTATAACCCTGTATGAATGAGCATTCATCACATGAACATGTCAGGCATGCCAGTGCCTCAGATCCATGGGGCTAGCAAAGCCTTACCTGGTCAGGCTCGGGAGAGTGGCAGGCCTTCCTGTAAGGATATTGACAGTGTATGCAGAGTCAAGGTTCCTCCTCTGGTGTGACTGAAGCCCGAGACTGCTCTCTTATAGACATCCCCTACCGAGATTAGCTAACTTGCCTCCTCCTTTATCTGTATATAACAAACCTACCTCCTCCTTCAAGTGTACACAATAAACTCACTGAGTTTCCAGGCTACAGGTGCATCTCCATCAGAGCCCATTGCCCACTGGATCCCAGGTTTTCTGTGTGTCTGTTGTTTCTTTATTATAAATCCCAAGCCCTGCTGGTGGTGGCATATGTGTGGGAGTGTGGTTCATATGCATGTGAGGAAAATGAAGAAGAATATTGGGTGTCTTGCTTTCTTCCTCTCTGCTTCATTCCGTGATACAGGGTATTTAATGGGAGCTGTAGCTAGGCTGGAAGCCAGGAAGCACTGGCAGTTGTCTTGTCTTGGTCCCTCATTGCACTTGCGCTACAGGCATGTCCATGGCTATGCCTAGAGTTTTTAGGTAGGGGCTTAGACTTGAACTCAGGTCGTGCTGGCAAACGAAGCATTCTTACCCAGTGAGCTATTTCTAGATCCCTTCTTTAACACGTTTTTATGTTTGGCTTTTTGAGTTTTTATCTTTCCCACTTGCTTGCTTGCTTAAGACACAGGGTCTCACTGTTCAGCCGAGTCTGGCTTGGAACTCATGCACAGATCAAGATCAGCTCAAACTCAGAACTCTGCATGCCTTCATTTCTCTAATACCAGGATTAAAGACATGCCCCACCATGGCCAGATTGAGCCTCATCTAGTCTATATCTTCTTAGAAATTAGTTTAAATTCTTATTTATCTGTATCTGGTGACCTTGGAAGACAGAAGGAGGTGTTGGATTTGCTGGAAATGGACTTACAGATGTAAGCCACAATATTGTTGCTAGGAACCAAACCCAGGCCCTCCGCAAGAGCAACCAAGAGCTCTTAATCTCTGAACTAACTCTCCTGTCTTGTCTTCTATATCTTCATTAAATATATAATCAAATATTGTGAATGATAGTAATCTCACCAGAACTTGGTTTTTCTTTATAACCATGCTTTGGTACCTGTTTTACAGGTCTTTAAAAAATTCTCATTTTTCCTTTCCTTTAGGCTTTTAGTAATCATTATTTAATATTCAGAACGAATTTTTAAAGCCTTTTACATATGCAAGAGAACATGTGGCATTTGCTTTTTTGCTTCTGGCTTATTTTACTTAATGTCTTTCAGTTCCATTCATTTTGCTGCAACTGACATGATTTTATTTTTCTTTATGGCTAGGTAACATTCTATTATATATAACAATGTTTAACATATGATTACATTACTTTTAGTCTTTTTATCTCTGTGTGCCATGTTTATGGGAAGTTTCTGTTAGTATGTTTTTATGTTTATTGTGTTCTGTTCTGTTCTGTTCTGTTCTGTTCTGTTCTGTTCTGTTCTGTTCTGTTCTGTGGTACTAGGGGTTGAACCAAGGGGCTTGTGTATGCTATGTAAGTGCTCTGCTACTTAGCTATGCCCCCAGACTTTGTCCATGGTTTTGAGATAAGGGCAAGGCTGACCTCAAACTTACCATGTAGAGTAGAATTGGCATTTAATTTATGATCCTTTGCCTCAGCTTCCTGAGTACTGGGATTACGGGTATGTAGCACCTCATTTGTCCTCATTCTCTATTCACATTCAATGCTTTCTTTACCCATTCATCTATCACGGACACATCTACTGGTTAATCCTTAGCTATTATGATTAGTATTGGATTTTTTGCCTCCTCTTTGTTCCTCAGCTGTCTGAAGCCCTGACAGTGTTTTGGTTAGTTTAATATGTTTTACTTTTTTATCTTAATTTATCTGTAGATTTTTTTTAGTCTTGTACTTTATTCTCTAGACTTTTTGTGACTTTATTTTATTATTTTTTTGATTTTTTAATATTATATTTATTTTCTTATCTCTTAGTAGTTTATCCCTGGCTCATTTTATACATACCTAACCTATCCTAGTCTATTTGGTATTGTAACATTTCAAACAAAGTGTAAATGTGTTTTATATTTTGTCACATGCCTGTGATTTTACAGTTCATTCTGTTATTGAAACTCAGGTTTCCCTCTGTAGTAATTTTTCTTCAATCTGAATAATGTTTTATACACACACACACACACACACACACACACACATCACTATAAAGATGAAACTGTCATTTGAAGCAAAGTATGTAGAAGTGGAGTAAAATAAACCATTTAACCATTAAGTAAAATATACCATTTCTATATAGACAGGTATTGTATGTTTTCTATCACATGTGGAATCCTGAAAAAGAAAATATGAAAATAAAGTGTTGCTATTGGAGGAAGGGGACGTGAAAGTGGGGTTGAGAGCAGAGAGTAACAGGGATGAAAATGATCAAAGTTCAGTTTATCAGTGTATGAAAGTGTTGTAAGGAAATGCCTCATGTTTTACAATTAATATACACTAAAATGTTGAATAAAATTCCATTTTATGTATATCCCCCTTTTCTTCATCCATTTGCCCATTGATGGATATGTGGAATTGCTTCTATCCCCCAACCCTCTCTCTCATTCCCTGATTTCCTTTGGTCAAAAGTTCTTTTAGACAACTCCAGGTCAGCATTAGCCAATCAGAGAATAGAATCATCTGACTCACTTATCTTGCATAGGTTTTAAACTGACCATCAAACCTGCCTGTGACTTTGCCAGCCTCAGTTACATTCATCTGAATGGAGTTGTGGTCTTGGCACCAATGATATGGTTGCTTGCAGAGCATTTTGTAGAGGCCATACCCGTTCCCTCCAGGTCTAGTCCCAGCACAGAAAGACTTCTATGTCTTGATTATTGTGAATAGTGCTGCCATAAGCATTAATTAAGTCTTCTTGAGATTTTTATTTCTTTTTATTTGGATGTTGTGGTAGTTT
Source organism: Mus minutoides (assembly GCA_902729485.2). Classification (NCBI taxonomy): domain Eukaryota; kingdom Metazoa; phylum Chordata; class Mammalia; order Rodentia; family Muridae; genus Mus; species Mus minutoides. The sequence goes on along the minus strand of LR749517.1, from coordinate 2,768,906 downwards.
GAATATGTTAGGCCCAGGGAGTGACACTATTAGGAGGTGTGACCTTGTTGGAGTAGGTATGGCCTTCTTGGATGTGTCATTATGGGGGTGGACTTTGAGACCCTCCTTCTAGTTGCCTGGAAACAGTTTGCTCCTGGCTTCCTTTGGATGAAGATGTAGAACTCTCAGGTCCTCCTGCATCATGCCTGCCTGGACACTGCTGTGTTTCCTGCCATGATAATAATGGACTGAATTCTGAAACTGTAAGCCAGCCCCAACTAAATGTTGTCTTTTATCAGAGTTGCCTCTGTCATGGTGTCTCTTCACAGTAATGGAAACCCTAAGTCAGATGTATACTCAAAAATGAAATTGCTGAATCATATGACTTTTAGCATTTTGACTGGCCACTACGTTGTTTTCCATAGCAATTGAACCATTTTAACAGTAGTATATTTTTATAATAGAACATAAAGATTTACATTTTTTGCCTTTTAGAAATGTTTTATTAGTATATGTTCATTATACAAAATGATGAAATTCACGATATTTTGGTCAAATATATCATGTACTTTGATTATATTCACTTCTGTAACTTTCTCATTCCCACCCCCCATGGTCTTGTTTCATTCTCAAATAGCTCCCTTTCTGTTTTCAGTGTTACATAATGTGTGCATACATGTGTATGTGTGTGCGTGCGTGTGTGTGTTTGTGTGTTTCTGTATATGTGCATGTATGTATATAATACATCAGGCTCTATATATGACAGAAAACATGATATTTGTCTTTCTGGGTATGGCATATTTTGCTTAATATGATGATCTCTATGTCTACCATTTTTTCTGCAAACAGTATCTTATTCTTTATGGTTGATTAAAACTCCATTGTCTATAAATATTACATTATCTTTATTCATTTACCTGTTGATGGAAAATTAGAGTGATTCTTCAGTTTTGCTATTGTGACTAATGTCTCAGTTATACTTGGAGGAGCAGGCCTGTATAGTATGCTGGCTGAGATCCTTTAGGTATATTGCTAGGAATGGGAATAGACAGATCTTATTGTAGCTCTATTTCTCTCATCCTGTATAAACATCAATTCAAAAATGGGTCAGAAACCTTAATGTAAGCTGAAATTTAGACACTGTTAGCAGAAAACATAAGGAATACACTTTAAGTATAGACATTGGCAATGAATTTTTGAAAAGGACTCTAGTAGTTCAGGAAATAATTCCAAGAATTGACAAATGGGATTGCATGAAATTAAAAAGCTTTTTTCACAGTAAAGAAAACATTGTACTGAAAAAAAAAAGCCTGTAGAATGAGAGAAAAATCATGGCCAATTATACATATAACAGGGGATTAATATCCAGAATATATAAAGAAATAAAAAAATCAAGCAAGCCCCCCACACCAATTATCCAGTTAATGAATGGGCAAACAAAATGAATACATAGTTCTCAAAAGACTAACTACAGATGGCCAGTAGATACATGTAAAATGCTTAGCAGTTTTAGCTATTAGGGAAGTGCAAAATAAAATGACACCTGGATTCCATTTTAGATCATTCGGAGTATGTATCATTAAAAAGCTCATCACCATAGCTTAAAGGAGAGTATTTTCCAGACACAACATGGAAGTTGTACATGTGAACTCAAAATGATACACAAGACTTATGCAAGTTCAATCAAAATGAAGTCTCAGCATGAAGGGGTAGAGACTGGTATGAAATCCCATCATTAGCTAAGGAGCTATTAGTGTTTGATAGTTGTTAGAAGAGCAAGAGTCAGTTTTCATTAATGGTGTGACCTCCGGTAAGCTAAACCACACTCTATGACAGGCCCGTTTCTAAGAATAGTTGGGTAAAAAAACTGAACTTCCTGGGGGGAATTAACAAACAAAGCTCTAAGTTGGGTGTTAGAGAAGTGAAGGTGGAGAGGGTGGACCTGGTAGGAGTAGGGTGTGTGAGATTATTATCAGAATTCAACGAATAAAATTTGGAAAGAATTACCACCAACAAAAATGCTGGTAAGAACTTTGTCTCTGTAACTCCTTCCATGGGTATTTTGTTCCCCATTCTAAGAAGGAACAAAGTATCCACACTTTGGTCTTCCTTCTTCTTGAGTTTCATGTGTTTTGCAAATTGTATCTTGGGTATTCTTAGTTTCTGGGCTAATATCCACTTATCACTGACTGCATTTCATGTGTGTTCTTTTGTGATTGGGTTACTTCACTCAGGAGGATATCCTCCAGATCCATCCATTTGCCTAAAAATTTCATGAATTCATTGTTTTTAATTGCTAAGTAGTACTCCAACCACCAAACCCAGACACTATTGCATATGCCAGAAAGATTTTGCTGACAGGACCCTGATATAGCTCTCTCCTGTGAGGCTATGCCAGTGCCTGGCATACAGAAGTGAATGTTCACAGTCATCTATTGGATGGAACACAGGTCCCCCAGTGAATAAACCCTTTCCTCCACAACTTGCTTCTTGGCTATGACGGTTTGTCCAGGAATAGAAACCCTGACTAAGACACTGGGTATATAAAATCTCCCAATGAAGGAGCTAGAGAAAGCACCCAAGGAGCTAAAGGGGATGGCAACCCTATAGGAGGAACAACAATATGAACTAACCAGTACCCCCCAGAGCTGTGTCTCTAGTTGCATATGTAGCAGAGGATGGCCTAGTCGGCCATCAATGGGAGGAGAGGCCCTTGGTCTTTCGAAGATCATATGCCCCAGTACAGGGGAATGCCAGGACCAGGAAGCAGGAGTGGGAAGGTTGGGGAGCAGGGCTGGGGGAGGGTATAGGGGACTTTGGGGATAGTGTTTGAAATGTAAATGAAGAAAATATCTAATAAAAAATATTACAATTCTCCGGAAAAAAAATGCTGGTAAGAATGGTGGGAAGGGATGGAGGGGAACCCATATGTAGTACTCGTAGGAACATAAACTATGGAAATCAGTATGGAAGGTGTTAAGAAAGCCAAAGGTTCCAGTTCACGTTCTACTCAACACTTTTGATTTCTGGTTTTGTTTCTTAACAGTAGATATGCCAGTGGTTGTGAGTTAATATCTTACTGTGATTTTATTTGCTTTTTGTATTTACATTCTGCCTTCTTTTGCCCACATTTTATAGTTGACAGATTAAAAAAATATTTATATAAAAATTACTCTGGCAATGTTTATTTTATAAAATCCAGTTACACTCATCCCCCACTCTGATTTATATTTTCAAAATTTTATTTAAAATTTCTCATACAATATATTTTGACCATCTTATTTTTCATCCCTTAACTTTTCCTAGAACCTTCCCATTTTCATCTAACTTTGTGTTTTCTCTCCCTTTAAAATCCATACACACACAATAAAACACAAGTACAAAAATCAGAACAAACGAGCAAAAGACCACTAAAACAAAAATTCCAAAACAAAGCATACCCTTTCCTAATAAAACCTCCAAACAAACTGTGGAGTTTATTTTGCATTGGCCAAATACTTCTGGGCATGAGGGCTGCCCAGAGACTTGTTTATATACCCAGTGTCTTAGTCAGGGTTTCTATTCCTGGACAAACCATCATGGCCAAGAAGCAAGCTGTGGAGGAAAGAGTTTATTAAGCTTACACTTTCACACTGCTGTTCATCACCAATGGAAGTCAGGACTGGAACTCAAGCAGATCAGGAAGCAGGAACTGATGCACAGGCCATGGAGGGATGTTACTTACTGGCTTGCTTAGCTTGCTTTCTTAAAAAACCCAAGACTACCAGCCCAGGGATGGCACCACCCACAAAGGGCCCTATCCCCTTGATCACTAATTGAGATAATGCCCCACAGCTGGATACCATGGAGGTATTTCCTCAACTGAAGCTCCTTTCTCTGTGATAACTCCAGCCTGTGTCAAGTTGACACACAAAACCAGCCAGTACAATTGACCCCTTGTCAACTTGACACACAAACACATCACTATTAAACCTCAACCCTTACTTTCTTATTCATCCCTAAGGTCCAAATAACTTTAATTGTCCCACAGTCTTTGCAAATTCTTACATACTAAAATTTCAACCCTTTTAAAATATCCAATCTCTTTTAAAATCCAAAGTCTTTTTACAATTAAAAGTCTCTTAACTGTGCACTCCACTGAAATACTTTCTTCCTTTAAGGGGAAAAATATCAGAGCACAGTCAAAATTCAAAGCAAAATCAAACTCCAACCATCCAATGTTTGGAATCCACTCACGATGTTCTGGGCTCCTCCAAGGGCTTGGGTCACTTCTCCAGCTCTGCCCTTTATAGCACATAACTTATCTTCAAGGCTCCAACTGCCTGTACTCCACTGGTGCTGCTGTTCTTGATGGTCATCTTATTGATTGGCATCTCCAAAACACTGCTGTCTTCTGCTGTAACTAGGCTTCACCAATAGCCTCTCATAGGCTCTCTTCATGGTGCCAAACCTCAACTCCTTTGCATGACCTCTTCAGTCCTAGACAAACAATTGTAACTGAGACTGCACCTTCACCAATGGCCTTCCATGGTCTCTTACAGTGCCAAGCTTCAGCTGCTCTGCATGACCCCTTCATACCTTCAAAACTAGTAGCACCTGGGTGACTCTTACACATTACCAAGTCCAGCCACAACAGAAGATACAACCTTGGCTATCTCTGGAACACAGCCTCTGTGCTCTCAGAAAACACTTCCCTGAATATTTCACCTCAATGATGCTGGTCTTTTCTTAATCACCACTAGTTTCTTAGCTCTAGCCAACCAGCATCAATAGTCCCAGTAATGCAAAGTTTTTGCTTTAGTAGTTCTGGTATCTTGTTAATCACAGCTGATTCTTCAGCCCCAGCTAACCAAAACCACAGAATCTTCACAATCAAAATAGCAATGGCCCTGATAAAAGCCTTCCATCTGAAATTTTACAAGCCAGGCCTCCATCTTCTGCACTGTTCTCAACATTGTCTTCCAAACTACACGACATCCCACAGAGCTCTTAACACTGAAGAGATCTAGCCCAAAGTTCCAAAGTCATTCCACAGTCCTCTCCAAAACATGGTCAGATTGTCACAGGAATACCTCACTACAAATTTGTCTTAGAGTTTCTTTTTTTTTTCTTTTCTTTTTTTTCTTTTTTTGACTTTTAACTTTATCTGCATTTATTTAATGCTGAATTTATTCCCGGGCCATGAGTTTTTGTTTCTTCAGTTTCTTCTGAGATATCTTTTTCTTCTGTGCAACCCCCTCTTCTGGCTTTGGAATGATCTGTTCCTTCTCAATGAGGATCATCTCAATGTGGCAGGGGGAGCTCATGTACGGGTTGATCCGGCCATGAGCTCTGTAGGTTCGTCGGCGCATCTTAGGTGCCTTGTTCACCTGGATGTGCTCAATGACTAGAGAATCTACATCTAACCCCTTAAGTTCAGCATTACTCTCTGCATTTTTAAGCATGTGCAGCAAAAATTCGGCACTCTTTTTTGGCCACCGACCCTGTGTCCAGCCCCACTGTTTGGCCTGGGCGCACCTACCGACTCCACCATTATACCGCCGGAATGGCACACATTGCTTCTTTAAAGTGACATTCTTCAGATACTTGGTGGCTTTGAGGATATGCATACCCTTGATGGCCTGGGCAGTTTCCCGGGTGTTCTTAAAATGAACACGAAGGTTTGAACCTCTCGATTTGCATGATTTTGTGGGGTTTTCTGGGTCAAGAGAGTAGCGAACCATCTTCGCGGGTGACATCTGGCCGCTTCAAGGAAGAGCTGTCTTAGGGTTTCAATTCGCTGGACAAAACATCATGACCAAGAAGCAAGTTGTGGAGGAAAGGGTTTATTAAGCTTACACTTCCACACTGCTGTTAATCACCAAAGGAAGTCAGGACTGGAACTCAAGTAGGTTATCATGGAGGGATGTTACTTACTGGCTTGCTTCCTCTGGCTTGCTCAGCTTGCTTTCTTATAGAACCCAAGACTACCAGCCGAGGGATGGCACCGCCCACAATGGGTCCTCCCTCCTTAATCACTAATTGAGAAAATGCCCCACAGCTGGATCTCATGGAGGCATTTCTTCAGCAGAGGCTCCTTTCTCTGTGATAACTCCAGCCTGTGTCAAATTGACACACAAAACCAGCCAGTATACCCAGTGACACTACATTGAGAATCTTTTCTTTTTCAGTGGGTATCAGTTCCAAGTAGCTTCTTAGTTAGGAGAGGGAGACTATGTCCATTCCCCTCTCTTAGTTGTGGGACCTTATTTGGCTTGAACCTGCACATGTCTTGTGTATTCTCCCACAATGTCTGTGAGTTCATTTGTCTGTCAGTCCTGTTGTGTCTGGAAGACCTAATTTCCTTGAAATCATTCATCATCCCTGGCTCTCATAATATCTCCACTTCTTCTTTTGCATAGCTCCCAGATCCTTGAGAGGAGAGGTTTGAGGAAGCCGTTCCATTTAGGAATGAGTGCTTCAAAGTCTCTCACTTTCTTTTTTGTCCAATTGTGAGTCTCTGTGTTAATTTCTATGTACTGCAAGAAGAAATCTTTCTGATGAAGGCTGAGTGAGGCACTGATCTATGAATATAGCAATGTGTCATTAGGAATCATTTTATTGCTATGTTTCCTTAGCACAATAGTACTGTAGTAGTTTGAATACTCTTGGTTTGAATAGACTTGGCCAATGGAAAGTGGTACTATTAGGAGTTGTGGCTTTATTGGAAGAGGTGTGGCCTTGTTAGAGGAAGTATGTCACTGTAAAGGCAGGACTTTGAAGTAATATAGATATTCAATCTCTGCTCAGTGTGACAGAGTATCTCCTGGCTGCAGGTGGATCAAGATGCAGAACTCTCAGTTCCTTCTCCAGCACCAGTCTGCTTGCACCACTGCCATGCTTCCTGCCATGATGATAATGGACTGAACCTCTGAAACTGTAAGCCATCCACAAGTAAATGTTTTATTATATAAGAGTTGGTCATGGTGTCTCTTCACAGCAATAAAACCCTAACTAAAATGAATACTAATAAGGTGTTCTTCAGGGCCCCTGACCTATCAAGTTTCAGGCTCTATTTAAGCAAAGTCAGGTATGGATTTCATCTCATTGAGTAGACCTTAAATTCAATCAAATAGCCCCCACCCTCTCTTATCCTTCTATGTCCCTTCCTTCCTTCCTTCCTTCCTTCCTTCCTTCCTTCCTTCCTTCCTTCCTTCCTTCCTTCCTTCCTTCCTCTAAATATACATTACAGTTTTGCTTTGTAACCCACTGAATTTAACCAGGGCATGGGTATAGGTACGAAGCAATCGTCTAGAGCACGAGTAACTCACTAGTGGCTAGATCAATGAAGCAATGATTTCTCCTCTTCCAGAGCTCTCAACTGCCATTAGATCTTCTTGGTGACTGTGAAGGGGGACCCATAAGTCTTTGCTCCATTTATGACCAAATTTTTGCCAGCGCATTTTTGTGCAGGTTTTTATGTAGATAACTGCAGCTGTTGTGAGTTTATGAGTGGCTTAGCCATGTCATACTGCTAAGACAATGTTTTATTGCTCTATTGATAGTTTTGGTTTTACATTATTTCAGCCTCCTGAAATATTCCTTGAGTCTTGGAGTGGGTGTTATTCTATTTAATCTAATCACTCAGCAATCACGTGTTCTCACAGCACCTTGGCCAGCCATGAGCATCTTATTAACTGGCATTTACTGCAAAGAAGCTTTTTTGCTCTAGACTATGTGTATAAACATAAGCATTTAAATTACAACATGTCCAGTGGCTATGAACTCCACAGCCATGGACCTTTGATCAGGTCCATGGTAGGGAAGCATGAACTCCCTTCTATGGAGCAGGCCACAGATCCAATGAGAAATCCTATTAAATCATGACACTCTTGCTGTTATGATACCAGTAAGCATCTTTTGCCTGCCAAGATGATTGGGTCAGATTAATTGACCCCCCCAAACTCTCAAAAATCACTTATTTTTGATTTATGTATTTTTCCTGGTTGTATGTCTGTGCACAGTGTACATGCAGTGCCTCCAGACGTCAGAATCTTCTAGGACTGCAGTTATAGGTAACTGCTAGCCTCCATGGTGTATGCTGTGGACTGAACCAGGGTCCTTTGCAAAAACAGGAAGTGCTCTTAACCACTCAGCCTTCTCTCCAGTTTTCTGGAGACAGATTTTATAAAAATATATATTCTGTACAAAAAAAAAATTGTAATCAGGAACTGGAGAGATGACCCAGTGGTTAAGAGCACTTCCTGTTCTTGCAGAGGAACCTGGTTCAGATATATACACATATATCTTAGGCATTCTGAACTTCTGGGATAATATCCACTTATGAATGAGTGCATACCATATATTTTCTTTTGTGATTGGATTACCTCACTCAGAATGATATTTTCTAGTTCCATCTGTTTGCCAAAGAACTTCATTAATTCAGTGTTTTTAACAGCTGAGTAGTATTCCATTGTGTAAATGTCCTACATTTTCTGTATTCATTCCTCTGTTGAAGGACATCTGGGTTCTTTCCATCTTCTGGCTATTATAAATAAGGCTTCTAGGAACATAGTGGAGCATGTGCCTTATTACATGTTGGAGCATCTTCTAGTTATATGCCCAGGAGTGGTCATATAACAGTCATTAAAATTCTCCCAACAAGAAATAGCCCAGGACCAGATGGATTTAGTGCAGAATTCTATCAGACCTTTAAAGAAGACCTAATACCAATACTCTTCAAACTATTCAACATAGCAGAAACAGAAGAAACATTACCCAATTCATTCTATGAAGTGGCAGTTACACTTATACCTAAAACACAAAGACCCAAGAGAAAGAGAACTTCAGACCAATTTCCCTTATGAATATGGATGCAATAAAATTCTCCCAAACCAAATCCAAGAACACATCAAAAAAATCATCCATTATGATCAAGTAGGCTTCATCCCAGGGCTGCAGGGATGGCTTACTATATGGAAATACATCAACATAATCCATTATATAAAGAACTCAAAGAAAAAAACTGCATGATCATCTCATTAGATGTTGAGAAAGCATCTGACAAAATTCAACACCCCTTCATGGTAAAAGTTTTAGATCAGGAATTCAAGGCCCATACCTCAACATAGTAAAAGCAATATACAGCAAACCAGTAGCCAACATCAAACTAAATGGAGAGAAACTTGAAGCAGTCCCACTAAATTCAGACTAGACAAGGCTGCCCACTCTCTCCCTCTCTATTCAATATAGTACTCGAAGTTCTAGTTAGAGCAATTAGATAACAAAAGGTGGTCAAAGAGATACAGACTGGAAAGGAAGAATCAAAATATTACTTTGCAGGTGATAATGATAGCATACTTAAGTGTGGCCCCAAAAATTCCACCAGAGAACTTCTACAGCTGATAAACAACTTCAGCAAAGTGGCTTAATAAAATATTAACTCAAACAAATCAGTAGCCTTCATCTACTCAAAGGATAAACAGGCTGAGAAAGAAATTAGGGAACCAACACCTTTTACAGTAGTCACAAATAATATAAGATATCTTGGTATGACTCTAAGCAAGTGAAAGATCTGTATGACAAGAACTTCAAGTCTCTGAAGAAAGAAATCGAATAACATCCTAGATGGAAGGATCTCCCATGCTCATAACTTGGTAGGATTAATATAGTAAGAGTGGCCATCTCATGGAAAGTAATGTATACATTCAATGCAATCCCCATCAAAATTCTAAATCAATTCTTTATAGAGTTAGAAAGAGCAATTTACAAAATCATCTGGAATAACAAAAACACAGGATATCAAAAACTAATCTTAACAATAAAAGAACTTCTGGGGAAATCAGCATCCCTGACCTTAAGCTAAACTACAGAACAATTGTGATAAAAACGGCATTGTATTGGTACAGTATCTGGCATAAATCAATGGAATAGAATTGAAGACCCAGAAATAGACCCACACACCTATGGTCACTTGATCTTTGACAAAGGAGCTAAAACCTTCCAGAGGAAAAAAGACAGCATTTTCAACAAATGGTGCTGGTTCAACTGGTGATCAGCATGTAGAAGAATGCAAATTTATCCATTCTTATCTCCTTGTACAAAGCTCAAGTCCAAGTGGATCAAGGAACTCCATATAAAACCTGAGACACTGAAACTAATAGAAGAGAAAGTGGGGAAGAGCCTCGAACATAGGGGCACAGGGAAAATTTTCCTTAACAGAACGCCAGTAGCTAATGGTATAAGATCAAGAATTGAGAAATGGGACTTCATAAAATTGCAAAGCTTCTGTAAGGCAAAGGACACTGTCAATAGGACAAAACATCAACCAACAGGTTGGAAAAGGTTCTTTACCAACCTTGCATCCAATAGAGGGCTAATATCCAATATATACAAAGAACTCAAGAAGTTAGACTTCAGAGAACCAAATAACCCTATTAAAAAATGGGGCACAGAGCTAAACAAAGAATTCTCAACTGAGGAATACTGAATGCCTGAGAAACACCTAAAGAAATGTTCAACACCCTTAGTCATCAGGGAAATTCCAATCAAAACAACCCTGAGATTCCACCTCATACCAGTCACAATGGCTAAGATCAAAAACTCCTGTGACACCAGATGCTGGCAAGGATGGGGAGAAAGAGGAACACTCCTCCATTGCTGGTGGGATGGCAAGCTGGTACAACCACTCTGGAAATCAGTTTGGCTTCTCCAGCCCAAGGTTTTTTCACAGTTCTTTCCCAAACATGGTCAAGTCTCTCATAGCAATACTTACTGAACTTGGTACAAATTTCTCTCTTAGGGGTTCTACTGTTTCCATAAAATACCATAACAAGAAGCAACTTAGGGAAGACAGGAATTAATCTTATAGTTTGTAGACTATTATCTAGGCAAGTCAAGGCAGGACTTGCCTATATGCAAGTCTTTTTTTTTTTAAACTTTAAATCATTTTTATAAGAAGGAAAAAATCTTTTTATATTAAAAACGATTCTTACCACAAAAGAAAGGTAATAATCTTTGGATTTCACAGGGTAGTTATAACAGTCGGGGAAGATTCCATGAGTGACAAGAGCATTGAGGAAGAATTCCATTCATGGCCTTGCTGATGAAGCAACTTGTTCTGCACAGAGACTGCTTTCCTCCGGACAAGAAGTAAGTCAATATTTGTTAAATAAATGAGAATCCTCACCTTAAAACCTGGGCATCCACTTTCAGGGACAAATCTTTAAATATATTTAAATTTCTTCAATCAATATTGATCTTTATTGATTAAAAAACAAAAAACAATAGCCAGAAGCTGGAACGAACAGAGGAATGGATACAGAAAATGTGGTACATTTACATAATGGAGTACTACTCAGCTAATACAAATGATGAATTCATTAAATTCCTAGGCAAATGGATGGAACTTGAAAATATCCTGAGTGAGGTAACCCAATCACAAAAGAACACACATGGTATGCACTCACTGATAAGTGGATATTGTTCTAAAACTCCAAATAGCCAAGCTATTCACAGACCACATGACCCTGAAGAAGAAGGAACACTACAGAGTGGATACTTTGGTCCTTCTTAGAAGGGGGACCAAAATACCCATAGGAGGAGATACAGAGACAAAGTTTGTAGGAGAAATTGAAGGAAATGCCATCCAGTGACTCTCTTACCTGGGATTCCATCCCATATACAGTTACAAAACCCACACACTATTGTGGATGCTTACAAGTGCTTGCTGACAGGAGCCTGATATAGCTGTCTTCTAAGAGGCTCTGCCAGAACCTGACAAATACAGATGTGGATGCTCACAGCCTTCCATTGGACTGAGCACAGGGTACCCAATGGAGGAGCTAGAGAAAGGACCCAAGGAGCTGAAGGGGTTTGTAGCCCCATAAGAGGAACAACTATATGAACCAAGCAGTACCACCGAAGCTCCCAGGGACTAAACCACCAATCAGAGAATACAAGGAGGGACTCAAAGCTTCAGCTGCATATGTAGCAGAGGATGGCCTTGTTGGACATCAGTGAGAGGAGAGGCCCTTGGTCGTGTGAAGGCTGCATGCCCCAATGTAGGGGAATACCATGACAGGTAAGCAGGAGTGGGTGGGTTAGTGAACAGGGGGAGGGGTCATGGGATCGTGGAGTTTTCAGACAGGTGATGAGGAAAGGGGATAAAATTTGAAATGTAAATAAAAATATCTAATAAAAATACTTTAAAAATATATATAGATGGTTAAAAAGAAAATTTGAAAACTTGTAATTTTTTGGGAAAGATAAAACTTTGAGGGAACCTTGTGGAAGAGAAACCATATATATGGTAATTTTTAATTAGTTGTCTGACTTTGTCACATTTATACCTTGAGCAATAGATTTTAAAATTTATTTTAATTATATAGTATTTTATCACAAAATTAGTTATTTAGGCATTAATTTAAACTGAGATAACATTGATTTTATCTTTTAAATATTTTTATTTAAATATAATTATACCTTTTCCTCTCTCTTCATCTTTTATCTAAACCCCTCATGTTATCCCCCTTCTTCCCTCCCTTTCACATCCATGGTCTCTAATTTCTTAATTATTATTGTCACACACGTACATACACATGCACACACACACACACACACACACACACACACACACACACACATATATGCATACATGCAAGTAAACATCAATGTAATCCACTGAAACTGTTTCTTGTATGTATATGTTTTTAGGAATGACCACTTGGAAGTGAATAATCATTTAGGAGCCTCATCTCTGGGGAAGACTAATTCTCCTTCTCTCAACTGTCTTTAAGTGCCTGTAGGCCTTGGTTTGAATCTTTATGGGACTGGCCTTGATTAGCTTTTAATCTGGGCTAGTTTAGCTTTATCACTGATCATATCCATCCAGTATTTTACCTGAATGTTTTGAACAAGAACATTCATCTTTCAACAAAATCTCTTCACTCTATTTAGTGTTAATGTGGAAGCTCTTATTGAGTGTCTTCTTCTGAGCAAGCTCTGATTTTTGCCTGGCTTTGTGGAGTTTTTCCCTCCCTGGGCACAGGGATTAGCATTTAGCTATAAGATGAGAGGATCCTATTTGAAAAATTTGAAACTCATATATATATATATATATATATATATATATA
>LR749517.1:2737683-2750158 GCA_902729485.2 Mus minutoides | reverse complement strand
TCATCATGACCAGTGACTTTATATCCATGTCCTGCTTTTCTGGTGTGCTGTTGTATCTAGGACTTGATGTAGTGGGTGAGTTTGGGTCTGGTGATGCCAAGTACCCTTGGGTTCTGTTGCTTCTGTTTTTACGCTTGCCTCCTGCCATCTCTTCCTGAGGGGACCTGGCGATGGTGCAGACCAGAAAGGACCCACTGTTTTGTGGGCAACTGCAGGCCCACTGCTCCCCAAACCTCCGCTGAACTCCACTCACGCGTAACCCCGATGCGATCTTAAAGTCCTAGGGTATGCGAAGCACAGGGCAGGCCCTAGGGGTCTTGCAATTTTTTAATGAGGTGTTTGGGTTCCTGTAAATGCCCTTAGAGATTTAACTCATATTCACCTTTAGAGATTACAGATATTAGTAATAACTTCAGTAGCAGTACATACCTGTGAATAGAAAGGGGACCATTATTTTCTTCCTCTGAGTTATTGTATTGATTAGCTGAATATCTGTCATACTTTTGTCCTGCTACAATAACACCATAAAAATTTATCATATATTATGCTCCTTAGATTCCACTAACTTTTCTGCCATCTCTCAATTGCTTCTAGTGATCATGATTATTTTGTATTTCACATGTGTCTTAATTTATTTTTCTGTTGCTGTGATAAAATACCTGACACAAGCAGCTTAAGACAGAAAGGGTTTATTTTAGCTTCAAAATGTCAAGTTATAGTCCATCATTTCAGTGAATGGCAGGGACGTAGGGAGCTAGCCACATCCCACACAGACATAGGGATCAACATATGCGAATATGTTTAGTACTTAGACTACTTTCTGTACTCTTACATAGTCTATAATCCCTGCTTAAGGAGTTAAGGAATGGTGCCACACACCTTACTGGCCACTTTAATTGAGGTAATCAAAGAAATTTCCCACAGATAGGCATCTATCTACAGGCCAACCTAATACAGACAATCCTTCATTACAGCTCCCTTCCCATATGATTCTGTTTTGTCAAACTGACAAATACCATCACAACATGTTTCCCATTTTTATAAACATTTGCATTTTGTAACTGCTATTATCTTTTATGTGGTTGTATTCATGCCTGTGAGTATAGTAAAATACACCAAAATGCATAACTTTATAAGGAGAGGAGATTTGCTTGGTTTATATCTATGAAAGTTAGGACTGAAGGTGACATCAGTTTATCTCTGGTGAAGGCTTTGTGGTGGATCACATCACAATGGTCAGAGCATAGTTAGGATCAAAATACTCTAAGGTCAGAGAGAAAGCCAGAGAGAAACTGGGGTCTTAAAACCCCCACTGAGTGGAAGACTCTAGTCAACTTAAGGATCTTTCATTAAGCCCCAATTCTTAACATGACCACCTTGGAAACTTGACTAAGCTTCTCAAACACAATGAACAATTAGAAGATAAATTTGAATCATATTCAAACCATAGCAGTGGTATGTTTCTCTGACTCTTGTCTTCCAGCTTTATTATTTTTAATTTATACTTAGGAACTAAGTCGAGAATGTTTTTCACCCTCAAAAGGGTAATTCTCTCACAACATGTGTGTTTGTTTGTGTGTTGAGAAGAGTGATCACAGGATAATCTTGGAAAACTCGTGTTAATAAATGGATTTGAATCGAAGGAGAAAATACTGAGGAAGGATTTTTCTTTATAGGAAAAATCTGTGAAGGACACTGAGCCATCTTGCTGCTATTAGATTTTGTTACAGGTACAACCTGCAAAGGACACTGAGCCACTCTTGCCCGCATTCTACAGATTTTCACATCTGCTACTACTACTGTGAAAAAGAACCCACAATTGTCTTTTTATCTTTTCTTAACTGTCCCATAATATAAAATCCCAGAATAGCAGCTCATCCAAATGATCAAGCCCAGATCACAGGTATACTTCCAGTGTCTAGAATATAGAGGAGATATTTGTTCTTACTTTAGTGTTTCTAGGAAAATCAGTGTTATACCTCCCCTTATCTTGAAATTTCTCTAGCAGAGAATGGGCATTTGGATACTGATCTGCCAAAAATAGCAAATGTCCATTCTATCAATCAATCTTTCCTAAATATTATTTATCTTGGCCAAGATTTTGATTGGTATTGGACAGCATGAGTTCAAGATTGTATTTGCTGACAACTACCTGGAGTGCTGCTAGTCTATGTTGCCAATTTAATAAGTACCCATATGCTTTCACAGACAGTTGAATTTGGAGTAGGACTGATATCCTTGTGTGAAAGTTAAGCTGCCTAATATAGAAACAGGGCTGACTACAAGGCCACCCTTGGTGCAAAGCAAGCTGTGGGAGTGCCCATAAGCATGGCCAAGAATCACTTTTTAAAATGATTATGAATCTAGTCTAATGAACAAGTGAGGGAAACATTTTTATTTCATCTCCCGTCTTAGTTAGTGTTTTATTGCTATGCAGAGACACCATGACCAAGGCAACTCTTATAAAAGAAAACATTTAATTGGGTCTGGCTTACATTTTCAGAGTTCAGTCCTTTATCATCATGATAGGAAGCATGGCAGTGGTGCAGGTAGACATGGTGCTGAAGAGGCTGAGAGTTCTACATCTTGACCTGAAGGCAGCCAGAAGGAGACTTTCTTCCCCAGTCAGTCAGGAGGAGGCTCTCTTCTGCACTGGGGAGAGCTTGAGCACTAGACCTCAAGGCTTGCTATACAGTGACACACTTCCTCCAACAAGGACGTACCTATTCCAACAAGGCCACACTTCCTAATAGTGCTGCAGAGAAATTGTTCTAGAACAACCCATTCTCTTCCCCAAGCTGACCCCAAAACAACAGCTTCTTAGAGAAGCCTATGAAAACTGTAGCGGAATCGGAACTAATGAGATAAAGCTGATTTTGTTTGTTTAAGAGATGTTTAACACAGGAAATTCTCATTCTTGGATCAAGCATATTCAAACCATCACATTTCCCAAAAATATGTTAATATTAACTCATTAATTTTTAAGATTGTAAGATACTGCCTAATCCTAAGAAAATTTGACAGAATTCCCATGGAATATAATGCTTGAAAACTGCTACTGAATGTTTTTACAATTTGACATGCTTTTCAAAAAGGTGTGTAAGAAACATGCTTTAAAATAACTGAAAGAGTAAACTTTCATGCAGTTTTTTTCTTTTGAAAGGTGAGTGTAAAAAGAACTTAGGTTAAAATTTATTTTGATGTAAGATATGATGGCAGTAACTAGCACTTGGAGATAGAGGCAGGCAGATAGACCTCTGTGAGTTCGGGGCCAGCCTAGTCTAAATAGCAAGTTTTAACTCAGTCAAGGGCTACCTAAGATCTTGCCTCAAAAAATTAGTATGAATAGAAAATATAGTCACATCGGTAAAAGTGGTACTCAATACAAGAATCTCAATCCTTTTTCCAATGTTCTCTCCAGCACACTTAACCATTTAGATGGTGTCTTATTCCATCAAAGGTTATTATCATGTGAAAATGCACGTGGCCCTTTGTTTACTTTTTAAAAACATGAAAGTATTGTACTATATTCACTTTTCCTTTTTCAATTTTGATTTTTTTAATGTTTTGCAGTGCCGGAGACCAAGCAGAGGGCTTTGCGAGTGCTACATAAATTGCCTTGCCCTTCAGCTGCGCTCCAGCTCCATTATGCTTACTGTTTAAAAACAACACAGTCTGTGTTAGCGGTCTTTTCAAGAGTGCTATGGAGAATTTTCCTGTGTTAAACATCTCATAAACAAACAAAATCAGCTTTATCTCATTAGTTCCGATTCCGTTACAGTTTTCATAGGCTTCTCTAAGAAGCTGTTGTTTTGGGGTCAGCTTGGGGAAGAGAATGGGTTGTTCTAGGACAATTTCTGCATTTGTTTATGTGGAAGTTTTACTGTTAAGACTTTCTAGAATTTTGTTGTAAGTTACATATGAATTTTATAGTAGTATTTTGGTAAATTATATATGAATACATATTGTTGTTGTTGCTTTCTAAAGTTTTAATGCTTTGACTTTGTTTTTATTCATTAAGTTATTATGTACACAGTTTAAAAAATGTTAGATAAATGAACCTTTTCCCCCCTTGATTTTATTAGTTAAATGCATTAAACACATGCTTTGTGAATGTGAACTTTAAGGCGTTTAAAAAGGTAGGTTTAGTGTGCTACAAAAATGACTGTCATGGCAAGATGTGCCCATAGGTGCAAGAATGGCACTGATGACATGGGGGTCCCAAATGCTTTAAAAAATTATTTTATGTGTATGAGTGTTTTATCTGTTGTTATGTGCACATATGTGTGCAATGTCCAAGGATGCCAGAAGTGGGTGTTAGATCCCTCTGAACTGGAGTTACAGATACTTTTTAGCACAGAATATGGATAAATCAAGCTGGTACTCACCTGGAAGCTGCATCCCTATTCCCAAGCTTTAGTGGTGCCAGAAGATGCTATGCCAGGTGTCAAGAAGAGCTTGTATCATCAGTAATCATCAGTCTTAGCCAACAGTGACCCCTTCAAACTACTGTGATTGGTCCGATAAGATATGCTTACTGCTGCAACAGTGGCATGAATGGTTTTGGGAGTAACCAAGTACTTTATGATTAGATATGAGTCCTGATCATGAGATGGAAGTTATTCCTACCGTTATTAAAGCAACCAAAAACCTGTGTCCCAATAGGTGAGAGGCCCTAGGTGAGAACACAATATTATTTTTCTTCTAAGTTAACACAGTATTAAAATGATTACTAATGACTAATTGATATACACGTAGATCAGAGGATCTATCTGTCATCATCAGAGAAGCTTGCAGTAAATGACAGTTAATACAGTGATCCTCAACTGGTTAATTAGCAGAGAATGAGACTGGAGTGCTCAGCCCCAAATTTTGTTATACATGTCATGTCTCTCTTCCAAAGCACAGGGATCTTTGCAGAAGAAGGGACAGAAATGTTAAAAAAAAGCCAGAGGTAGTGGATAAAATCAAAGTGTTATCTGGACACAAGGGGTAGGAACTCACAGGGATTGTGACAACATGCATTAGACCTGTGCATGATCAATGTGCACGATCAATGTGCACGATCAAGCCAGAGAAGCTCTCAGAATAGAAAGGGGAAGTTGGAGACAAATCTCATCACTAGCTGAGGAGCTGTGGGAATTAGTGAGTGCTGGGAAAAGGAGAGTCAGGTGTTTTTTTGTTTTTGTTTTTTGTTTTGTTTTGTTTTGTTTAAATGATGTGATCCTTGGTTGGTCACCACACTCCAGATCAGGCCCCACACCCAAGACTAGGTGGGAAACACAAGCTAGACTTGATGAAGACAAAAACAAGAGGAAACCTCATCGCTGAGTCAGAAGGGATGATACCGTGATTATGGGAGGAGTTAGAAAGGATATGTTCAAAATATGAAATTATGAAAGAATAAAGAATTTATAAAGTTTGTTTTTTGAAAATATGACATTTTGGTTGTGAGCTTAGTTTTTTGTTTTTGTTTTTAAGTTTTTCTGAATCTTTATTAACAGAATTCAAATTTAATCTTTAAATTTGACTATAGAGAAACCAAGGCAATCTGGTATAAGGAAGAATTTAATTTCGTATCAGAAAACAAGTGTCTGAGTCAAGGACATGACTGGTCCAGGGTATGATTGAGGAGAGGGTTTTTATTGTAGATTATGAAGGAGAGTACATCCAGGGACATCTAAAAGAGTCCAGAATAGGGAGAGAAAGTATGACCAGCAGAATGAATGGGCCACAGAGGTGGTGGAGTGAGAGGCTAGGACTGAGATCCCAAAGAGTACATGGTGAGCCTAGCTTTTCATGGATGGACCATCTGAATTTTTTATGGGCATTAAAAATCTTCAAATGGATTGTAATACTCTGTCCACAGCATGGAAGGATGCTGTTACTTAATTTCACATACATGTTCTCATGTTTTTATTTTAGTATATATCTTTTTTAAAAATTGACATCCTAAATGCATTTATCTAATAAATCATTTTGTTTGATTATGCAACGTTTCTTGTACACTGGATTTACTCTGTTTTCTGGTGACTTATTACTGTGATAGAATGACCTTCAGATTTTGTGCTTCTGACAGGACTCAGTTTATGAATGAACATATTTACTCACATAAATACTTGTTATTTGAAAGTAAGACGTTTTATTTCTTTATTATTATTATTATTATTATTATTATTATTATTATTATTATTATTATTGGTTTTTCAAGACTTTCTCTGTATAGCCCTGTATTCCGCGCCTACCCCGACCAGCAGGAATTAGACGCAGAACAACCAGGTTCCTTCTCCTGAAATGTACAGCCCCTAAATGCTCCCCAAAAAGCCTGTTTCCCGATCTCTAAGAATACAGCCAGTGAGAAGCTCTTTGTTAGCAAGATGACCCAGCCTGATTGCCTGTGTCAGAGACCCAGAGTTACAGGTCACTTCCTATCTTTGAGGCGGTTTACTCAGGATACTTGATGAAGTTACAGCTTGTGGAAAAACAGCAAAAATGGCTCCCAACCCCACCGGGAGCGGCCATATAAACCCTGTCCTGGCCTATAGCAGGATGCCACATGGCTCCTGTTCATACAAAGTCAGGCGTCAGATCATACCACTGCTGACACAGCCTTATGCCATATTAGGAGCTGTTCATGTCATTAAGGATCTTTAAGGCACGACAGCAAGGCTCTTCACAGCCCATATTAGGAGCTGTCCGCGCCAGTAAGGCTGAGGCTCTCCACAGCCCTGGCTGCCTTGGCTCCCTACTCACTTTGTAGACCAGGCTGGCCTCGAACTCAGAAATCCTCCTGCCTCTGCCTCCTGAGTGATGGGATTAAAGGCGTGCGCCACCGCGCCAGGCTTTGACGTTTTATTTCTATCAGGATCCAATAACAGAGATCTTTAATGTGTATACTTTCTTTTTCTGCATTTGGTAAAGGCTTCCATCATCTTTTGAAATGGTTTTATCTGTTTCTACTTGAGTCTGTCAGAAGCTTTTATGGCTTATTTTTCTCTTGCTGACATTTACAAAACTATGGGATGCATTGAATAGTATGAACCAAGCAATAGGTTGCTTGGCTTGTATTTATTATAGTGGTCTTTTCTCAAAGTTATCATCCGATATATAGACTCATGCAGTATTTAAAAATTGTGGATATGTTGCTTCCAGAACCTGAAGTTCAACACTTTTTTCTCTCTAGTGGAAGGTAGAAGATTTTCCAGTTTGTCCGTTTACTTGGTTTCACCCCTCACTACTGCATCACTGAAAATATAGTGGCGTTTCAAATGCATGAATCTTGGTGTTTCAGGCTTGTCTGTTTTCTCAGACTTTATCTCCCACTGTCTATAGTGTGCTTTATCAAGGTGTATACCCTAGATACTTGCAGAGCCAGATTCCTAGCTTTTTAAAAATTATTTAAAAATATCTTTTTGGATTCATCCAAAGTTAATAGCCGTTTTTACACCTGACCCAATTACACTTATTTTCCCGTCATCTACTTCAGAGCATCAGTGAAGTTTAGAAATAATTCCATCGCCATATAGTCACTATTTTCTCTATGCTAGTACATTTTCTTCTCTCAGGGTATCCTCCCAGTTTACTACCAAGGAGCCTTTAATCAAGCGTCTCCAGTTGGGTTGGGTCTGTTTGTTGCTTCACCCACTTATGTGCCATGGGATTTTCACGATCAGGCACTGCTCCAAAGCCTCATCTTGTTGTTCATTTTTTTGAGAACATTCCCAGTACCAACTTTATTAGGTTGTGTTCTCTGAAAAATTGGCACTAAAATATAATTTGAGGTGCAAGATGTTCAATAAAGATCAATTCCCTTTAAAGGCAAAATGAGGAAACTATATTGAGATGAGCAAGAAACTAAACTGTGAGGTAGGCTTGAGAAGTTCCAGTCATGTTAGATTGTGTTAGACCTTTTTTTTTTTTTTTTAAAATTGGCTATTTTATGTATTTACATTTCAAATGTTATTCTCTTTCCCAGTTTCCCTTCTGGAATCCCCCCTCTCCCATACCTCTTCCCCCTACTTCTATGAGGGTGCTCCCTCTCCCACCCACCGACTCCCACCTCACTGCCCTGGCATTTCCTACACTGGGGAATCGATCCTTCATATGGCCAGAGTTTCTCTTCCTATTGATGCCAGACAATGCCATCCTCTGCTTCATATGTGGCCGCAGCCATGGGTGTCTACATGTGTCCTTTTTGCCATAACCAAATATATCAAAGAAACAACATGGAGAACAAATATTCATGGTTTCAGTCCAGTCGGTCAAGGGGAGTTAGGTGAAGTAGAACAGCTCACATTACAGCAGCCAGGAAGCAGTGGACTACCTGGACTATCTGAATTTCTCCTTTTTTCTTTGTATTCCGACTGGTCTCCCAACATATGGGGCCATACCACTTATGCTGAAAGTTGATATTCATTACCCTATTAGTTAATCTTTTAGGAACAGAGATGCACTTTATTAACTAAGCAAGAGGTACGTTTTAATCCAATCAAATTGGCAATCAAGATTAAACATCACACAGACAAATTTTTAAAAATATTTTCTGTACATTGGTGTTTTGCCTGCCTACATGCCTGTGTGAGGATGTCTGAATCCTGAAAATTGGACTTACAGACAGTTCTGAACTGCTATGAGGGAGCTAGAAATTGAACCCAGGTAACTCTGGAAGAGCAACCAATTCACTTAACCACTGAGTCATCTTTCCAGCCCCTAGGCTAAATTTTTTGAACTGCTAAATCTCTATCTCCCATACTCCCCATGTGACAAACTATGAATTTCATCCTTACTTTTAATTTATTTTTGGTGTTGGGAATTTGTGGATGTAACCCAGGGTCTCAGTCATGCTAATCATATACTATATCCAAACTTGTTTTTTCTACACCCCACAATTCCCCTCCCTCCCTCCCCCATCCCTTCCTTCCCCCTTTCTTCCTCCCTCCATTCTCTTCTTTTTTCGTGTCTTTTCTTTTTTTGAAATGATATTGGGCCTTGAATGCAGGATCTTCTACATTTTATGTATATGCACTACTGAACTACATTCCAGCACCAAACATGATTTCTCGAAAGTTAGTTCTTTGTGGGAGAGTTAGGTTTTGATGGACTGAAAGTTTTCTGTAGAATCTTGGTGGTACATTTCTAAGGATAAAAATGTTAAGGTTAGTAAATAACAAATCAGGATGCCCAGTTAATTTAAGATAGATACTAGTTTTTTAGTATAAATCTATTCTCTATACACACACATATGAAATTATGAAAAACTTAATATATATTATAATTTTACAATTTCCTCTCTCCAGTCCTTGTGCACACATCCCTGTTGCTTTCCATCAAACTCATTGCTTCTTTCTTAAAAAAAATATTGTCACATATATTCTTAAATATATAAATGCAACATATTAAAATGTATATTGTTATTTATATGTATGTTTTCAGGACTGACCATTTGGTATTGGATAACCAATACCAAATTGGTATGTTCTTCTCTGGGGAAGACTATTTCTTGCTCTCATTATTCTTTACTTTCCAAGTTTTTTTTTTTTGGTTAGGGTTGAGGCCTCATGAACTTCATGCCTTCCATCTTTGCATGTCTTGGTGTGATCCTTGTTCAAGTCTTATTTAGGCAGTCATGTTGATGAGACTTCATGGGCTTAGCTTCTCTAACACTTCTAGGAGACATAGTGTCACCAAATTTCCTGTCCTCTGGCTGTCAGAATCTTTCTGCCCCCTCTTTTGCAATGATTCGTGAGCCTTTATATGTAGGACCTGTATTGTAGATGAGTAAGTTTGGACTGGGCTCCACAGCTCTGCATTTTGATTGGTTGTGGTTTTCTGTAATGGTCACCATCTGTTGCAAAGAGAAGTTTCTTTTATAAAGGATGAAGACTACACTCATCTTTGCATAAAATGATAAATATTTAGAATGTAGTTAGGGATTATGCTGGTTGTAGGTTCCCCTCCAAGATCTATACCTTCACTAGCCCAAGGTAGTTGACTAGGTTCCAAGACCAGGCATGATTTTTCTCTTCATGAGCTGGCCCATATATTTAACATGTCTAATTTTTGTTTGTTTGCTTTCTGAGACATGATTTCTGAGTGTAGTCCTGGATGTTCTGGAAGTAATTACATAGACTAGGCTGGCCCCAAACTCAAGATCACTTGCCTCTGCCTCCTAAGTGTTGGCATTAAAGGCATGTGCCACCACTGCCCAGCTAGCATGTCTAATTTAATTGTTTGTAGATGCTAAATAAGCAGTATCTGTTTTCATATGTAATCTGATGTTTTTGAAGTGTGAAATTATGAAAAAATGTCTAAAATTTCATTGGTTTCTGTCTTCTTAGCTTTTTATGAAGTATTTTTGGGTCGCTAAACTTTCCAGATGATCTTCTACATGAGTTCTTAAAGCAAAAATTATAGTTTCTTGTCAGGACTCCAGTTTTCTTTCTGAGCATATCAGGTCTACTTTGATTTGGGGTAAACTATTAATATGAATGGTAGTTTGTAGCAACATAATGGAGTATCCATCTCTTTCATTAGTGTAGTTTAATGTAGGAGACTATCCAGAATGCCATTTGTCTTCCAGACTCACAATGTAGTAAAGTGACTTATTGAAAGTTTGTTTACAGGCTCCTACTTACCATAGGAATAATGTACACTCCTATGTAGGCTACATTTGGAAATGTAATATACTGAAAATACTTTTACTTTGAACAGTGTTTTTTTTTAAAATATATATTTTATGCCTATTTCTTCCTTTAGGTTTCAAGCCCCTTTACAGTGGACTGTATTGCTTCAGAATAGATTCCAAGAAGTAAGGATTGAAGGAAGAGCAATATATGTGCTTAGAACTTCAGCTAGGGTTTAGACATGTCTTAGCAGTTCCCAAAAGTTGGATCAAAGGCAGAAGCCATTTTGATACTCAATATTTTTTCCCTAAATAAATCATGATGTTGAATTGGTGAACAAAGAGAGATTAATGTACTTTCTTCATTATTGACTCCTATGACTTGGCCTAATGGAGTCATATCTAATTATGTAAAAAAAAAAAAAAAAACCCAACAACTTCAATGTAGTAGCTGAAGAAGATTACAAGGACCCTTGGTACACTGAGCTTAAGGGCACAAGTCCTTCTGCCTAAGCTCATGTGTGAAATTGACAGCATGGGAAAATGACACTTCTCTGACAACCTGGAAGTTGATATTGGATGACGGTACCTTTTGTAGCCCTGCAGTCATCTCATGGTTGGTACCAGCAATGTGGCAAGAGCTAGAAATTGAAGGGAGCAAATATGTTGGGCAAAGCAGGAGGAGAAGAATGTCATACATTGTAAGGTAAGGTTATTTTACATTCCTATACATGCTCATGTTGAAACAGTAGTGTATTACAAATTCAATAATGACATTAAGTAACTAGTTGGACAATATATAATGTAACCAGATGTTTAGCTACTTTTGTGGGTTCTTTTGTTTTCAACCTTCTCCACCTCTTTGCTCTACCTTTTCAACTCTCTGACATTAGCTAGGAGAGAAAAAAGAATGAAAGGGAGGGATAGAGACAGATAGAAATCCCCAAATAAAGTCAGGAGTAGGAAGATAGCGATGATATTATTAGACTACTTTCAGAAGATTAGGGAAGTTAAGTTATTGGGGCCAGTTTGATCTTCACCACCAGGATATCTAATTTCTTCTTTCTGTCTCTATGAACATGACTACTATGTAATTATAAAGAGAAAATAAATATAAGCACTGTCCTACTTTCTTTCTGCATTGCTGTGACAAAATACCCTGGAAAAAAAACAACCACTTAGAGAAAGAATTTATTTTAATGCACAATTTCAAGTTATGGTCCATCAGAGCAGGAAAAGCATTCAAAGCTTGAGGCAGCTGGTCCATCACACCCATAACTGAAAACATACTCATTATTCAATTTATTTTAACCACTTATATATAGTCCAGGATTCTTGGTTTAGGGAATAGTGGCAAGCAACTGGTTTGGATCTTCCCACATAAATTAATGTAATTATCACAATTATTCAACAGACATGACCACAGGCTATCTTACAAGTTGACAGTAAAAAACCAACTATCACAGGTCCTGAAATTCCATGATATTATTTTTAAAATTCAAGCATTCAAATGATAGGCAAACTGATGAAAATAATTTAAATAATATTATAAAAATGAAAATTCAAAAATTAAAAACCTATCAAATACACATACATAGTTATTGAAACAGTTTGAGGGACATTGTATATCTGATTCTGTAGATTCAACCAGGCATGGCACCCAAATGATAATAAAAGTTCGGTAGTTATTCAAAAATATATTCCTTTTTGAATCCCTGAATGAACAACGTTGAACTTTTTAGAAAATTAATGGAGCTAGAGAAAGTACCCAAGGAGCTGAAGGGGTCTTCAACCCTATAGGTGGAAGAATAACCATGAACTAACTAGTACCCCCTGGGCTCGCGTCTCTAGCTC